>CM053027.1:414306728-414476728 GCA_028564925.1 Lithobates sylvaticus
CAGAGTGTACCTATACACTGGGGTATAGGAAACCTGCTGAGAACCCCCTCAGAATACAAGGTCCAACATACAGGGTTTAGGGCTGAAAGCCCAAGTCCTGTATTGAACACAGTGGGTCAGCGAGTGTGTCACTGTAAAAATACTTTACTGTATTTTACTTTATTTTTACAGTGACACACTCGCTGACCCACTGTGTTCAATACAGGACTTGGGCTTTCAGCCCTAAACCCTGTATGTTGGACCTTGTATTCTGAGGGGGTTCTCAGCAGGTTTCCTATACCCCAGTGTATAGGTACACTCTGTTTTTACTACATACACCCTTGATTCCCTGGATCCCACGCTCAGTGGCTTTTCCATATGACAAACAATTGAGCTTTGGCAGGACATGTGAGTACCTCATTGTGTTTTTTCCTCTTTCTGAGATAAATCTCCTCCAGCAATATAGATTTTCTCCAGTGCAAATATAATGTATTGATATATTGAGACTAATTATATGACCTTTCATCTATTCAGATGAGTTTCTAAGGATACAAATTGCCTTGACAAAGGACCACAGTCCGAAACATGTTGGCATCTTCCTTACCTTATGCACCTAGCAAGTTTATACCTCTGTCATAATGCTTTGTATGTTTCTGCTCTTTTGACATGTTATAAACTGTATCAACTGATTGTATCCTCAATTGTAAACATACCATGCCTTCTGAGCATTCCCTTGTTCACTGTGTACATTTTTGAATAAACGTTTACCTTCTCACATGCATACATCGTTTTAAAGTGTCTATCTTTACTCCAAGCATCCCCCAGGGGTATTGGCCTTTACCTTATGCACATTATGGCCTACTATTAAAAAAGTTTTGTAATATGGCGTAGAAAGACCGTCCGGTCCTGGGGCCGAGCCTGGTTTTAAACCTTTGATGACCCCCAATATCTCTTCTGCTGAGAAGGGCTCCTCCATTATGTCAATGTGTTCCTGAGTAAGGGTTGGTATCTTTAGGTGTTGGAAAAAGTCAGTGTTTGGAGCGCCCTGTTGTACCTGGCAGGGATTATATAAATCAGAATAGAATTCGTGAAAAGCTTGGAGTATTTTAGTGGGGTTGGCCGTGGGGGGTTGTCCTGCAATTCTGAGTTTCGGGATGGTATGTGATCGGTATTTGGGGGTGAGTTTGGAGGCTAACATAGATCCAATTTTGTCTTGTTGAAGGTAAAATTTGGCACCGCTCCATCTAATGTGTTTTTCAGCTCTAACCGTTAGAGTTAGATTAAGTTCCAGTCTCGCGGCATCTATTTGGTCTGCTAGGGCCTTGGAAGGTTGTTTTTTGTGTTCAGATTTTATTTCTGCGAACTTGGATTCTAGTTGGAGTATGTCCCTCTGACGTTCCTTTTTGAGTTTAGTTGCTAAACTAATCAATTCCCCTCTAATAGTGGCCTTGTGGGCTGCCCAAATAGTTTCCGGAGAGATATCATCCGTTTCGTTCAGACGAAAATACTCCTGGATTGAATCCGCTAACATCTTGATATGTGTAGGGTTGCTGAGAAGCGATTCATTGAGTCGCCAGTGAGTCCCTTTTGTCTTAGTGAGGACATTGCGTAGTGACATGGTTACTATAGAGTGATCTGACCACGTTGTGTCTACTATGGTTGATTTGGAAGTCAGAGGGATGAGGGAGGGAGGGATAAGGATATGATCTATCCTACCATAAGACTGGTGAGGTGAGGAGTAGTGAGTAAAATCCCTGCTCCTTGGGTTTAGTTCCCTCCAAATGTCTACTAGGCCAAACGTGTGGAGAATTTTAGCTATTTTGTTGCTCATCTTGGTAGGGCGCGTTAGTTGCTGATTGTGTGGTTTAGTCTTATCTATGCCTTGGTCAAAGGCGACGTTGGAGTCCCCCCCCCAAAATGACCTTGCCTTCAAGGAGTGGATTTATAGTTGAAAAGAGAGTCTGAAAGAACTTGGCTTGTCCCTTGTTAGGGGCATAATAGGAAACGATTGTGTAAAGTATTCCTTCAAATGTACCTTTTACAAGAACAAATCTACCCTCCGGGTCTTTGTAATCAGAAACGTGAGAGAAGTTGCAATTCTTGGAGAAAAATATTGCCACTCCCTTCGTCTTGTTAGGAGCATTCGCTAGAAAGAAGGTCGGATAGAATGAATGTATGAATTTGGGGTTGTACCGAATCGGAAAGTGCGTTTCTTGCAGCAGTACCACATCTATTTTTTGGGCTTTGTAGCGATCAAAAGCTACTCTCTTTTTCTTAGGGGAATTTAGGCCCTGAACATTATGCGTGGCCACCTTGAGGTCTGTCCTAGTGGGGATTTTGTCAGCCATTGGAGCAGAGATTTGGAAAACTCAGATATACACAGCCACCTACCTTCAGTTGTCTTCCGTCTGGTTGGAGGTGTTTGGAGGTGTTGAGTCGAATTGATGAATTGCTGATTCTGGAAGGGCTCTTCGTATGATAACATGTTTGGAAAGAGAAGATAGTTAAGAGGGGAAGCAGGAAAGGAGGGGGAATAGGTATAGAGAGAAAATGTCTTCTCGGAAGACCGACGGTGAGCGGCAGGAAAATAACCCGCCGGATCCCCGTCCCAAATACCGCGGTCGGCCCTAGGGCCTGACCAACAACCCATGTCGTAGAAACACACGCTGCTTCTAGGAAATGGGTGGAAGCGCAAAGGGACCACCCCGGACCCTAACATTATATTTAATGAAAAAACATTAGAATAGCACCAACAATCAGAAATAGAATATGATAAAAATTCATCAGAAAAGGGTAATAAAAACACCCGGGTACATATAACAAAAAAAAGGGAAAAAATATATATAAAAAAAAAGGGAAACACAGAACTGTATGACCCCATATGTGAGTCATAACGTAAAACCCACTGGGCTCCTGAGATCACAGGGTCTATACGGTCCTTCCTCCCTCCACCCTCCAGTAAGGGAGGAAAGGGGAAGGAGTACATTATAACTAGGACGGTACAGTAGACAGGGAGTTAAGTCCTAAAGGGGAGACCAGTGGATGGTCAACTGTTGCCCACCCCTGAGCTGTAGGCTATCAAATCTAAGAAAGTCCTGAAAAACTGCGTTTCTCTCCATCTATGTTGCTGGTAGCTGTTTCAGGAAAATCCCCTCGTTCCTAATGGGAACATTTTCCAAAGCCATTATGGAGTTCCTTCCTCGGTTAGTTGAAAGTAGGGACGACTTTCAGAGTGGATGAGTATAACGGACGTGAGAGTTCAACGATAGAACGCACCAGTGATACGTCTAAAACAAATCAGTGAATCTTTTTCTTTTAAAAAAAAAATAATCAATACTAAGATGTAAACTATAACAGTTTATGGAAAAGGAGCTATCAGCTCCATCACCCAAATGGGCCTCAGGCCCACAGGACTGTGCCTGCGGTAAAGTGTAAGAGAGGAGATCTCCATGTTTCCTCTCAGGGGGGTCCTCCTCCCTTGCTCTTCTTTGTACGGCTTTTGTTCCAGAGAGGGGAGATCGGGCTGGTCGGGGGGGGTCTTTTGGAAGAACCCGCTGAGGCTGCGGAGTAATCCATGGGTGCCTCCTGAGAAATCAATTTAAGTTGCAAGAGGAGCTTTTCGCCATCAGGGATGTTAGAGAAAGCGTGGGTAGTACCGTGGAGGATGAATTTCACTGCAAAAGGGAAAGACCAGCGATATTTGATCTCCTGCTGGGAGAGAACCAAAAGCAGTGGTTTGAGGGATCTTCTTTTTTGAATAGTGGAGGGTGCCAGATCAGCAAAGATTTGTATTTGGTGACCCTGAAACTGTAAGTTCGGTTTTGCTCGAGACTGCCGCATGACCTTTTCTTTGGTGGCATAAAAGTGCGGTTTGGCAATTATGTCTCTCGGAGAGCCATCTTTTCTGGGGGGCCCTAAGGCCCTATGCGCCCTGTCCAATTCCAGGCGGTGAGGCGGCAGTTTCGGTATGAGTTCCGAAATAATGTCCCGAACGATGGGGGGAATGTCGGTGTAGGATTCTGGAAGGCCACGGATTCGGAAGTTATACCTCCTGGACCTATTTTCAAGGTCATCGATCCGAGAGAGGGCCGTATCCAATTGGTCCTGCAGAGATTTCATGTGGGCCTCATTTTGGTTGGTTCTGGCAACAGTGGTTTCCAGTTTATCCTCAATAGCTTCAATTCTGGATCCTAGGTTAGCAAAGTTAGACTCAATTTTGTTAGTTATTTGGGCCGTGGTGTTAGTTAGGCCTCTTTCCAGTAGGTCTGAGAATTTGGTGAAGAGGTCAGCTTGGAGGGCAGATATGTCATGAATAGAAAAGTTGGGGACGGCAAATTCCTGGAAATGGGGTGAGGGGGGTCCTGCTGGGGACAGGGCATAGTCCTCCATATGGCGGTTCAGGAGAGATTCCGTGGAGGCCGGAGACAGAGCCTGAGGTGAAGGGGGATTGAGTGAGGACTGATGAGGTTGGTGAGGACCACCTTGGGCTGCCTGGGCATATGAAAGGGTTGCAGGGGCCAAAACTTGCCTGAATTCGTGAGGCCTGTCCGTGTGGGCCTTGAGGGTCTGAGGAGAAGTAGGATCGGCGGCCATCTTGGTACTCCCCGCGGTCCCGGCGCTGCTGAATTGTGGCCTTAAGTCCCGTTTGGCGTGGGGACCGGACATCTGGGGATGTTCCCCTCTGTTGTCCTGGAACTGTCCTCCTGTTTTGGGGTGTGTAAGGGCGTTAAACGGCTGCCTGCAGGCTATTCAGCGGTCCGGGCGGCCATCTTGGTACACCCCGCGGACCCGGTTCAGCAAGATCGCGGCTCTGGCGTGGGGATCGGATAGCTGGGGATGATCCCCTGTATTCCGTGGGCAATCCGGTCAGGTTTTTGAAATGGATGGGGCGCCCGTAGTGCTGCTCAGCGGTCCGGGGTGGAGCGGAGCTCACAGCTCAAGCGGCCATGTTGGAGCTCCCGCGCATGCGCGTGATGAAAACTATACATTATTTATAGGAATAGATGTAAGTTAAAATTGGAAAATAACCTCCTGGGCTGTAATGTGTCCAGACGATTTATCCACTGAACCTCAAGTTTCTGTAATTTAAATCCTCGGTCCCCCCATCTGTCAAGGGAAACTGCATCTATAACCATAGAGATAAAGTGGAGTTGTGCCACTGTATGTTTCATTTGTACAAAATGTCTTGCTAACAAAAGCTGGATTAATTTATCATGTATGGAATAATTTCTGTATGTCTAGCTATTCGATCTTTCACTTTCTGTGTAGTCTCCCCCACATATAAAAGGCCACACGGACGTTTAATGATATAAACAACAAAAGATAATTTGCACAATCTAAGCCTGAAACTGTTGATATGGAATGCCTTTATATTTGTATATTTGTACATATTTTTTCTTTATTTTTCAATAAATTTGAGTACAGCAATCCCAGACTTTTTTCTTATATGTCGCCTGTGGGAGGGCCTGATTGCATGCACCAGGAAGACCGCTGAGTGCTGTTTTCCTTGTATACATTTACATGCCTATGTGAACGTGCAACAGCATTACTGGGAACCCTCAGAAAAATTGCTGCAAGTGGCTCCTTCTCCTTCATAGAGGCAGATACTTCCCGAATTTACACAGGTACAATGGGATGAAGAGACTTTTCGACACAAGACTCATCGCTACAGCTTACACCAGGGGTCTTCAAACTACGGCCCTCCAGTTGTTCAGGAACTACAATTCTCATCATGCCTAGTCATGTCTGTGAATGTCAGAGTTTTACAATGCCTCATGGGATGTGTAGTTCTGCAACAGCTGGAGGGCCGTAGTTTGAGGATCCCTGGCTTACACTTAAGCTAAAGAAACTACTCCAGAGGTTGATCACAATGGAACTGAATGAGGTGACATTGGCTGAGTATTTAAAATTATTTAAGTTTGCACATGATGTGGATTTTAAAACCAAGTTTGCCCAGATCATTAACAATAGTATAATGGTCACTTTTAGAAAAAAAATGTGGAAACTCATAAGAGGAACAAATTGGAACGAGATCGGGATGATTATGCCTATGATTATGCCTAGGGTCTATAACTGGACTGGTCCGAATTATCAACGTCTTAGATCTTCTAAGCAAGGATATCGATATAAATAGCAATATATATTTCAACATCATCCATGGCATCCACTGGATCATCTTTTTTTTTGTTCCATATACTGGAACACCTAATAATACAACAGATTTTTCAGAGGCCTTATCTTCAAATCCCCATAGGAGGAGGAGAGGGGGCAAATTCATGACAATGAGGCGTGACAACCAGGAGGATGAGACAACAGAGATCGTTGTGGAAAATGTGGTACATAACATTTCTTCTGTTGAACTGTCAGGGACTGAACTGTATGTGTTAAATAAGGGATTGGGCTTTTGTCCAAAAGAACATACTAACAAATTTGTTTTGAAATCTCTATATAGATTTTATAGACAAATTAATTTACAAGCCTTTTTTTCCTCACAACCATTTATAAGCAATTCTAATCTGCTACCATTATGTATATGAAATCTTAATTTACGTAACAAAAGTCAAATACCACCTCCCACTTCTTCTCATGTGGTAGAATTGTACATAAAAAAGGTTGATCAGGATATCAAATTATTTTTAGAAGATCAGACCCGAAGAGACCTTACACCTAACAATCTGAATCGTGACGAGATTGCAGCACTAGCTTCTTTATTGGCCAGGCAGGATATTACGATCAAGCCGGCCGACAAAGGATGTTCTATTGTAGTCATGGATACGGAGAAATAAGAGAGTGAAATTATGAGACAGTTGCCAGATGATAAAACCTATGCTCGCCTGGACTGTAATCCAATTTTTCGTATACAGAAAAAAAATGAAGGAACTTTTAAAATATGCAGTACAGGATAAAATTATAGATAGTGACACATTTAATTGCTAAATTTCCGGTGACCCCGGTTTTACATATTTCGCCTAAGATTCATAAAAGTGCCTGTGACCCTCTGGGCTGCCCAATTGTGTCCAGCATGGAATCAATGAAGACACCTTTGGCTAAATATTTACAATAATTACACCATTGATTTTTAGAACACGTTCATATATACGGGATACTTATGATTTTTTAGACAAGATTAGCAATGTTAATGTACTTACTGGTTCCATTTTGATCACTTGGGACATATCAAATCTTTATACTATAATTCCACATGAACTAGGGCTAGAAGCTTGTCGCCATATTTGGGAAACATTAGGACTAGGGATGAGCCGAACACCCCCGGGTTCGGTTCGCACCAGAACCTTCGAACGGACCGAAAGTTCGCGCAAATTTTCGAACCCTATACGTTATAATGGACGCGAACGTTCAAAATCAAAAGTGCTAATTACAACGGCCAATATGCATGTTAATGTCATAAAACAGGTTTGGGGACCCGGGTCCTGCCCCAGGGGACATATATCAATGCAAAAAGAACTTTTAAAAACTAACGTTTTTTCGGGAGCAGTCATTTTAATGATGCATAAAGTGAAAAAAAAAAAAAGTGAAATTTTCCTTTAAATATGGTACCTGGGGGGTGTCAAAAGTATGCCTGTGAAGTGGCATGTGTTTCCCGTGTTTAGAACTGTCCTTGCACAAAATGACATTTGTAAAGGAAAAAAAGAAGCCATTTAAAAACACTTGCGGCTTTAGGTTTGTTCTTAAGTAGAATCTGAACAGGTACATTATGAAGTGTAGCTCCATCCCAAAAAAATCTATTTTTAAGCTTTTTGGAGAACATAGGGAGGGGTTATCACCCCTGTAACATTTGCTGTCTTTGCACATCTGTTCAGAACATGTCACCTCACTTTCCGTCCCAATGACAAATGTTTTTGGAAAAGTGGGGTTTTAATTGAAACAAGGATTGGTGATAAAGTATCAGTAGAGAGGAGATACCTTTTTCCCAAATTAAATCTAACAGGATAGAATTTCCCTTCCTAGGGGTAGATTTCCTCTCACTTCCTGTTTTCTCTTTCCATTTGCAAGTAGGAGTCGTTTGTAAGTTGGATGTTTGAAAGTAGGGGCCTGGCGTATATACTCTGCAGAAATTTGCCCTATTAGATGTTGGTGTAGCCACAAGACTGGTGGGCACAGGAATGGGCCCTGCTGTGAGTTAATAGATCAAGATTTGTAATTGCATGCACCTGTTGAACAGGGCAGAAAAATTGGGGGTGGTGGTGGTGGTGGACGGTGTTGCCACAAGACTGTAAGCTCTCACAGTTACTCTTGGTGGGCGCAGGAATGGGCCCTGCTGTGAGTTATTAGATCAAGATTTGTAATTGCAAGGACCCGATGAACAGGGCAGAAAAATTGGGCCTTTGGCGGTGGTGGTGGACGGTGTTGCCACAAGACTGTAAGCTCTCACAGTTACTCTTGGTGGGCGCAGGAATGGGCCCTGCTGTGAGTTATTAGATCAAGATTTGTAATTGCAAGGACCTGATGAACAGGGCAGAAAAATTGGGCCTTTGGCGGTGGTGGTGGACGGTGTTGCCACAAGACTGTAAGCTCTCACAGTTACTCTTGGTGGGCGCAGGAATGGGCCCTGCTGTGAGTTATTAGATCAAGATTTGTAATTGCAAGCACCTGATGAACAGGGCTGAAAAATTGGGCCTTTGGCGGTGGTGGTGGACGGTGTTGCCACAAGACTGTAAGCTCTCACAGTTACTCTTGGTGGGCGCAGGAATGGGCCCTGCTGTGAGTTATTAGATCAAGATTTGTAATTGCAAGCACCTGATGAACATGGCAGAAAAATTGGGCCTTTGGCGGTGGTGGTGGACGGTGTTGCCACAAGACTGTAAGCTCTCACAGTTACTCTTGGTGGGCGCAGGAATGGGCCCTGCTGTGAGTTATTAGATCAAGATTTGTAATTGCAAGCACCTGATGAACAGGGCAGAAAAATTGGGCCTTTGGCGGTGGTGGTGGACGGTGTTTCCACAAGACTGTAGGCCCTCATAGTTACTCTTGGTGGGCGCAGGAATGGGCCCTGCTGTGAACTATTAGATCAAGATTTGTAATTACCCGCCCCTGTTAAACAGGGGCTGAAAAATTGTGCCTTAGGCACTGGTGCTGGTGCCACAACACTGCAACCCCTCACAGATACTGTACTTGGAGCACAGCAGTCACACGTGTTGCGAAGCATTTTTTTTAAAAATTGTAAGTACCCGCCCCTGTTAAACAGGGGCTGAAAAATTGTGCCTTAGGCACTGGTGCTGGTGCCACAACACTGCAACCCCTCACAGATACTGTACTTGGAGCACAGCAGTCACACGTGTTGCGAAGCATTTTTTTAAAAAATTGTAAGTACCCGCCCCTGTTAAACAGGGGCTGAAAAATTGTGCCTTAGGCACTGGTGCTGGTGCCACAACACTGCAACCCCTCACAGATACTGTACTTGGAGCACAGCAGTCACACGTGTTGCGAAGCATTTTTTTTAAAAAATTGTAAGTACCCGCCCCTGTTAAACAGGGGCTGAAAAATTGTGCCTTAGGCACTGGTGCTGGTGCCACAACACTGCAACCCCTCACAGATACTGTACTTGGAGCACAGCAGTCACACGTGTTGCGAAGCTTTTTTTTATAAAAATTGTATGTACACGCCCCTGTTAAACAGGGGCTGAAAAATTGTGCCTTAGGCACTGGTGCTGGTGCCACAACACTGCAACCCCTCACAGATACTGTACTTGGAGCACAGCAGTCACACGTGTTGCGAAGCTTTTTTTTATAAAAATTGTATGTACACGCCCCTGTTAAACAGGGGCTGAAAAATTGTGCCTTAGGCACTGGTGCTGGTGCCACAACACTGCAACCCCTCACAGATACTGTACTTGGAGCACAGCAGTCACACGAGTTGCGAAGCATTTTTTTTTATAAAAATTGTATGTACACGCCCCTGTTAAACAGGGGCTGAAAAATTGTGCCTTAGGCACTGGTGTGGTGGCATGGATCATTGAGGAGGAGGAAGAGGATAGTCAGTGAACATAAGAGGACAGTCACTCAGCATCAGCATAGGCAGTCTTGAAGGGATGTGACATTATAAATTATTCGGTTATATCCGCTTCAGGTGCCTGGTAGCTGGTGGTGATCCAAGACTGATTCATTTTGATGAAGGTCAGTCGATCAACCGAGGCGGTGGACAGGCGCACCCTATGATCGGTGACAAATCCTCCAGCAGCACTGAATGTGCGTTCGGAAAGAACGCTGGAGGCAGGACAGGCCAGTAGCTCAATTGCATACTGTGCAAGCTCTGGCCAGTGATCCATCCTCAGGACCCAGTAAGCCAGAGGATTTTCGGTGGGAAAGGTGTCCAAGTCTGACCTTGCCCCAAGGTATTCCTGCACCATGTATATCAGACGCTGGCGATGGTTGCTGGAACCGATCATACCTTGGGGCTGCGGACTAAAAAATTGTCTGAACGCATCGGTCAGACGTCCACCTTCCCCACCGCTCCTTCTGCTACTGACCGAAGCCTCAGCAACTCGTCGCCCAGGACCAGGAGTTTGTAACCTCCCAGTTTCTGGGAACGCGTTGCACAGACCTTTCTGCAAGGCCTCCCTGAGATGTCTCATCCTCTGCTCCCTCTGCGACGGCAAGATAAGGTCCGCAACCTTACCCTTGTACCGCGGATCAAGGAGAGTGGCCAGCCAGTAATGGTCCCTCTCCTTGATCCGAAGAACACGAGGATCCTCCGCAGGCTTTGCAGGATCAGGGAGGCCATGCAGCGTAGGTTAGCTGAGGCATTCGGTCCGGAGTCTTCTGGGTCACTGAGGATGACATGATCGCCAGCCACCTCCTCCCAGCCACGTACAAGTCCACTGGTTTGTTGGGACTGTACATCATCCCTAAAAGACTGCTGCTGCTGATGCTGAGTGCCAGGCTCCACCTCCATGCTCACACAATCCTCCTCCTCCTCCTCCTCCTCCTCCTCCTCATCCTCTTCCTGTGTGATGGGTGGGACAGAAGGAACACTGTCCGGATAAAGGGGGCCTTGAGAGGCAAGGAAGTCCTCCTCTTCCTGCCTCTGTTCTGCCTCAAGTGCCCTGTCCATTATCCCACGCAGCGTATGCTCCAACAGGTGGACAAGAGGGACAGTGTCACTGATGCATGCACTGTCACTGCTCACCATCCTCGTGGCCTCCTCAAATGGTGAGAGGACAGTGCATGCATCCCTGATCATGCTCCACTGACGTGGGAAAAAAAAAAAAAACCAAGCTCCCCTGACCCTGTCCTGGTGCCGTAGTCGCAAAGGTACTCATTGATGGCCCTCTGCTGCGTGTGCAGTCGCTGCAGCATGGCCAACGTTGAGTTCCACCTGGTGGGCATGTCACATATTAGGCGGTTCTTGGGCAGGTTCAGCTCCTTTTGCAGCTCAGTCAGCCGAGCACTGGCATTATAAGATCGGCGGAAATGCACACAGACTTTCCTGGCCTGCCTCAGGACATCCTGTAAGCCTGGGAACCTGCCCAAGAACCGCTGCACCACCAGGTTGAGGACGTGAGCCATGCAGGGCACATGGGTGAGCTGCCCCTGTCGCAGGGCGGAGAGGAGGTTGGTGCCATTGTCAGAAACGACCATTCCTGGCTTAAGCTGACGTGGCGTCAACCACCTCTCGGCCTGCCCCTGCAGAGCTGCCAGAACCTCTGGCCCAGTGTGGCTCCTGTCCCCCAAACACACCAGCGCAAGCACGGCATGGCATCTTTTTGCCTGCGTACTTGCGTAGCCCCTTGTACGCCTACGGAGCACCGCTGGTTCCAAGAACAGAGCACTGGAGGAAGAAGAAGAGGAGGGGGTGGAGGAGAGAGGTGTGTCACAACCAGTAGCAGTAGTAGCGTTTTGGAGGCGTGGTGGCGGAACAACCTCCAACACTACTGCACCTTGTCCTGCATCCCTCCCAGCTGCCAATAGAGTGACCCAATGGGCCGTGAAAGAAAGGTACCGTCCCTGTCCATGCCTGCTGGACCATGAGTCAGCGGTAATATGCACCTTACCGCTGACCGCCCTGTCCAGCGAGGCATGGACATTGCCTTCCACATGCCGGTAGAGAGACGGAATCGCCTTCCGTGAGAAAAAGTGGCGTTTGGGAACCTGCCACTGAGGAACCGCACATTGAACAAACTCACGGAAGGGGGCCGAGTCTACCAACTGAAAAGGCAGCAGTTGAAGTGCTAGCAATTTAGCCAAGCTAGCATTCAACCGCTGGGCATGTGGATGGCTGGGAGTGTACTTCTTTCTACGGTCCAGCAGCTGGGGCAGGGAAATTTGCCTGCTGCAATCGGACGTCGGTGTACTGCAAGTACTTGGTTGTGACACACCTAATTCTACACCTTCAGTCCTCTCAGAGCAGCTTTCAGAGAGCACTGAAGGTGTAGTGGGGATGGAGATCCCAGCTGATGAGGAGCAAGGAGAGGTCCGCTTAGTTCTTTGGTGTGGGTCTTTTATGTGTGCCCGCCAACGAGCTGCATGGCAGGTCGACATATGTCTGGTCATGCTTGTGGTGCCCAAGCGGCTGATGTTTTGGCCACGCGAGATACGCTTGAGACAAATATTGCAAATAGCAGTGGTGCGATCTGATGCACTCGTCTCAAAAAAGGCCCACACCAAAGAACTTTTCTGATAACGTGCAGAGGCAGCGCCCTGCACAGGCGGAGCTCTGCGGTGTTGTACAGTTGCTGTGCTGGCCTCTACCTGGCCTCCAGGGGGCATCCTGCCTCGTTGGACATGTGACGCCACATCCTCCTCCTCCTCGTCCTCGTCCTCATCCTCTCTCCCTTCAGGCACCCACGTGGAGTCAGTGACCTCATCATCCCCTCCCTCTTCACCACTAGAGCAAACCTGGCAGTAAGCTGCAGCTGGTGGAACAGTACTGCCAGATTCCTCAAGCTGGGTATCATCATCCGAGCCTTCGAATCGTTGGGCATCCTCCTGGAGCATATACCCAACACTGTGCTCAAAGAGTTCGGGGGACTCCTCAGGAGGACATGGTAGGTCTAGGGAAGGGGTGGCTGATGATGCCATTGAGTATGCGTTGGCAGCTGCTCTGCCAGTACCCTGAGCCTGGGTGAGAGAGGATGAGGAGGATGAGGAGGGCTTGGTCATCCATTCTACCAAGCCTTCAGCATGATGCGGCTCCACATGTCCAGCTGCCGAAAACAAAGACGCGCGTGTCCCATGGCCACGTGCTGATGACGATGCACGACCACGTCCACGGCCACGTCCACTAGAAACAGAGCCTGCCTGCCCTGTGTTCTTGGCTCTGCACGCTCTGCCTCCCCTTGGCGGTCTTCCAGCCATTGTAGTCGGTAGTCCTGTGGGTGCTGCTGAGAAGAATATATAGGAGCTCTGTGTGATGCCACTAACACACTAGAAGTCCTATGGGTGCTTCTGCAAAGAAAATATAGGAGCTCTGTGTGATGCCACTAACACACTAGAAGTCCTGTGGGTGCTGCTGAGAAGAAAATATAGGAGCTCTGTGTGATGCCACTAACACACTAGAAGTCCTATGGGTGCTTCTGCAAAGAAAATAGAGGAGCTCTGTGTGATGCCACTAACACACTTCAAGTCCTATGGGTGCTTCTGGAACAAAATATAGCTCTGTGTGATGGGACTAAACACACTTCAAGTCCTATAGGTGCTTCTGGAAGAAAATATAGGATCTCTGTGTGATGGGACTACTAACACACTTCAAGTCCTATGGGTGCTTCTGGGAAAAAATATAGCTCTGTGTGATGGGACTAACACACTAGAAGTCCTATGGGTGCTTCTGGGAAGAAAATATAGGAGCTCTGTGTGATGGGACTAACACACTTCAAGTCCTATAGGTGCTTCTGGGAACAAAATATAGGATCTCTGTGTGATGGGACTAACACACTACAAGTCCTATGGGTGCTTCTGGGAAGAAAATATAGAGCTCTGTGTGATGGGACTAACACACTTCAAGTCCTATAGGTGCTTCTGGGAACAAAATATAGGATCTCTGTGTGATGGGACTAACACACTTCAAGTCCTATGGGTGCTTCTTTGAACAAAATATAGGATCTCTGTGTGATGGGACTAACACACTACAAGTCCTATGGGTGCTTCTGGAAGAAAATATAGGTCTGTGTGATGGGACTAACACACTTCAAGTCCTATAGGTGCTTCTGGGAACAAAATATAGCTCTGTGTGATGGGACTAACACACTACAAGTCCTATGGGTGCTTCTGGGAAGAAAATATAGGTCTGTGTGATGGGACTAACACACTTCAAGTCCTATAGGTGCTTCTGGGAACAAAATATAGGATCTCTGTGTGATGGGACTAACACACTTCAAGTCCTATGGGTGCTTCTGGGAAGAAAATATAGGAGCTCTGTATGATGGGACTAACACACTTCAAGTCCTATAGGTGCTTCTGGGAACAAAATATAGGATCTCTGTGTGATGGCACTAGCACACTTCAAGTCCTATGGGTGCTTCTGTGAACAAAATATAGGATCTCTGTGTGATGGGACTAACACACTACAAGTCCTATGGGTGCTTCTGGGAAGAAAATATAGCTCTGTGTGATGGGACTAACACACTTCAAGTCCTATAGGTGCTTCTGGGAACAAAATATAGGATCTCTGTGTGATGGCACTAACACACTTCAAGTCCTATAGGTGCTTCTGTGAACAAAATATAGGATCTCTGTGTGATGGGACTAACACACTTCAAGTCCTATGGGTGCTTCTGGGAAGAAAATATAGGTCTGTGTGATGGGACTAACACACTTCAAGTCCTATAGGTGCTTCTGGGAACAAAATATAGCTCTGTGTGATGGGACTAACACACTTCAAGTCCTATGGGTGCTTCTGGGAAGAAAATATAGGTCTGTGTGATGGGACTAACACACTTCAAGTCCTATAGGTGCTTCTGGGAACAAAATATAGGATCTCTGTGTGATGGGACTAACACACTTCAAGTCCTATGGGTGCTTCTGGGAAGAAAATATAGGTCTGTGTGATGGGACTAACACACTTCAAGTCCTATAGGTGCTTCTGGGAACAAAATATAGGATCTCTGTGTGATGGGACTAACACACTTCAAGTCCTATGGGTGCTTCTGTGAACAAAATATAGGATCTCTGTGTGATGGGACTAACACACTACAAGTCCTATGGGTGCTTCTGGGAACAAAATATAGGTCTGTGTAATGGGACTAACACACTTCAAGTCCTATAGGTGCTTCTGGGAACAAAATATAGCTCTGTGTGATGGGACTAACACACTACAAGTCCTATGGGTGCTTCTGGGAAAAAATATAGGTCTGTGTGATGGGACTAACACACTTCAAGTCCTATAGGTGCTTCTGGGAACAAAATATAGGATCTCTGTGTGATGGGACTAACACACTTCAAGTCCTATGGGTGCTTCTGGGAAACAAAATATAGGTCTGTGTGATGGGACTAACACACTTCAAGTCATATAGGTGCTTCTGGGAACAAAATATAGCTCTGTGTGATGGGACTAACACACTTCAAGTCCTATAGGTGCTTCTGGGAACAAAATATAGCTCTGTGTGATGGGACTAACACACTTCAAGTCCTATAGGTGCTTCTGGGAACAAAATATATGATCTCTGTGTGATGGGACTAACACACTTCAAGTCCTATAGGTGCTTCTGGGAACAAAATATAGCTCTGTGTGATGGGACTAACACACTTCAAGTCCTATAGGTGCTTCTGGGAACAAAATATAGCTCTGTGTGATGGGACTAACACACTTCAAGTCCTATATGTGCTTCTGGGAACAAAATATATGATCTCTGTGTGATGGGACTAACACACTTCAAGTCCTATAGGTGCTTCTGGGAACAAAATATAGCTCTGTGTGATGGGACTAACACACTTCAAGTCCTATAGGTGCTTCTGGGAACAAAAAAATATAGCTCTGTGTGATGGGACTAACACACTTCAAGTCCTATAGGTGCTTCTGGGAACAAAATATAGGATCTCTGTGTGATGGGACTAACACACTTCAAGTCCTATAGGTGCTTCTGGGAAGAAAATATAGCTCTGCGTGATGGGACTAACACACTTCAAGTCCAATAGGTGCTTCTGGGAACAAAATATATGATCTCTGTGTGATGGGACTAACACACTTCAAGTCCTATAGGTGCTTCTGGGAACAAAATATAGGATCTCTGTGTGATGGGACTAACACACTTCAAGTCCTATAGGTGCTTCTGGGAACAAAATATAGCTCTGTGTGATGGGACTAACACACTTCAAGTCCTATAGGTGCTTCTGGGAACAAAATATAGCTCTGTGTGGTGGGACTAACACACTTCAAGTCCTATAGGTGCTTCTGGGAACAAAATATATGATCTCTGTGTGATGGGACTAACACACTTCAAGTCCAATAGGTGCTTCTGGGAACAAAATATAGGTCTGTGTGATGGGACTAACACACTTCAAGTCCTATAGGTGCTTCTGGGAACAAAAATATAGCTCTGTGTGATGGGACTAACACACTTCAAGTCCTATAGGTGCTTCTGGGAACAAAATATAGGATCCCTGTGTGATGGGACTAACACACTTCAAGTCCTATAGGTGCTTCTGGGAACAAAATATAGCTCTGTGTGATGGGACTAACACACTTCAAGTCCTATAGGTGCTTCTGGGAACAAAATATATGATCTCTGTGTGATGGGACTAACACACTTCAAGTCCTATAGGTGCTTCTGGGAACAAAATATAGGCTCTCTGTGTGATGGGACTAACACACTTCAAGTCCTATAGGTGCTTCTGGGAACAAAATATAGCTCTGTGTGATGGGACTAACACACTTCAAGTCCTATAGGTGCTTCTGGGAACAAAATATAGCTCTGTGTGATGGGACTAACACACTTCAAGTCCTATAGGTGCTTCTGGGAACAAAATATATGATCTCTGTGTGATGGGACTAACACACTTCAAGTCCTATAGGTGCTTCTGGGAACAAAATATATGATCTCTGTGTGATGGGACTAACACACTTCAAGTCCTATAGGTGCTTCTGGGAAGAAAATATAGCTCTGTGTGATGGGACTAACACACTTCAAGTCCTATAGGTGCTTCTGGGAACAAAATATAGGATCTCTGTGTGATGGGACTAACACACTTCAAGTCCTATAGGTGCTTCTGGGGAGAAAATATAGCTCTTTGTGATGGGACTAACACACTTCAAGTCCTATAGGTGCTTCTGGGAACAAAATATATGATCTCTGTGTGATGGGACTAACACACTTCAAGTCCTATAGGTGCTTCTGGGAAGAAAATATAGAGCTCTGTGTGATGGGACTAACACACTTCAAGTCCTATAGGTGCTTCTGGGAACAAAATATAGGAGCTCTGTTTGCTGCCAGTGCCTGCCTGCCACGAACACACTACAAGTCCTATAGGTGCTTCTGGGAACAAAATATAGGAGCTCTGTTTGCTGCCACTGCCTGCCTGCCACAAACACACTACAAGTCCTATAGGTGCTTCTGGGAACAAAATATAGGAGCTCTGTTTGCTGCCACTGCCTGCCAGTGCCTGCCTGCCACGAACACACTACAAGCCCCTCTTTCTAAATGAATCTTTCTAAATGAATCTATCTAACTAAATCTCTCTAACTAAATCTCTCTAACTAAATCTAGCAGAGTGACACAGAACGATCCTGCTCTCTCTACGCCGGAACAGCATGTGACCGGCGCCGACGGCGTGGCGGCCTTTTATAAGAGGGGGCGTGTACTAAAGCCCCTGAGCTGTAATTGGCTACAGGCGTCCTGCCTGTAGCCAATTATGGCTCTTCGAGTTTCCGTCGCTGTGATTGGCCAAGCATGCGGGGTCACAGTGCATGCTTGGCCAATCATCAGCCAGCAATGCACTGCGCCGGCCGCGCCGGCCGCAATGCATTGCGGGGCCGCTCGCATCACACGAACGTGATGCGAGCGGCCAAAATAGTTCTGGGCTCGCCGAGCGAGCGAACACCCGGTGCTCGATGCGAACATGGGTTCGCATCGAGCACCGGGCCCATCCCTAATTAGGACTATACACAACTGTGCAGATTCAATTTTCGTTAGAACTTTTGAAAAGGAAATTTTTTTTTATTCAGGGAGACTCATTATCTACAGCTCAGAGGAGCATCTATGGGTTCCCCCATACACAAATGCATTTATGAGTGTCATTGAAAATTCTCTAATTTATGGGAATGTTCGCTTATTGATGACGTGTTCACAGTATGGGGGGGGGGGGGGGCACATGGATACCCTTTTATTGTTTCATGCATACCTTAACCTTTTAGTACCAGGTCTGTTCATGTGATCTCTATGTGAAACCAACTGATCGTAATCAGTTATTATACCACAAAAGTTTCTATCCCCCTGGGTGTTCATATCAATCCCTAAAAGTCAATACACTTGGGTCAAAAGAATTGTGAGTGATCCAGTTCAACGAGAAAAATGTCTTGATGGAATGGAGGATAAATTAGTGGGAAAGGGGTTACCCTAGACAGATTATCAAAAGAGTGAGAAATGAGATGGTAGACAATAGTAGAAAAAGAGATGTAGGTAGGAGACTACCGTTTGTTAGACAGTACCATTCCCATTCCGTACGGATACATAATATTATTTTTTTTTTTTTAATTGACCCATTCTCAGGGAGAATTATCCACAAATAGGTGAATTTCAAAGCTTTCCTATACCATCATATCAAAAGGGCAGAACTATCTATAGTGGATTGGTAAAATCTGACCAGTATCGGCGTAATACTAATATCACAAGAACCTATTTTGGTCACCCTAATAATGGATCATATCCTTGCTTGAACTGTAACCTATGTAGTTACATGATTAAAGGGAAATATTTGAATAACCCACACCGTTGGATGAACATAGAGATCAAGGGATACCACACTTGTCAATCATCTTTTTTGTATATATCATTAAATGTCTGTGTGGCCTTTTATATGTGGGGGGAACTACATAAAGTGAAAGATCGCATAGCTAGACATAAATATTCCATACGTGATAAATTAATCCAGCTTCCGTTAGCAAGACATTTTGTACAAATGAAACATACAGTGGCACAACTCTGCTTTATGGTTATAGATGCAATTACCCATGGCAGACAGGGGGGGTAACCGAGAATTGAAATTACAAAAACATGAGATCCAGTGGATAAATCGTCTGGACACATTATAGCCCAGAGGGTTAAATTCTGATTTTGACTCACATCTTTTTCTACAAAAAAATCATAGTTTTGATATATATTTTCTTTTTGCAGGTAATTTAATAATAGTTCATGTGCAATATTTTTTGGGGGATTTTTTATAGGGATTTGCTATTAGAGATGTTGTTTTGTACCTATAACTATTTAACGGTTACATGTTTTGTAACTAGATGTATGTATTTTGATGGTAGGTTTGAACCAGGATTTTTTTTCAAATATAGAGTCAAATATAGAGTCAAATATAGAGTCTATTCAGCCATCGATTTGAGATTAGGAATACTAAAAAATAGAAGGGTCTTGTTTGTTTAAATAATGAGTAAATGCCTAATTAGTTCCCAGTGTGAGATGATTATTTATTGAAAATGAGAATCGTTGATCATTTATGTGTGTTCCTACCTGAGGAAGGGTGTGAACGATTTAAGCCCGAAACTTGTTATGGAATGACTTTATAATTGTATATATTTTTTCTTCTATTTTTCAATTAGAGTGCAGAAATCCCAGACTTTTTTCATTTTTATATATATATATATATATACCGTATTTATCGGCGTATAACACGCATTTTTCCCCCTTAAAATCGGGGGAAAGTCGGGGGTGCGTGTTATACGCTGATACCCCCCCAAAAAAATGACAAAAAAAGGCAAGCGCCGCTGAAAAATAGCGAGCGCTGCCGAAAAAACCCGAAGCGTGGCCGAAAAAGAACGAAGCGCCCCCGGAAAAAGCCGAGCAGACTCTGATCTGCTCGTAGTCCCGCCTCCCTGCGCTCGCTCCGGAAACAGCAGGGAGGCGGGACGGCGAGCTTAGCCGTCCGAGACGGCTCGGCTTTTTCCGGGGGCGCTTCGTTCTTTTTCGGGCGTGCTTCGGGTTTTTTCGGCGGCGCACGCGACAGCGTCTCGGCAGCGGGAAATTTAAACCAGGAAAAGAATGAAAATGACGCTGGCAAGCTACAATGGCACTGGGCAAGGCTGCAATGATGCTGGCAAGCTACAATGACGCTGGGCAAGGCTGCAATGATGCTGGGCAAGCTACAATGACGCTGGGCAAGGCTGCAATGACGCTGGGCAAGGCTGCAAATGATGCTGGGCAAGGCTGCAATGACGCTGGGCAAGCTACAGTGACGCTGGGCAAGCTGCAATGACGCTGGGCAAGCTGCAATGACGCTAGGCAAGCTGCAAATGACGCTTAAATGTAAGTTGTTTTTTTTCCCTAAACTTCCCTCCTAAAACTTTTTTTCCTTAAAATTCCCTCCTAAACTTGGGGTGCGTGTTATACGCCGGTGCGTGTTATACGCTGATAAATACGGTGTATATATATATCCATTCTTTATTCCCAATTTTATAGCAAAAAAATAGAAATGCATACATTTGAAAACATAGAAAAAGAAACATACAAGAAGGAATCATATAATGCAGACCCCATAAGTTATACATTGTATAACTAGAAAAACAGAGTGTACATCAGATAAAAAGTGTTCAGTAGTTTCAAATAAATTGCTGGAATACCCAATGTTTTTTTTGGTCTTATCAAGATTTCAAGATATGAGTTTGGTGTTATCATGGCATATAATGAGAGAAGTAACGATATAAACATTAGAGGAGATTAAAGTTTGTATAGTTCAGCAATAAAAAATGCATGGATTATCACTGACATCATTCCTTTCAAAATGCCAGTTTCTTGGCTATCTATGGTTTCAGTACTTTTTGGGTCAATCAGATCTCTTGCTCTGTATACCTGTTCTAGGTAAGTGACCTGGGAATGACTGAAGTCATTTAAATAGGAGTATAGACAGGCAATTATAATCTCAAAGATAAAGGTCAGTATCAGCAACAGTCATGCCTGCCTCATACAGGTTTTCTTCAGCATCCACGGCTTAACATCAAAATGTCTCACTAGTCCAATGCACCATACATTGCCCAGCAGGCAGCAGCACATTGTCCCGTACTGGTGAGATACATTTCTCATTAATTCTTTGCTCAACATTCTCTTATATAAATTGTGCACAAGTAAGTAGATGAGACCTCCCCATTGTGTAAGGCTGGTGTTTTTATTATTATTATTTATTATTATTATTATTATTAATTTGTTATATTCCGTTTGTTTAGATGCAGCATTCATTATTTCGGATAATTTGTAACTTCAGATAAATGTGTATTGATTACGTTCACTAACAGCCAAATTTGAAAGGAAATTATAATACCTATAATTTAATAGTTAGTTATAGTTATTATTAGTTAGTTATTATTTCAGATTTTAAAATTTTCGTATTTTCGTTCTTATTTTCGGATTTTCAAATTTTAGTTTTCGGAAAAACTTGTTAAATGGGTTTTCCTTCATTTGAATATTTCCAAATGAACACATTTGCTGAATTTTGTTGAAAAACTAATTTGGAACTAAATGAATTGCACATGTCTAGTTTTGAGGTAATACATTTACGTTTAAATTTAAACCTGTGAGCTGAACAAAAGAAATCTAACAAACATTAGGGATTGATGAATCCACCCTGCCAGGCTATTGTATTTTGATAGCAACTAGTGCCGGTGTCCTGCCGAGAAAGTTCCCCCGCTGGATAAGGACCCCCCTCTACTGCGCAGGCGCAGCACTTGCGCAGTCCGAAGGACTAGACATCTTCCGAAAATTGTCAAAGCTAAACAGCTGCGAGTTAAGTGCGTAGGCGCACTTAACATGTCGGTGTACAAAAAGATGCTGCACGCTCCCGATGCTCGCGCTACTCTGCAAGGCGTGTCTAAGTAAGGAGCGGGTCTGTAATCAAGGGCCACATTTGTAATTATTAATACTCTAACCAAGGGCCACATTTACAATTTATGCATAATAGCGTACTTACAAAATAATGCAAATAAGAGGGTCCTTCAATTAATCTGCAACAAATCATCACAATCCCCATTGATACTGTGATTCATTCATTGTGTTAGTAACTTAAATAGATCGTGCAAATCCGCCCATCAACATTGCAAAACCCACCTTTCTTTTCTTTAAACACACCTATAAACAGACGCTTTTCCCCTTGCTTAGAGTAATAATAGACCCGCCCCTTAGTTAGACTCCCCTTGCAGAGCAGAGCCAGCATCGGGAGCGTGCGACATCATCTTGTACACCGGCTGCGCCTGCGCGGTATACACTTCACTCCCAGCTGTTTAGCTTCGGCAATTTTCAGGAAGATCCCTGGTCCTTCGTACTGCACAAGCGATGCGCCTGCGCAGTACAGGGGGGTCCTTATCCGCCGAGGGCAACTTTCTCGGCAGAACATCGGCTGTCAGGATACCTAAACGGTGCTGGCAGCTGATTGGCTGCAAGTGCTTTTTGGCCAGCAATATTTGGCCAGGTTCCTTCAACAAAAGTAGTAATTGAGTAATCAACTTATTTGAAGCCGATCAGGCCACCCACTGTAGAAATTTTTGTGGCCAGCTTTATACATATTGTAATTGTTACGATTTTGTAATTGTTAAGTGTTACGATTTATTAAATACTCAATTATAATTTCAGATTAGGAAATTCTGGTGAAAAAGTATTAGAGGAAAAACAAAACAGATTTGTAAATATCATTGACCTTGTTCTGTTTTATTAACACGTCAGCATTTTTTTTTTTTTAACATAACTGCTTTTTACAATAAATCTAATTAAAAACAAGGTGAACTCTCTAGACTGTTACCAGAACAAATGAAGAATAAAGTAACAGCTAGCAGAGCTATCCCCTATTGCTCATATCATAGCACAAATGGCAGACTTCTTGATTGAATTTGGCAAGCCGTATCTTGTGCAGGAATCTCGCAGCATAGGGAATACCTTTCTTTTCTATTAATAGAAGTACAAGAAGACATTCATTTATAAGCTATCAGCCATCAAAAGTTATTCAACTAAAAAGTGTCTTTATCAACCTAAAAACCATAAGGAAGAATCGGATTGATGGTTAAGTGCAAGAAAGATTGTTTCTTTGCAATACGGATACAATAGGAAACCCCAGGACTTACTCAATAGCATTCTGCAGGAAACTGTAACATCAACACATTGCATATTGATAAAGCATTTCTGTTTGGCTGTTCACAATTATGCCTAGTTTTCATATATTTGAAACATACTTAGAAGTCAGTTTACAGTTTGCATATGTCCGCAGAAAGAAACTGGAGTTTCAGTAAATTCTCAACCTTGTAACATGGTTGCTACTTGCGCTTGAAAGAAAAAGGTACATGTTTCATAATCTGTTGGTTACAAATGTCAGCTGATCAGTCCATTTATAATGTAATTAATCCTGGCAATCCTATAACCCCTATGGATGAGATGATCTAAAAATTTGTATATGAAAGGCAAATACTGTGCCATTTGGTAATCTTGTGAAACACCAATACAGCAATACCTATTGTTATTTAATTCTTGCAGTTGTTCAATCCTATGCCTGAGTTTTTAAAATGTAGCTGAAAATGTATTTCAGCACTGACAGTCACAATGAAAATTAACACTTTTAATGCTAGTATATTGTAATATTTTATTACATGCCATTGTCTATAAGACAAACCACAATCCCTTTTAACTGGGTTAATAAGAAGCAAATGCAATATGGTGGCTATCTTTTTACATGTTAACCACTTGAGCTTCGGAAGGTTTACCCCTCGTCACGACTAGGCCATTTTTTGCGATACGGCACTGCGTTAATTTAACTGACAATTGCACGGTTGTGCGACACTGTACCCAAGTAAAATTAATGTAATTTGTCTCCCACAAATAACACTTTCTTTTGGTGGTATTTGATCACCTCTGCGGTTTTAACTTTTTCTGATATAAACAAAATAAGACCGACAATTTTGAAAAAAAAAAAAACAATATTTCTTACTTTCTGCTATAAAACAAATTCAATAAAAAAATCAAATGTCTTCATCAATTTAGGCCAATATGTACTGTATTCTGCTACATATTTTTGGTTTAATAATTCCCAATAAGTGTATATTGATTGGTTTGCGCAAAAGTTATAGTGTCTACAATCTATGAGATAGATTTACGAGATTTTTATTTATTTATTTCTTTTACTAGTAATAGCAGCAATCAGTGACTTATAGCAGAACTGCGACATTGCTGCGGACAAATTGGACACTAAGTGACACTTTTTTTTTGGGGACCAGTGACATTACTACAGTGATCAGTGCCTAAAAATATGCACTGTCACTGTACTTATGACACTGGCAGGGAAGGGGTTAACATCAAGGGCGATCAAAGGGTTAAATGTGTTCCTAGGGAGTGATTACTAACTGTGGGGAATGTGTTTTTACTGTGAGAAGGCCGAGATCTGAGTTCCTTCTTTGCAGAAACACAGGATCCCCACCTCCCCCTCTCACAGAACAGCAATCTGCCTTGTTTACATTGGCAGATTAATGTAAAAGGGGAACCTTGCGCCAAACAATAATTAATAAAACAAACCTAATATATATATATATATATATATATATATATATATATATATATATAGCTGCTCTCCAAAACAATGAAAGAACACTGTGCAATTGGAAAATGGGTGATAGGGGGCGCTGTGTAACTAATAATAAGTGCCTTCTCTTAAAGACCATATATCATGGAATAAAGGGACATGTGCAATAAAAATGTAAATTAGGTAACTACTAACTGTCTGAAAAAGTGCTATAGGACATAGTTAAATAAATTCCAATATAAAGTACAACAATCAATATACTAATGTGAGAAAATTAATAATAAAAACATAAAAAAGTGATAAAGCCCATAATGTAAATTGATAGTGGCTTAAATCTTGATAGCCGACAAAAATTCCTTCATCGTTAACATAAAAACGACACCAAAAGTGCTCAGATATGAAAACTTCTCACCAGATGAATATGACCTCTTTAATTAAAAAGACGGTCTAATGCACTGTAGGGAAATCCTATTAGGTACCCTTAGTTAATGGATGAAACCTCTGTGTCCCCCTTTCCATCAAAATATCTCATAAGGAAACAAAAGGACAATCCATAACGCAATACTGTATTTTTATTTAAAAATAATACAAACAAAAGGTGGGGGGGGGGGGCTCCTTACATTAGTGGGTGCCTTAGCCTGGCACTGAGGATAGCCTGCATGAATTGCAATATGAGAGCTGCTCATCGCTGGGCTCACGTCCAAGCTGGCGTGCATTCCACGAGAGAAACTGGAAGCTGGTGGAAGCTGGAATCCGGAAGTGATGTGACTGGAAGCTCCTTGACGTACAGGAAGAGTCCTCATATTGCAATTCATGCAGACTATCCTCAGTACCAGGCTAACGCACCCACTAATGTAAGCAGACACAGATTTAAGTCACTATCAATTTACATTATGGACTTTATCATTTTTTAATGTTTTTATTATTAATTTTCTCACATTGGTATATTGATTGTTGCACTTTATATCGAAATTGATTTATCTATGTCCTATAACACTTTTTCAGGCAGGTAGTAGTTACCTCATTTTCACTTTTATTACACATGTCACTTTATTCCATGATATATGGTCTTTAAAGTAAGGCACTTATTATTAGTTACACAGCGCCCCCTATCACCCATTTTCCTACATCGGCAGATTGCCGTTCTATCTCTCTTGGGAATGATCGGTGGGTCCCGGCGGACATCGTGTGCATGCCCCAGACCCGGAGTGCAGAATCACGTACAGGTGATTACTTGCCGACTTATATATACAGTATACGGTCTGCAAGCGGTTAAAATGTTAAAACAAAAAGGTTTTGCAAATACCTTTAATTGATTGGAACACAGCACTAGGCATCAAAGAGTAGGTTTGTTCCAGTGTATGAAAAGCTGTGGAAAATAATAATCAGGATTTAGGGAATACATTTTGGTTATGATTTTGGTTTTCTCTTTGAAAAGAATGGTTATATCTTCAAACCTCCATGGACTGTGTTCATGCCAACAAAAACTCTTGCATCAACTCTGTATAAACAAACTGGACCACTAAAAGAGAATTTTGTAGGACTGATTGCAGGGCCACAACAAGGACTGTTGTCTTGCAGGATGCCAAGTATTTGATTTAGGCCAGTCATACATGGTTCAAATCTCAGCTGATTGTCTCTTGCGATTGTCGCTAGTGGCTGCTATAGCTGCTAGCCATATTCACTGTCTTCTCCCAGCTCACCCCACACACCCCTCGAAGCAGACAATGGCTCAACAGGAGGGATTCCCCTGTCAGCACTGTCTGTGTTGATGGGGGAATTGTGTAAATTTCTTTCCGGGAAAGAAATTTGCAATGTGTATGGCCTGCCTCACCTGTTTTTTTTTTTCTGTTACAGTCTAACTAGCCTAATTATAAAGGGAAATTGATCCTAGTCTCTGCAGGATATTGGTAGGAATAGTCTACATTGTTCCAGTACTTTGTGTTTTAGTTATTACATGTAAAGAACAGTGAGAAATCTATAATGTTTTGCGTTCTCTGCATAAAGCTACAAAGAACACTCATGGATAGAAGTAGAACCTGTCACATGACCTGTTTTAGGGCATGTGACAAGTTTTCTCCTCTTACCATATTTTTTCCATTAAATAGGTTGCATGGGGATTACTTACTATAGAATCAAAACAGGCACAGCTAAAGCAGGAGTATGGCCATGTTTAGTCAATGTCACTATTTTATATGAAAAACACCTTGTTCAGAAAAAGAAAAGTCAACAAATGCTCACCAAAAACCCTTGTTTTACTCCATTTTTAGAATATAATTTAAAAACAGTTTGCATAAAAGTACTGTTCTGACAGTTTACATGAATGGCTCATTACAGATGACCCATCACATTGAACATACTTATGCAGAAAAGGTTGTGCTATTACTCATATGAATTGAATTAATTGCAGCGTCATCTTGTAGGTTGACTTGCTGCTATAGAAAATATTACCTTACTTAGGTCACATCTTTTTTCCATTCAGTTTTCATTCTATGCTATACAAATGTAAAAGTGAAACTCTACCCAAATTTTTGGTTTCCAGCTTTAGGTAGAGTGCGGAGGGTTAGGATTGATGTTGGACTTCTTTTTCTGTCTGTTTCCCAAGTTAAAGTGGAAGTAAAGTCAAAAAAGTCACTTTACATTTAAATGTGCCCATCGCAATTTGCAATCGATTGATAATCAAAACATTTTTCTGACCTGAATAATTTAGGAGTTACAGGTGTTTTTCTTAGGGAACATCTCAACAGCGCATGCGCCCGATCCCCGTTCATTCCGGCAGGCAGAGCCTCTGCCGGCTAAATTCATTGTTTATGTCGGGGCGGCGTCATTTCCTCCTGTAGACGTCAGCCCCGACATCCCGTGAGCTTTTACCCCAAGAGAATCATCAAGTGACCTGGACGTATAACGTGACCTAATGCGCGCGGGATTACGAAGCCCAGAAGGAACTGTGGGCGGAAGCTAGAACAGCTTACAACCAGGAAGCCCACAACGGAGATGGCGCGGATCGAGAAGAAACGGAACGCTCTACAAATTTGCAATTATATACAGTAAGAATATATATTTAAATAACACTATAGCGATCAATCGATTTTAAATTAACTGACGATTAGAGATATGGTGTTGGTTCAGAAAGTTTATCAGGGTTTACTACCGCTTTAAGAGATTCACTTTCACCTTTAAAAAATCAAAACGAAACCCAAAATTATGTGGTTGACATTGTCAATGAGATGCAAATGAGTGCACATCTCCCCAACAGCGACACACACAACAATACCATTTTGGCTAGAATACTACTTCAAAAGGAAGAATTTTAATTGTGCATTGCACATCTTTATTAAATCATTAACAGCCTATAACCAGTGAAAATGAATGACGCTGCTTTTGGAATTCTGGGTAGCTGCATTAATACTCCCAATCAAATGAAATAGAAAAAGATCAGCTTCATATCTTCCATATGAAATTGATCCAATAAATGCATTTGTAAATTGACAAGATCCTGAAATAAGCAGAAACATAAACCAATGCATACAAACAATGATATGATGTGAATGACTCTGGAGGAATTATCTATTGTATGACAGATACAAAAGATAGATTCTTTGAAGAAAACCCATGTTGCGTAGTTCCCATTTTGTAATAATGAGATGGGGAAAATGTTTTTTCTAGTGTGAATGTTCAACTATATGACAATATGTCTTTGATATTAGACACTGATATTGATCTGGCTGCATCTTTTTCTTTTCCAACAGTTGATAATAACAAAAGGCATATGATTTCCTCTTGTTGTAGTCTCCCAGTATCTCATCAAGATGAGCTCAGCATGATCAGGTCATTATTTCCACAAACCTGTCACCAATAGCTTTCATTTGGGCCTCTATATGGTACAAATGCATGCTCTGCATTCATGTTTATACCGGGGACAGAACAAATGTATCAAGGAAATAAGTTTGAAAAGAACGGGCACACACATCAAAATGCAGGTTAAAACAACATTTCTTTAGCCCTTCTAATTAAATCAGATGAGGTGGAAAAAAACTGCGGGGGAAGCTATCCCTTCCACAGGGCATGGGGCACATAAACACGATCCATATAAAACTGTCTCTCAAAACTTGGTGCCACCAATGGCCTAACTACAGCCATAGTAGATCATGTTATTACTATGGCCCAGTAGCACAGCAATGTCAGTACTGTAGTATATTGATTTATGAATACGGAATAACATTTACAAATAATTCAGTTTCAAATAAATATGTACACAGCTCTGAAAAGGCTCACATTGCCTCAAAATTAAATCTCAGTTGTGCACGTGGTTCCCATAATAATTCCATACATAACTATATAACACATTTGGCAATTATTAGATTCTTTATGAAATCAGACTTTTTTGGTTACAGATAGTGTTGGACTGGATTCTGCTGGGCCTACAAGTAAACCATGTTGTGTGGTCCTACCACAGGATCAGTAAAAGAAAATACTATTCATAATAAACATTGAAAATAAAAAAGATAATAGACATTTACATTAAAGATAATAAAAATAATAAACATTTACATTGAAAATAAAATGCACAATAACATTAAATATACAATAATGATGTATTTACTTCATTAATTTGAAGTATTGCACCGCAATCAATGATAGTCATAGGGATCCACCAGAGGCACAATGGCCAATTTGACTTAGGAGCCAAAACAACAGCAAACTGACTATCAGGATCTTAGCAATAATATAGTTCAAAAGCACTTAGGCTACCAAGAAAGATATGTTTAGCTCTTTTCCTCTGACCTGATGTCAGGTAAACGCCAATGTAAAACATGCATTGTTTTTTTCCACGTGTAAATATGTTTCACATATTTTATCCTCTATAAATATTTGAATTTTGTAGTGCTAAATGTAATTTTCTACTCATGATCTGGTAATATAGCTTAGTGTATCATCACCTGTAGCAGTTCCTATAAGCCAAGCAAACCTAGCCTACTGGTAAGTGGCTGCCCCCAAGAATATATTGTTCACTTGCCAGAAAAGACAGATGAGTCAGTTCAAGCAGCAGGCTGAGATACTGTCCCCAAACAGGTGAAGGATCAGTCCAGGCAACAGGCAGAAACATGGTCAATAAACAGCCCAGGGTTAGTACAGGTGGCAGATAGAAGCACTGCACTGGTGAGGAGGTGATCAGGTTGCACTGGTCTGGTGACAGTGGTACTTGTGTAGCATCAGTCAAGAACACTGTTGCTGGCTTACACTGGTCTAGTGACACTGGGAAGTAGTGTGGCAGCAATCAGGATCACTGCTGCTGACTTACACTGATATGTTGACACTGGGACTGGTGTGATGACAATCAGGTACAGCATTAGTGACTTATACTTGTGTGGTGACACTGCGACTGGTGTGGTGTGGATAAAAAACACTGCTGCTGGCCTAAACTGGTCTGGTGGGCTGGTGACACTGGAACTAGTGTGGTAGTGATCAGGAAAACTGTTGCTTGGTGCACTGATTTGGTGCAGTGGCAGTCGGAACACTAATCGTAGCTATACTGATCTGGCGACACTGTCACTGGTGTGTTGGAGAACTGTGACTGGCTGCACTATTAGGGCTCATTCACACATGAGGTTGGGATGGTAAAACCTTGTGGTATTTAGCTGCAGTGGCAGCGGCTGGGGTCATACACATGCTGCTGCAATGCTTTGCAGTTGTGGCAAGAATTATATCCCTGTACACCTGCAGGGTTCAGGTGGTTAAAGCAAATGACGAGTGACTTGCATTGGGGTGATTAGGGAACATATGACTCCTGTGGCATTATTTAGGGGCAATGTGACTGGTGCAGTAGTGATTAGGGATAATGACTGGTGGGGCAGTGATTAGGGACACTGGCAGCACTGGTTTGTGACACTGGACTGATGTGGTGACGATTAGAGACTAGGGATGAGCTGAACACCCCCGGGTTCGGTTCGCACCAGAACCAGCGAACGGACCGAAAGTTTGCGCGAACGTTAGAACCCTATTAGTTACAATGGACGCGAACATTCGAAATCTAAAGTGCTAATTATAACGCCAATATGCATGTTATTGTCATAAAACAGGTTTGGGGACCCGGGTCCTGCCCCAGGGGACATGTATCAATGCAAAAAGAAGTTTTAAAAACTGACATTTTTTTCTGGAGCAGTCATTTTAATGATGCATAAAGTGAAAAAAAAAGTGAAATATTCCTTTAAATATGGTACCTGGGGTGTGTCTAAAGTATGTCTGTGAAGTGGCATGTGTTTCCCGTGTTTAGAACTATCCCTGCAAAAAATGACATTTGTAAAGGAAAAAAATAAGCCATTTAAAACTGCTTGTGGCTTTAATGTCATGTCTTGTCCTGGCAATATGGATGAAAATCTTTGAGAAAAATGGCATGGCTACGTCCTGCATCCTTCCCAGCTGCCAAAAGAGTGACCCAATGGGCCGTAAAAGATAGGTAACGTCCCTGTCTATGCCTGTTGGACCATGAGTCAGTGGTAATATGCAACTTACCGCTGACCGCCCTGTCCAGCGAGGCCAAGACATTGCCTTCCACATGCCGGTAGAGAGCGGAATCGCCTTTCGTGAGAAAAAGTGGCGTTTGGGAACCTGCCACTGAGGAACCACACATTGAACAAACTAACGGAAGGGGGCCGAGTCTACCAACTGAAAAGGCAGCAGTTGAAGTGCTAGCAATTTTGCCAAGCTAGCATTCAACCGCTGGGCATGTGGATGGCTGGGAGTGAACTTCTTTTGACGGTCCAGCAGCTGGGGCAGGGAAATTTGCCTGGTACAATGGGACGTCGGTGTACTGCTAGCAGAGTGCCCGCAAGTACTTGGCTGTGACACACCTAATTCTACACCTTCATTCCTCTCAGTGTAGCTTTCAGAGAGGACTGAAGGTATAGTGGGGTTGGAGATCCCAGCTGATGAGGAGCAAGGAGAGGTCCGCTTTGTTCTTTGGTGTGGGTCTTTAAGGTGCGCTTGCCAACGAGCTGCATGGCAGGTCAACATATGTCTGGTCATGCTTGTGGTGCCCAAGCGGCTGATGTTTTGGCCACGCGAGATACGCTTGAGACATATGTTCCAAATAGCAGCGGTGCGATCTGATCGCTGCACTCGTCTCAAAAAAGGCCCACACTAAAGAACTTATGTAATAACGCACAGAGGCAGTGCCCTGCACAGGCGGAGCTCTGCAGTGTGATTCAGTTGGTGTGCTGGCCTCAAGCTGGCCCCCGGAGGGCATCCTGCCTCGTTGGAGATGTGCCGCCTCCTCCTCCTCTCTCCGTTCAGGCACCCACGTGGAGTCAGTGACCTCATCATCCCCTCCTTCTTCACCACTGGTGCAAACCTGGCAGTAAGCTGCAGCTGGTGGAACATGACTGCCAGATTGCTGTTCTTGAGCATCCCCTCTCTCTGCGCTCACGCTACTGTCTTCCTCTAGCTGGGTATCATCATCGGAGCCTTCAAAACACTGGGCATCCTCCTGGAGCATGTACCCAACACTGTGCTCAAACAGTTCGGGGGACTCCTCAGGAGGACATGGTGGGTCTAGGGAAGGGGTGCCCGATGACATTGAGTACACGTTGGCAGCTGCTTTGCCAGTACCCTGAGCCTGGGTGAGAGAGGATGAGGAGGATGAGGAGGGCTTGGTCATGCACTCTACCAAGCCTTCGGCATGATGCGGCTCAACGTGTCCAGCTGCCGAAATTAAGGACAAGCGTGTCCCATGGCCACATGCTGATGACGATGCACCGCGTCAACGACCAGCACTGTTGTCTCTAGACACAGAGCCTGCTTGCCCTGTTTTCTTGGCTCGTGACTGTCTGCCTCTGCTTGTTGGTCTTCCAGACATTGTAATGGCCTGCAGGGAGATGGGAAAAAAAGCTATTGAGTAGTGTATATTGTGCTGGAGTCACACAGCACACACACTAACTCCTGCAGATGGCTGTCTTAGATGACAGCAGGACAGAAGGGCAGATACAGGGTGAGGTGGTTTAGTGTGCTGTGCTAGACTCACACAGCACACACACACTAACTCCTGCAGATGGCTGTCTTAGATGACAACAGGGCAGAAGGGCAGATACAGGGTGAGGTGGTTTAGTGTGCTGTGCTAGACTCACACAGCACACACACACACTAACTCCTGCAGATGGCTGTCTTAGATGACAACAGGGCAGAAGGGCAGATACAGGGTGAAGTGTTTTAGTGTGCTGTGCTAGACTCACACATCACACACACACTAACTCCTGCAGATGGCTGTCTTAGATTACAACAGGGCAGAAGGGCAGATACAGGGTGAGGTGGTTTAGTGTGCTGTGCTAGACTCACACAGCACACACACACACTAACTCCTGCAGATGGCTGTCTTTAGATGACAACAGGGCAGAAAGGCAGATACAGGGTGAGGTGGTTTAGTGTGCTGTGCTAGACTCACACAGCACACACACACTAACTCCTGCAGATGGCTGTCTTAGATGACAACAGGGCAGAAGGGCAGATACAGGGTGAGGTGGTTTAGTGTGCTGTGCTAGACTCACACAGCACACACACACACTAACTCCTGCAGATGGCTGTCTTAGATAACAACAGGGCAGAAGGGCAGATACAGGATGAGTTGGTTTAGTGTGCTGTGCTAGACTCACACAGCACACACACACTAACTCCTGCAGATGGCTGGATTGGTAGAGAACAGCACTTTCCCCACATGCAAATGCCTGAGAAGAATACACTATCCCTGCCTATTTTTCCTCTATACCTACACTTTCCCCACACAGAAATGATTCAAATATAGTGTTAGTGTCCAGTACACTGTCCCTGCCTAGCAATACTCTTTCCCTCAACGCCGGAACACACTACACAAGGCCGCCGGCGCGGCAGCCTTATATAGTGTGGGGCGTGTACTAAACCCCTGAGCTATATTTGGCCACAGGCATCCTGCCTGTGGCCAATTATTGCTCGCCTTGCCGCTGGCTGTATGATTGGCCAAGCATGCAGGGTCACAGTGCATGCTTGGCCAATCATCAGCCAGCAATGCACTGCAACTGGCGCAGTGCATTGTGGACCGTTCGCATCACACAAATTTGATGCGAATGGCCCTCAGAGTTCTGCCCTCGACGAGCGGCCGAACGGCCGATGTTCGATTCGAACATGGGTTCGAATCGAACACCGGGCCCATCCCTATTAGAGACAATGGATAGCAGCATTGATAAAAAGTGATATCAGAGCAGTCAGCAATTGTATATGATCACCGCCACAGCAGTATAATGTCATCACAGCCACACTGCACTTGCTCTGGTGACAGTATGTAAAAAAAAAAAAATCAATAATATTTTACATCAGAAAAGTGCAACATCCCAAATCTCAAATGCCTAGGTAGAAATATAAGAAAATAGCAGACCCAAACATTAGTCCTAGCCAAGGCTGCTAGCAGGACTGTAAGACTCTTAGATAACCATAAGTAAAGGTACACATCATTGTGGTTACCATTTGGGAAACAAATTTCCCACACTGAGCTACAGATGTATACTTATCCAGCTCCTCCTGTCTCAAGAAGTCAGCTCAATGCACACCTTATTTAGTTCAAATATGGTTTTGCTCTCCATGATGATCCGGGGCTTCCTAGTCTCAGAGACACAACATTTGTTATCGCTCTGTAATCTTTGCAATCCATTGATATCACCTTGAATCAAATAAATCGGATACTGTGTTATCAAGCTAACAATCAAAAAGCTGCTAGCACTACAGGTGACAAAACATTGTGTTTACTACAGATGATGTCTGTGTAGACGAAATATGTCGGGTCGAGTCCTGTCCAGCCCCTTGTGTACTTTTTCTAATTTTCTGTTGGATGAGATAAGCGCTGTAAATTCAATTTTGATGTAAGTGTTCTGTACTTTTAAATAGACTTTTTAGTCTACGGTTTTATACTATGTGGAGATGTTTTCTTTTTATAGATACATGGAACCCATGATATAACCAAAAGAGTGATGCCCCTCCTAACGTAATATGATATGTGGTGAGATTCCATGAGTCATCCCATGGATCATTCCCCTGGAGATTTACCCTTATATCAGCACGTATGACTTAGTGCCACTGGCATCTGAGTCCATGATTTTTGGTAAGCGTATTTACCCTCCTTTGGTGGTGGATAATCACGTATTGGTGATCTGAATAACAACTTTTGTGGCTGCTACCAAAAATATGTAGAAGAATACATATCGGCCTAAACTGAGGAAAAAAAATTATTTTATATATTTTTGGGGTATATTTATTATAGCAAAAAGTAAAAAATATTGCTTATTTTTTTCAAAATTGTCACTCCTTTTTTGTTTATAGCGCAAAAAAATAAAAACCGCAGAGGTGATCAAATACCACCAAAAGAAAACTCTATTTGTGGGAAAAAAGGATGTCAATTTGGTTTGGGTAGAATGTTGCACAACTGCGCAATTGTCAGTTAAAGTGACGCAGTGCCAAATTGCAAAAAGTGCTCTGGTCAGGAAGGGGGCAAATCCTTCCGGGGCTGAAGTGGTTAATTTTATCATGGGGGGGGGGGGGACTCCTCTTTAATGAGTTTGCATTAATTTCAGCATGTATGGGGCACTTTGCACATGCTGAAATCAATGCAAACTCATTAAACAGTAAAAGTTCATGCACTGCAAAGTTTGCAGTACATGAACTTTCACTGAATGTGGACTGTTTAATGAGTTTGTAGCATGGATCACTTTGCAATATGATGATCTGTATATTATTTCCATATTGAGCACTATTTGATTGTCTGCTTGGAACATGCACATTACAATAGTAATATAAATGAACTGAAATAAATGTGAACAAAATGGGCCCTGCACACTCAAGCACTTTAGGAAATTGTGGAAATAATAAGGATTAAACGTATCAAATGAGTGAGAATCAAACAAACATCCAGTCTATAGGCAGCTGCTAAAAAAATCCAGATGAGATCCAAACATAAAAAGCACTGCACATTTCTGCTATAGTAATAGGAATACATTTCACCTGCTGTCCTGGCCACTGCCTGGGGTGCCCCTCATGCTCCTCTCTCTCTCCTTCTCCTCTTATCATCACAGACAGACCCGGGCCAGGGAGAAGATGCAGCCAATGAATGAAAGCCACATGGAGGAGGGTTGGCGGAGCATTAGGCTCTGCCTCCTCCAGTCAAATGGAATGCAGCCAGTCATCAGCCGCTTATGGGGACACCAGTCGCTCCACCAGCCTTGGACAAGCACGCCCAAACTACTGCTGCCCATAATATTTACTAGTGCGGCACTACAGCAAGATGGGAGGCGGGAGGCAGCACTGACCTTGTACTTTATACAATATTTGCTTTGAATATTGGTTAATGTTCTTTCATGTAGATTATACATATGTTCTTTTGCACTGTTTGCTCATAATAGAGTACACCCTGCACTTTATACAGTATTTGCTTCGAACATTGTTATATGTCCTTTTATGTGGATTAGATATATATTCATTTGCACTGCTTTGCTAATAATAGAGTTCACAATTTTTATTGTCACATTCACATAGCGCTGCACTTTATATGTATAATTTATATCTCCCCACTCTCGTATTGCTATACCCTATCCTTACATATGGTTAGTATGAACAATCGCTGTTACCATAGTCATGTATACTTTTAGGCCTCTGGGCCCATGTAATTCTTACCTACCTTAATTTCCTTATGGAATTGTTATGGAAACAAAGAAAATGGCAGGAGTTTTGAGGCATTGTGCAACACCATTTTTTCATAAAAGACATTATTATTGATGCATCTCTTATAAAAAGGCAAATTGTACAAAACTACAAAGTGTTTAAAAGATTATTAAAAACATGCATCAACTATCGTTGCTTAGAGTACAACAGTTTACATGAGAACAAATTTCTCCCATATGTGGTTTTCATAGACTCTCTTGATACAGGTATGATAGACTGTTGCAAAGTTCCATGTGTTTCTTGGATTATATAGCTCCACTTCATAAGGAGCAGAGGAAGTGGATCACCAAACTATAAGAATATCAAACATATACATAATAATAACAGTACAGACAAATGTGTACCTCAAAGTTGTATAGCATGTGATGTCCTTTTTTTATGTTTTCTTTGTAGAAATACTCAGCATTATCTCGGGCCTGAGGGTTACTGTACTCTAATGCTGCATACACATGAGCAGAATTTCCGTTGGAAAAATCTTGGATGTTTTTTCCAACGGAAAAAAGCTTGTCTTGCATACACACGGTCACACAAAAGTTTGCTGAACTTTCGACTGTCAAGAACGCGGTGACGTACAACACTACGACGAGCCGAGAAAACTAAGTTCAATGCTTCCGAGCATGCGTCAAATTTTTTCCAAGCATGTGTAGGAATTTTCATATTTTCGGAATTGCTACAAACGATCGGAATTTCCGATCTGAACTTTTTCCGACCGAAAAATAGAGAACCTGCTCTCTCAATCTTTTGCTGGGGGGAATTCCACAAGCAAAAGTCCGATGGAGCATACACACGGTCGCATCTTCTGACCAAAAGCTCTCATCAGCCTTTTGCTGGCCAAATTTCCGATCAGGTATAATGGGCATTATGGGAGATCATAATGGGATACATTGCTATATCTCACACAATATGGCGGTAATGGCTATCCAACTATATTATAACATACCCATACATAAAATAACATACAGTATATTGTAATAAAAATACTAAGGGGGTTATTTACGAAAGACAAATCCACTTTGTACTGAAAGTGCACTTGGAAGTGCAGTCGCTCTAAATCTAAGGGGTAGATCTGAAGTGAGTGGAAGCTCTGCTGATTTTATTATCCAATCATGTACAAGCTAAAATGCTGTTTTTTATTTTCCTTGCATGTCCCCCTTGGATCTACAGCGACTTTACTTCCAAGTGCACTTTCAGAGCAAAGTAGATTTTCCTTTAGTAAATAAACCCCTATATTTCTTTGTACTGAGTGACCAGATTGGAGTCAGCATTTTATATATAGGGTACTTATAGTGTTCTGGTGGTCTTGCCTGGCCTTTTGGGAATGTTTTGAGTTCCCCTGTCCAGAACCAGACCGGGGTTCTCTGGTGTCTTTGACAGAAAGGAGGTACTTGAGTACATTACATGGTAAAACGTAGAATTTAAAACGGTAACAGCTTGTGACAGTGGGAAAAAATAAGAGGATCCATTGTTACTAGGACTGGAAGATAAAAACAGTAAAAGTAACTTAACAGAGGTTCTAACCATTCCCCCTTTTACTCAGAAATAATGTTTTGTTGAAATGTGTGACTCAACTGGAAAGATTTTCTCTAATGTCTTGTCCTGACAGAAAATCTCTCCAATGGACTAAAGCCTGCAAGAAAAGCATGACAGGAGGGGTTCTATCTATCCCTACCCAACTTTATCATCTAAATAAAGTGGGATTGGATTTGGGCTTTACGTAAAACATATGCTCTCTCTCTATCTCTTTCTCCCTCAAGAGGGACTGTTTGTAACACTGGTAAACCATGCATGAAACAAGGACACCCAGGAATAGTTCAAGCAGATTTGTCCTCCAATTAATTTCAGTGATGCAGCAAACAAACACAAGTTCAATGCAGGGGGAAGTACATGAATCCCCTTCATGCTGTATATTACAAATACCATGTTATTAGTACAGTGACAGCACATATTATTAGCACTGATCACTGTATTTGTGTCACTGGTGATGTCAGTGGAAGTTAGTCAGTTCCCACAAAGTGTCAGTTATGCCGCGTACACACGTGCGGACTTTTGCCGGCGGACTTAGTCCAGCGGACGATCCGCCGGATTTTCCAGCTGGCTTCGCCGGACTTTCCGAGCGTGTGGACTTGCCCATACACGTGCGGACTTGCCCACACACGCGCGGACTTCTCCGGCGGACAATCCGCCGGCCAAAGTCCGCGGGACTTTTGAAAATGAACATACTTGCCCACACACGGAGCAGTCCTTTCATTTAGAATGTAATGCTAGCGTAGGCCGTAAATGCCGCCGCACTAGCTCCGTAACCTGGCATGGATTTAAAGGGACTCCCCATGCCGAAAAACGGCGTGGGGGTTCCCGGAGGATGGATCCCCACCCCTTTCCTGGCCGGCCGGGCTGCGTGCTCGGAAAAGGGTCTGAGATGGATTTGGGGGGGACCCCCACGTCGTTTTTCGGCGTGGGGATTCCCTTGAAATCCATGCCAGGTCACGGAATGAACGGACTTGCCGAAGTCCCGCGGACTAGCCTACTAACGGCGGGATTGTCCGCCGGACTGCCAAGTCCAGCGGATAATTTTAAAACCAAACTTAAAACTTTGGTCCGCCGGACTTTGGCGCCAAAAATTCCGCCGGCGCCCACACACGAGGGGATTGTCCGCTGGACTTGAGTCTAGAGGATAATCCCGCGGGATTGTCCCTTCGTGTGTACGCGGCATTAGTGTCACTATCAAAGTCCCACTGTAAGTCGCTAATCGCTGCCATTACTAGTATATAAAAAAAAATTCCAGTATATAGCCCATCATTTAGTAGACGCTATAGCTTTCACACAAACCAATTAATATGCACTTTTTTTTTTTTTTAAAGACATGTAGCAGAATACATTTTGGCCTAAATTTATGAAGCTATTTTTTTTTTTTTATTTGGATATGTGCTATATCAGAAAATAACCCCTGGGAGGGGGGTTGCCATCTTCGCTATGGGCACCGCATGACTTTGTCACAGCACTAACTGGGAGGGAAAACAAAATACCCAGATGTTAAGGGGTGAAAAAATGACTTTTTTCTAATAATGGCTACTATGCCATCTGAAATTGGTAGAAGCAGGACATGATCCGAGATAGGTTTTGTTTTCTGTTACAGGTCTTGGTACCCCCACCAACCTACCCAAATCTTTATGAAACTTAATTAATTTTTTCCAAATTAACAATAAATAAATGTTTTAACAGCATGGAGTCTTTATATAAGCCTATTAAAAATCGGGACCCCATGGCCTTGTTTATTTGCTTTCTTAGCGGTCTGTTCTAATTTGTGTATTTCTTTCAGGATGAGCATTTTTGCATTCAATGCCAGGACATGGGGTGGCTCCACGGGACCCCAGGATTTGGTTCAAATCCTGACACAGTCCAGAGAAAATTGGGATAGTTGGTGTGCATATTGTATTAGGCAATTTTGTGCACAGTAATATCCACTTATACAAAAGAAGTAATGAGTAAGGATGTCAATGTGACATGGATTGCAAACCCATATAACACACAGCATCTGGTTTACTGTTTTCTACTGTTAAAATTTAGGTAAAGCTACTGTATGTGTATTAGTTTACATAGTCAGGATATTTGCTCAATGTCAGTGTTTAGTGGACATTACTGCAGCGGTATGCTAGCTCCACCTGACTCCTCCTACATAGCAGTGCAGAGTAGAATGAAAAGAACACAGATGGTCATTTGACCTTGTTTTATCTTTCCAATTTTAAGGTAGAAACTTCAGATAAATGTTCAAACAAGGAAAGAAAGCTGTGCAGCATGCAGTGGGAAGTATGAAAACATGTATTGTTGTAGACTGGAGTTCTTACTTAAGCTTCACTGGTTACTGTATACTAAGGATGAGCCGAACACCCCCCCGTTCGGCTCGCACCAGAACCCGCGAACGGACCTAAAGTCCGTGCGAGCTTTAGAACCCTATTAGTTATAATGGATGCGAACGTTCGAAATTAAAAGTGCTAATTTTAAAGGCTAATATGCATGTTAATGTCATAAAAAGTGTTTGGGGACCTGGGTCCTGCCCCAGGGGACATGTATCAATGCAAATTTTTTTTTTTTTAAAACGGCCGTTTTTTCAGGAGCAGTGATTTTAATAATGCTTAAATTGAAACAATAAAAGTGTAATATTCCTTTAAATTTCGTACCTGGGGGGTGTATATAGTATGCATGTAAAGGGGCGCATGTTTCCCGTGTTTAGAACTGTCTCTGCGCAAAGTGTCATTTTTGAAAGTAAAAAAGCTATTTAAAATCACTCGCGGCTAATGTTAATTGACGGCTCCCGTAATACAGAGAACAGTCATTCATTGAAACTCATTCATAAAAAAAAAGTCATTGATAAAAAAAAAAAAAAATGAAAAAAAAAAAGCGTAGGGGTCCCCCCAAATTCAATAACCAGGCCCTTCAGGTCTGGGATGGATATTAAGGGGAACCCCAGCCAAAAAATAAATAAAAAAATGGCGTAGGGTCCCCCTCAAAATCCATACCAGACCCTTGAGGTCTGGTATGGATTTTAAGGGGAACCCTAGCCAAAAAAATGGCGTGGGGTCCCCCTCAAAATCCATACCAGACCCTTATCCGAGCACGCAACCTGGCAGGCCGCAGGAAAAGAGGGGGGGACGAGAGCGGCCCCCCCTCCCGCCTGAACCGTACCAGGCCACATGCCCTCAACATTGGGAGGATGCTTTGGGGGTCTAAGACCCCCAAAGCACCTTGTCCCCATGTTGATGAGGACAAGGGCCTCTTCCCCACAACCCTGGCCATTGGTTGTGGGGGTCTGCGGGCGGGGGGCTTATCGGAATCTGGAAGCCCCCTTTAACAAGGGGACCCCCAGATCCCGCCCCCCCCCCTGTGTGAAATGGTAAGGGGGTACAAAATTACCCCTACCATTTCACCAAAAAAGTGGCAAAAATTGTAAAAATGACAGGAGACGGTCTTTGACAATTCCTTTATTAAAATCTTCTTTCTTCTTTCTTCATCCTTCGGTTTCTTCATCTTCCGTCATCTTCTTCCATCTTCTTCCATCTTCTTCTTCCTCCGATCCGCTTCTTCTTGCGCTGGTCTTCTCGTCCTTCTCGTCCGGCATCTTCTTCCGTCGGCGTCGGTGTCGGTGTCTTCTTGGGCCGCTCCGCGCAATGGGAGGCTCCCGCTATGTGAGGCTCTGCTCCGTCTGACAGGTCTTTTAAAACGGAGGGCACCTGGTGACCCCGCCCCCCTCTGACGTCATGGGGAAAGCCATCAGGGAATTCCCCATGACGTCCCCGTGCGTCAGAGGGGGCGGGGTCACCAGGTGCCCTCCATTATAAAAGACCTGTCAGACGGAGCGGAGCCTCACACAGCGGGAGCCTCCCATTGCGCGGAGCGGCCCAAGAAGAGACAGAGACACCGACACCGACGCCGATGGAAGAAGATGCCGGACGAGAAGGACGAGAAGACCAGCGCAAGAAGAAGCGGATCGGAGGAAGAAGAAAATGGAAGAAGAAGATGGAAGAAGATGACGGAAGGAGAAGATGAAGAAACCGAAGGATGAAGAAAGAAGAAAGAAGATTTTAATAAAGGAATTGTCAAAGACTGTCTCCTGTCATTTTTACCATTTTTGCCACTTTTTTGGTGAAATGGTAGGGGTACTTTTGTACCCCCTTACCATTTCACACAGGGGGGGGGGCGGGATCTGGGGGTCCCCTTGTTAAAGGGGGCTTCCAGATTCCGATAAGCCCCCCGCCCGCAGACCCCCACAACCACCGGGCACGGTTGTGGGGAAGAGGCCCTTGTCCTCATCAACATGGGGACAAGGTGCTTTGGGGGTCTTAGACCCCCAAAGCATCCTCCCAATGTTGAGGGCATGTGGCCTGGTACGGTTCAGGCGGGAGGGGGGGCCGCTCTCGTCCCCCCCTCTTTTCCTGCGGCCTGCCAGGTTGCGTGCTCGGATAAGGGTCTGGTATGGATTTTGAGGGGGACCCCACGCCATTTTTTTTTGGCTAGGGTTCCCCTTAAAATCCATACCAGACCTCAAGGGTCTGGTATGGATTTTGAGGGGGACCCCTACGCCATTTTTTTTTTTTTTGGCTGGGGTTCCCCTTAATATCCATCCCAGACCTGAAGGGCCTGGTTATTGAATTTGGGGGGACCCCCACGCTTTTTTTTTGTTTTTTATTAATGAATGACAGTTCTCTGTGTTACAGGAGCCATCAATTCATTAGCCGCGAGTGCTTTTAAATAGCTTTTTTCCTGCAAAAATGACACTTTTTTGCAGGGAAAGTTCTAAGCACAGGAAACCTGCCCCCCTTCACAGGCCACCTATTGACACCCCCCAGATGTGATACTGCAATGCTGTTCTAACAGCACGCACACACATATCCCCAGAAATAGAGCACATATTGTCAGCAGCACACTGACACGCTGACACTGACTGAAGCAGAATATGCGAGGCCGCCGGCGCGGCGGCCTCTTATACCGTGGGGCGTGTACTAAAGCCCCTGAGCTATAATTGGCTACAGGCATCCTGCCTGTAGCCAATTATGGCTCTCCTCGCTGCCGGCGCTGTGATTGGCCAAGCATGCGGGGTCACAGTGCATGCTTGGCCAATCATCAGCCAGCATTGCACTGCGCGGGCCGCAATGCATTGCGGGGCCGCTCGCATCACACAAATTTGATGCGAGCGGCCCCAATAGTTCTGGGCTCGCGAGCGAGCGAACGCCCGGTGCTCGATTCGAACATGGGTTCGAATCGAACACCGGGCCCATCCCTACTGTATACTGTCTAAGACATTGGGGGTTATTTACGAAAAGGTAAATCCACTTTGCACTGAAAGTGCACTGAAAAGTGCAGTCGCTCTAAATCTAAGGGGTAGATCTGAAATGAGTGGAAGCTCTGCTGATTTTATCATCCAATCATATACAAGCTAAAATGCTGTTTTTTATTTTCCTTGCATTTCCCCCTCAGATCTACAGTGACTTTACTTCCAAGTGCACTTTCAGTGCAAAGTGGATTTGCCTTTAGTAAATAAACCCCATTGAGTCACCCGGTCAAATCTTAATAAAAAAAAAAAAAAAAAAAAACATTAGTCCGTAGCATAACTAATTAATTTACTAAAAAAAAAAAAAAAAAAAAAAAAAAAAAACGTTAGTCCGTAGCATAACTAATTAATTTACTAGAAAAAAAAAAATGTTGATTCAAAGAAAATGTCGTTGCCATTTTCAGAGACCGGAAGGATTTTTTCCTAATGAGATGTAATTGACAGATTGTTTTCAGTGTGGTTTTTGCTTGCTATCCACTGGATCAATACAACTATAAATACAGGAAGTGTATTGTGTCCAATTAGAATTTCACGGAGACTGAATTCCATAGACAAGCAATATTTTTCAGCTTAATCTGCTAGACTTCAATTTTGTAGCTATTTTACAAAAACAATGTAATCTTAAGAAGACATCTAAGTTTACATAAAAAAAAAAAAATGTAACTAAACTGCTGCAATGCAAGAATGTGCTGTAAATCCTTATTAGCTATTGGAAAGGGGACTTAATTATCTAATATAAGGAAACCACATAATCAGTGTTAACGGTATAATTCAATGCTTAAAATCCTTTATTGGATTTGTGTATGTTTGTTAGAAACATATTTTACACTACTTGTACAAACTAGTAACACAACAATAAAATGATGGCAACTGATTGTTTCTCTAAATTGTGTGCTGATTGCTACAGTAGTCTAAATCCAAAATAAACATGTAATATATTGCAGTTTACTAGTCCTTAGCGGTGCCTGTATTTGTTTTCTTTTTGCCCATTTTCCCTTTATTTTCACATTGTAATTCTATAAATAACACACATCATGTTTTATCGTTGTCTACACTTTTTTCTCCACTGTATCTATGGTTGTCACACAGCTTGGAATTCAAACATGTCTACCTTTTTCATCTCTATTATACAGTGGATTGATGGGACTAGTAGTTTAGACCAGTAAGATCAGGTTCTTTGTTATTTCTTTTCAGCTTGCAGGAAGTGACAAGGACGTTTCTGTCAAAATCGACAGGTATTTTCTGTACTTGCTGAAAATGATCATAGCCAGAAAAAGAACACTAATGCAACTACCACATTTAATGACTGATGAACTGCAATATATTACATTTTTATTTTTGGGTTTTAGATACACTTTAACACAGCCAATGCAGCTGCAATTTAACCGCTTCCCGACCGCCTAACGACGATATACATCGGCAAAATGGCACGGGCAGGCAAAATCACGTACCTGTACGTGATCGTGCATGTGCCTGCCTGTGGGTCGCGCGCGCGCCGCTAGCGGCGCGCTCGCGAGCCGGTCGGGAGCTCCGTGACCCCGGCCGTGGGACCAGCGGACCCGATCGCCGCTGGTGTCCCGCGATCGGGTTACGGAGCTGAAGAACGGGGAGAGGTTTGTGTAAACAAACCTCTCCCCGCGCTTCCTACACTGACTGTCAGTGATCGGCGGTTCCCTGTCATCGGGAACGCCGATCAATGACGTCACACGTACAGCCACGCCCCCCTACAGTAAAATAAACACAACACGTCACACTGACTCCTCCCCGCCCCTAGTGGTTAACCCCTTCACTACAACTGTCATTTACATAGGAATCAGTGCTATTTAAATAGCACTGATTTCTATATAAATGACAAATGTCCCAAAAATGTGTCAAAAATGTCCGATGTGTCCGCCATAATGTCGCAGTCACAATAAAAATCGCTGATCGCCGCCATTACTAAAAAAAAAAATATTAATAAAAATGCTATAAAACTATCCCCTATTTTGTAAACGCTATAACTTTTGCGCAAACCAATCAATAATCGCTAATTGCGATTTTTTTTTACCAAAAATATGTAGAAGAATACGTATCGGCCGAAGCTGAGGAAAAAAAATGTTTTTTTATATATTTTTGGGGGATATTTATTATAGCAAAAAGTAAAAAATATTGCATTTTTTTCAAAATTGTCGCTCTATTTTTGTTTATAGCGCAAAAAATAAAAACCGCAGGGGCGATCAAATACCACCAAAAGAAAGCTCTATTTGTGGGAAAAAAAGGACGCCAATTTTGTTTGGGAGCCACGTCGCACGACCGCGCAATTGTCAGTTAAAACGACGCAGTGCCGAATCGCAAAAAGGGGCCTGGTCCTTTGGCTGCCAATTGGTCCGGGGCTGAAGGGGTCATGTTTCTGTTAACACTTTCATGAACAGGGGTCATTAATGCCTAGATCCTCAGGACAGATTTTGCAGCATCATCATGTGTTGGTTATCTTTATAATAAATCTAAGACGAATCTCCATACTTAAATATGTTGTAGATGTATTTTTAGTGACATGTAGGGTTTTTAATTTGTATGTTGTTTGAATAAAAAAAAAAGAGAAAACAATTATATGTATACATTATAGGCTAAAAATGTGCTAACATGTTTAAACTGTTTACCTTATCAAATTATTATTATTATTATTTTTTTCATAATGTAGCTGAATTGGACAGTTACATTATAAAATAGATGGCATCACAGATGAACACTGCAGGTTGTGTTAATCTGCAAGCTGAAGAGTAAATCTCCAGTCTATATGAGACCACCATATTATAGCTGACATACTGGGGGATATTTACTAAAACTGGAGCACTCAGAATCTGTTACAGCTGTGCCAATCAGCTTCTACCTTCAGCTTGTTCAATTAAGCTTTGACAAAAAAAATGGAAGATGATTGGTTTCTATGCAGAGCTGCAGCAAGTTTTGCACTCTCCAGTTTTAGTAAATCCCCCCCCCCCTGTTCACATTAAGAGGTTGGTCAGTCAGTAGTCGGGGCACCGCACTTACCCCATCTCATGGGCAGCGCTCTGGGCGGCGGGCGGCTTCTCTCCGGTCTGCGGCCAGCTGCTTCCACACTTCCCCTGCATCTCCTCCCTCCTCCTCTTGGTAGCCAATCCGATTGGATTTCCTTTCAGCCAATTGGGTGACGGGTCTCAGGACCCACTTCCTGATTGGCCGGGAGGAGAATCAGTGTTACAAAAGTGAATATTCATTCGCTATTGTCACAAAACTGTGTGGGCTTTGGGCTAAGTGCTCTGCACCCCGAGCCCACCCTTTTTTAAAGCCTATTAGAGCTTCTGGCTCTAATCACATGCTTAAAAAAAATAAAACCCTGATAGGAATCTATGTGTCCAGTGCCCTGCATGTAGATCAGGGGGCTGGATGCATGGATGGGGGGCAGCGTCCATGCGCCACCACTGTTTCAAAGCCCCTCAGCCTTGCATGGGCAAACTAAAGGGTTACTCTAATGTATGTATAAATACTGCACATTAATATTTTGTATTCTCCTTTTGAGCCAAAAGGTGGGGACAAAGGCTCCTTTTCATACAATGTCCTCTATCTCTTTGCACCCCCACTGAAAAAACAACAACTTGCTTTTCAGAATTTAATAGCGCAAGCTAAAACTTTTAATGGTGACTTATCCCTTATCAGACAACTTTGTCTGAGGTTTCAGTTAGACAAAACAAGGCAAAAAGCAGGCACCTCATTTGTGTACTATGTCTTTAGATATCCCACCATGCTCTTGGAATCCTGTGCCAAGTATCAACATTTATTTGTAAAATCACTCAGAGCAGTTGAGGACCACCAGCTCAGAAAGTCCAAAGAATATACTGCATCACTTATCTGGAAAGGTGGGGGCAAACAAAAGTGATGGCATTGCAGCAAAGCAAGAGTTAAATTCAAAGGATCAAAACAGCAACAATATGGTAAAGCAATTGTTAAGTCAAATGTCACACAGTAGTAGATCAGGGGGGCTCATAATAGTTGCAGGAATCAAATTCAAAGCAGGGCAGGGCAGGGAAAAGGATGTAGAAGGGCAGGCATCAGAGTTGCAGCAATACAGTACAGCAAGGGTTAAATCTTGGGGGCACACCCAGAAGCATAGTTCCAAGCATGACCGTTGTCTTGGGTGAGCACTACTGGATACCATTTGGGGACTGTGTCATGCCCACCAAGACTTTGTGGTGCCAGAGGGGGCAAGCTTTCTGCCTGTACAGTGGTGAGGTAGCAGTTATCGCATCCACACTATCTGACACCCATAAGCATCAAATAATGCAGCTGGAGGTCTTTAGGAGGGCAACGTAATAACACAAAATCCTTTGGAAAGGAAAGTATAAACATTATTCATTTGTAAATAATAATTATTAATAAAATATTTCAATGAAATCAATACTAAATAAAATAATAAAATAGCTGTAAAATTACACATTTTCTTTAAGTGTACCATTTTACTTCCTTTGTGAAAACTATTTTGTCACCTTGGAAACTTGATAAGCGGTGGGGCAGCTAAGCAGCTAAGCAGCAGTCTCTGTCAATCCTTCCTCTGCTCCTGCAGGGTGAAGTAATACTAGCAAAACCCAATGTATAATGCATGATGCATTGTTATGAATGAATATTGAGACTAGTAAACCAGTGTCCCTTGTTACTGCCAGCTTTAAGCTATCACGTAGTGCTTAGCAAATCCACCTCCTTATGGGAGAGGGCTGCCAGGGTCTCTAAGCAGATTAAGGCAGTATATTCCCTACACTTTTGTTTCTGTTGATATGACTGATCCAAGCACTACCAGCAATAATCATTGGAAGGTAATATGCAGGGAGTTTGTAAAAAAAGGGACAAGTGAACAAAAAGTCTGTGTGTCCGAATATCTTTGTAACATATCACAAGGATTCTTTCAAAAGCCATGCGCTGTATACAGTAGGTAAAGCTGCACAGATTGCACATTGATGGGGAGACCACTCAGACCAGTGATGTGCCTACAGTATGTGTAGCATTAGAAAATAAAACAATGTTTTGTACTAAAATGTAAATATATTCAATTATCTATCTATCTATCTATCTATAGTATCTATCTATCTTTTTATCCTGTCACAGAGTTAGCATATTACAAGAGCAGGCAGTTCATTTGAATCAATCGTTAATGGTAGGAAATTGCATTGTAGATAGCTACAGGTCAAGGTCATGCCGTGCATAAAGTAAGACCTTAGAGATGCACTCAGTACACTATCAGCCTCCTCATACCGCTCTATTGATTTTTCCATTTTGCTAAATAAGAGAAGATCTTGTAATAGATTTTACTTGCTACCTTGTGTTCACTGTGCTTCAGAGTTGTCCCTACATTGTACAGGCAAACATTTGTTATTTCTTCCAAACATCTAGTCAGCAGTTAAAAACTGTATTCAACAAAAAAAAAATATCCCGCAGATACTACACCTAACCAAAAATAGCTACACATTTATATTAATCCATGTCTGTGGAATGAATCCCCCTTACATTAGGTTATTTTGAGTTTGGATTATATTTTTTTAAATGCTGATTTTAAGCTTTTTTAGCCAAGTTCCAGAATTTAATCATTATTTCAGATGTCTTTATTTTAAAAGTGTCAATAATAGAACGAGTAGGGAAATAACTGAGAGGCTTATTTATAAAGTAGTGATTGTGATATGAAACCATCACTGTCATTTAAATACATGACTGTTGAAGAGCTACGCATGCTCTGAACACAAAGCCATGCCCATCGCTCCCATGCTTATCAGGAAGTGACATCATCCCTGCGAGCCCTGTGTACCCAGGAAGGAGGAAGTGCTGGGAGCCACCAGCATATCGGGCCACAGCGGCAGAGGTGACTGAGCCCAGCAGGACTGGACCAGAGCACATTGAGCAATGGTTTATGCTAGAGATGCGCTGTTTATCATCCTGCGTTTTGCAAGTTGCCACACTTACAAAGCTCACAGAGCTAATATAGGGACTGGAGGATCTCCGCTATGGGAACGACTACAATCATTGAACGTATTCTCTCTGGAGAGGAGACACTTGAGAGGGGATATAATAGTAATGTACAAATACTGTACTGGTAAAACTAGCATAGGGAAAAAACTTTTCTGTGAAAGGAATTTTAAAAAGACACGTGGCCATTCACTGAAATTGGAAGAGAAGCAATTTAACCTCAAACTGCGTAGAGGATTATTTTCTGTCTGAGGGGTAAGGATGTGAAATTTCTTCCACAAGTATTGGTATCAGTGGGGAGCGTCGATAGTTTCAAAAAACTATTAGATGGGCACCTTAACAATCACAAAATACAGGGATATGCAATTTACTATTGACATAAACACAAGCACACTCACACACCACAGGTTGAACTGGATGGACTGGTGCCTTTTTCAACCTTACCATGTAAACTATGTATTGTTTTTATGCTACACTAGTGCCTGGTACACACGATTGGATTTTCTGCAGACAAAACCTCTGACTTTTGTTCCGAGGGCGTGTGCTTGAATTTTGTCTTGCATACAAACGGCAAGGAATTGTCGGCCAACAAACGCAAACATAGTGATGTACTACGTGTTTTTTTCAGCTCTTTAGCGCCACCCTTCGGGCTCCTGCTAATTTCATGTTAGTAGAAGTTTTGCACTTTTCATTTAGCCATTTTCAATTTGCGCTTTTCATTTCATGCTTTTTAGTTTGTTTCTGAACAGCCGTTTGTCAACCAGACATGTTGCGGAATCGGAGGAGCCTATGTGTTATTTATAATTGGCCTTGGAGTTATTGCTTTGACCCAAGTCCAGTCCAGGAACAGGAGGAGTTCTTGGACCAAAAATTGGTAGCTTTATTAATCGTGACCAATTATGTCATATGCCTTTGCTGCGGGAGCTCCAGGAGAATAATCCAGATGATTTCTGAAATTATCTCCGGATGACGGACCCCTGCTTTCACCAACTCTTGGCATTGTTAACCCCCTACATTAAGAAGCAGGACACATGCATGAGGCTTTTATTTTATTTTTTAGTTGAATAATAATGATTTAATTTGTTATATTTTCTATATTTTTGGATGCATAGAATGCACTTTTTGGTTAAGTTCTATTGGCAGATAGCATGTCTAATTTTATTTGTTATCTTTTTTTAATGCACAATAAAAAAATTGTGCAGAATAATACTTGGCTATGTGTTTTATTTCAAATGACAGTTTGGGAGTAGGCAGTTACATTTAAAAAAAATACAATGCAAAATTGACACCAACATAGTTGTATCTTTGATATTAAAAACTACAGGATAATGGTGCTGTGGTAACTTGCCCAAAAAAAAAAAAAAAACATAATAATATTATTCTTGATATCACTAGAAAATAAAAGCCTTTGAAAATTTGTTTGCAATAACTCCATCAGTATAACCAGCAAAGCAGCTTCATTATTATCCCATGAAGAGAATTGTGTGCTGCATTTTGAGATTTCTTAATTTGCCACGTCACGAATGTTAATTCTCCATTTTGAATGCTAGTTTACAAAACCGACCGCTTCTGGCTCGTCCTTGCTTCCGAGCATGCATGTTTGTACTTTGGACTTTTGTCCGACGGACTTGTGTACACACGCTTGGAAAATCCAACAGCAGACATTTGTCCGCGGAAAGTTTTAAAACCTGCCATCCAACATTTGTCTGTGGAAAATCCAACAACAATTGTCCGATGGAGTATACAAATGGTCGGATTTTCCGACAACAGTCTGTCATCATACATTTCCTGTCGGAAAATCCGATCGCGTGTATGCGGCTTTAGAGGGTGCTTCTTTTCTGTTCTTTGCAAATACATGCACCAGAAAGATTCACCTGCAGTGAATGTTTAGTCATTTTCAGATTAACAATTATTTTAAATATGACCCTAAGAGGTTAATTTACTAAAGCTGAACAGTGCAAAATCAAGCTCACTTCTGCATAGAAACCAATCAGCTTCCAGATTTTATTGTTAAAGCTTAATTGAACAACCTGTGGTTAGAAGCTGATTGGCAACCATGCACAGCTGCATCAGATTCTGAGTGCACCAGTTTTAGTAAATCTACCCTGAAGTGTCTAGCAGAGTTAACACTGTTAGATTTTAGCAAAGCATATACGGTAGTAAGTCGTCTTAAGAAAAAAAAAGCATGGCCCCCCTGCAGGCTCATAATGTGCTAGTAGTATGCATTGCATATTAGCACATTATGACAGACTTACCTAAAAAATGGACCCCTCCAGCAGTGCGCTGTCACCGCTGACAGGGATTCCATCTTCACCCGGTTTTCCTTCTGGGTTTGTGGGTTCTGGCCATTTGAATGGCTGAGCCACATGAGGGTGGGAGTCACAGTCACGGCACGGCTCTCTCAAAAGATGGCATATGGTCCATTGAGAGCGCAGTGTGCATGCCCCAGTGATGTCATCGGCTGCTACTCATGTAGATATGGAGACATTCACTTTACCTATAGGTAAGCCTTATTATAGTATTTAAGCAGGTCAAGTAGGAATATTAGCTGTATGGTATATTTGTCATAGGGCCAAGCTTAGAATTGGGCCTAGCTTAGAATTATATCAGTATAGGCAAAGATAGTACCAGAGCGTGGGATGAAAGTAATGCTTAAGAATTGTAAAGCAGGGTATAATTGGTTCATGTGTACTTACTACTGTCTGTACACAACCCGGGGGGGGGGATCCCCACTGTCAGCATACATTAATGCAGCAGAGGAAATCCCTGCTACACACATTGTTTGTGTCGATGTGGGGATCTGTCAGTCTGTCGTCTGTCGTCTGTCGTGTCAGCTTTACATGAGGTCTTTGCCAGAGGTAACCAGATTTACATATCAAAACCAAAGCAAGGAGTAAACATATACAGTGGTGTGAAAAAGTGTTTGCCCCCTTCCTCATTTCCTGTTCCTTTGCATGTTTGTCACACTTAAGTGTTTCGGAACATCAAACCAATTTAAACAATAGTCAAGGACAACACAAGTAAACACAAAATGCAATTTGTAAATGAAGGTGTTTATTATTAAAGGTGAAAAAAAATCCAAACCATCATGGCCCTGTGTGAAAAAGTGATTGCCCCCTAAACCTAATAACTGGTTGGGCCACCCTTAGCAGCAACAACTGCAACCAAGCGTTTGCGATAACGTGCAATGAGGCTTTTACAGCGTCCTGGAGGAATTTTGGCCCACTCATCTTTGCAGAATTGTCCTAATTCAGTTACATTAGAGGGTTTTCGAGCATGAACGGCCTTTTTAAGGTCATACCACAACATCTCAATAGGATTCAGGTCAGGACTTTGGCTAGGCCACTCCAAAGTCTTCATTTTGTTTTTCTTCAGCCATTCGGTGGTGGACTTGCTGGTGTGTTTAGGATCATTGTCCTGCTGCAGAACCCAAGTTTGTTTCAGCTTGAGTACACGAACAGATGGTCGGACATTCTCCTTCAGCATCTCTTGGTAGACAGCAGAATTCATAGTTCCTTTTATCACGGCAAGTCTTCCAGGTCCTGAAGCAGCAAAACAGCCCCAGACCATCACACTACCACCACCATATTTTACTGTTGGTATAATGTTCTTTTTCTGAAATGCAGTGTTCCTTCTACGCCAGATATACTTGGACACACACCTTCCAAAGAGTTCCACTTTTGTCTCATCGGTCCACAGAATGTTGTCCCAAAAGTCTTGGGGATCATCAAGATGTGTTGTGGAGAAATTGAGACGAGCTTTGATGTTCTTTTTGCTCAGCAGTGGTTTTCTCCTTGGAACTCTGCCATGCAGGCCATTTTTGCCCAGTCTTTTCCTGATGGTGGAGGCATGAACGCTGACCTTAACTGAGGCAAGTGAGGCCTGCAGTTCCTTGGACGTTGTTGTGGGGTCTTTTGTGACCTCTTGGATGAGTCGTCGCTGCGCTCTTGGGGTAATTTTGGGCGGCCGGCCACTCCTGGGAAGGTTCACCACTGTTCCATGTCTTCGCCATTTGTGGATAATGGCTCTCACTGTGGTTCGCTGGATTCCCAAAGCTTTGGAAATGGCTTTATAACCCTTTCCAGACTGATAGATCTCAATTACTTTCTTTCTCAATTGTTCCTGAATTTCTTTGGGTCTCGGCATGATGTGTAGCTTTTAAGGATCTTCTGGTGGACCTTACTGTGTCAAGCAGCTCCTATTTAAGTGATGCCTTGATTGTGAACAGGTGTGGCAATAATCAGGCCTGGGTGTGGCTAGAGATATTGAACTCAGGTGTGGACAACCACAGTTATAGTATGTTTTAACAAGGGGGGCAATCACTTTTTCACACAAGGCCATGATGGTTTGGATTTTTTTTCACCTTTAATAATAAACACCTTCATTTACAAATTGCATTTTGTGTTTACTTGTGTTGTCCTTGACTATTGTTTAAATTGGTTTGATGTTCCGAAACACTTAAGTGTGACAAACATGCAAAGAAACAGGAAATGAGGAAGGGGGCAAACACTTTTTCACACCACTGTAGTCAGAAAGCTTGAGTTAGATAAGTCATTTTGAAGTAATGTCAGGACAAAAAAAGGTCAAACCACAAACCAATAAAGGGTTGCACCCACTAACAAACTGCCTTTTAATTAGTAGCATGACCAAGCAGAACAAGAGGCTTTACCCCGTGACTCATGGGTGTGCTTGGTCATGCCCCTACTTGCAAACAAGTCTGAGGGCAAAAGAGTAAATCTGATGCACTTCGCATCAGTTATCCCTGTGTGTGGTTGTCCTCCATTTGTGGGCGATGTATTTTCCAGCACAGCATGGTCTATATTTACCCCCATGTGACTGGAGTCTTGATCCAATGAAAGTATATGACCAGAACCATATACGTATATCCATGCAGGGGATAAGGCTTTTTTTTAAAAACTACTTCGATACAATCTATTTGATTTTATGTAGTTAAATATAAACCTTTTTTTAAAATTGGTTTGATTCACTGCATTAAGGTAAAAAAAAATGTATGTGCAGCTCACCCCTCCCCCTGCCCCCACCAGATACTTACATGAGCCCAATCTCAATCCAGGACTGTGCCTGAGAGCACTGCTCTCTTGTTCTTTCTCTCTCACCCTCTTCACTGGATTCAGTAAGAGCCATTACTCCTGCTGCTGTCAATCAAATACAGTGACAAGGGAGCAGGGGTTAGGGTTAAGCCTCACTTTCTGTGTCAATAGACACACACAGTGCAGCTTGGGACAGAGCTTGCATGTTCAAAGCGGATTCTTATTGTGGCACATGGAGAAGAGGAGGGGACTGGCAGGGGACCCCGGAAGAAGAGGATTGGGGCTGAATGTGTGCAAAATCATTGCACAGAGCAGGTAAGATTAACATGTTTGTTATTTATTTAAAAAAAAGGACCTTAAGGGCTTATTTACATTTGCTTCAAAACGTGCCATTTGACATGCTTTTTTAAAGCACTCTGAACGCCAATTAAAGCACCTGTCACTAAATATTGCTTCAATCTTGCTTCAGCGCTACTCCAAAGCATGCATTGAAGAGTGCTCCTTAAAGGGGTTGTAAACCCTTGCCGTTTTTCACCTTAATCCATTCTATGCAGCAGCGCCCCCGGCCCCCCTTATACTTACCCGAGCCCCTAAATTTGCGTGAAGGGAATGAGCATACCAGCTCCGGCCGGTGTCTCGTGTCCTGATTGGATAGATTTATAGCAGCGCAGCCATTGGCTCCCGCTGCTGTCAATCAAATCCAGTGATGCGGGGGCCGGGGCCGTGTCCGGCATTTGTGTCAATGGATGCAAATGCTGGACTTGGGAGCACGCCGGCAAGGTAACCCCCTCGGGAGAGCGCTTCTCCTAGGGAGTTATCTGATGTGGGGAGGAGCCATGAGCGAGCATGGGAGGCAGGTTTTCAGGCACTTTACAGGAGCTATTTCTAGCGCTAAAATGCCTGAAAACTGCCTTTAGTGTGAAAAGGGTCCTAATGATAGTTTTTTATGATGTGGGTTAAGTGACACTTTCAAGGTTAAATATACTGAAGCATAAAAAAGGATGGAAATAGATTGAAGGCTCAATGCACTCCAACTGCATGCTCTTCTGGAAGGTGAAGGTGAAGGTGAAGACTCAATCATTCTTTAAATCGAGTATGAACATTTATATAATTGAACAAAGTTATAGAGTGTTCTATGAAATTGAATTGTACTTTAGAAATATTAGAAGAATTCTTACCTAATGAAATAATATGGGAATAGTGAATGGGCTACATAGAGCCAAACACGAAACAGTTGGCTGTAGAATCAAATCTAATATATATCTCTAAACCAAAGAGATCTCTTTCAAGCTAGATGCAACTGCAATTTGATGCATACAAGAAGAGCAAAGTAAATTGTGAAGATTGTCATTTTTGGAGGGTTGACCACTTCAGCTCCAGAAGGTTTACTCCCTGACTAGGCCATTTTTTGCGATATGGCATTGCGTTAATTTAACTGACAATTGTGCAATTGTGCAACACTGTACCCAAATAAAATGTATGTCCTTTTTTTCCCACAAATAGAGCTTTCTTTATTTTTTGCACTATAAACAAAAAAAATACAGACAATTAAAAAAAAAAAAAAAAAAAAATACATATATATATATTTTTTTTTACTTTCTGCTATAAAACACATCCAATAAAAAAAATGTAAAAATCTAATTTCTTCATTAATTCAGGCCAAAATGTATTCCGCTACATATTTTTTGGTAAATATATAAAAAATATGTGTATATTGATTGATTTACGCAAAAGTTATAGCGTCTACAAACTATGGGATATATTTATGGAATTTTTTTTTACTCGTAATGATGACGATCAGCGACTTATAGCGGGACTATGATATTGGACAAATTGGACACCTAACTGACACGACTGACACTTTTTTGGGAATCATTGACACCAATACAGTGATCACTGCTAAAAATATGCACTGTACTAATGACACTGGCAGGGAAGGGGTTAACATCTAAGGCCATCAAGGGGTTAAATGTGTGGACAACATGTTTTACTGTGTACTGTGTGAGGTGTTTTTTACTAAGCAATATGCTGTTTTTTTCTTCCTGCTTTGCATGAAGCGATATGCTACTTAATTTTTAACACAACACAATGCTACCACTCGTGTATGAACAGCATTGTGTGGTGCCCATTGTAATATTCATGGCAGGCGCTGAATGGCAGTTCTGAGGCTTTAAAAATGCTGAATAAATGCTGCTTAAAAATATGGTATTACCAGGCTTGTGTGTGGATTATGTTTGGAGAAAAGGAATATAGTGTAGTGTCCCTTTAACGTTAGACAGAGTTAAAAAGCTGTGAATTAGTGGCAAATATACCATGAATGAGCATCATTGGAGCTATCTTTCTGAATATACGTATTCACCTATACAGTCAGTTATTGAATCAGGATTATGATTTTTTGCATGCTCCTATAGTGACTGTATTATGTTATCCTATGATCTATTTTGTTAAATTAAAAGGTTAAAAGTTGATATATTTTTGATATATTATATGTTTGTGTTTCCAAATGTATCTCAGTATCATAAAAGATAAACATAATACCAGATAGTTGATCTTTTCACTTAAAGATGTTGTAAAGTCAGAAGGTTTTTTTTATCTTAATGCATTCTATGCTTTGAGATAAAAAGCCTTCTGTGTGCAGCAGCCCCCCTCAGGCCCCCTAATACTTACTGGAGCACCATCTCTGTCCAGCGATGTCTTCGAGTGTCTCGGCTGCCCGAGACTCTTCCTCCTGATTAGCTGACCCACAGCAGTAGCGCCATTGGCTCCCGCTGCTGTCAAAGTCAGTCAGTCAATCAGGAGAGAGAGGGGGTGGGGCTGAGTCGCAGCTCCGTGTCTGAATGGATACAGGGATCTGTGACTCAGGTCGGCTGCCCCCATAGCAAGCTGCTTGCTGTGGGGGCACTCAACAGAAGGGAGGGGCCAGGAGCAGTGAAGAGAGACTCGAGAAGAGGAGGATCCGGGCTGCTCTGTGCAAATCCACTTCAATAGAGCAGGTAAGTATAACATGTTTGTTATTTTTATTGAAAAAAAAAAAACAAGACTGTACAATCACTTTAAAGTTCAACATCAGATATATTGTATGTCAACACACTATACATATTAATCCTTATACAGCAAGGCTACAGATGTGATGCATTCAAAAAACAAAAAAAACAGAGTACATAAAACTGAAAATTGTACATATTAATCAGTAAATAAAGAAATTCATAAACAATAATTCATTCAAGTATTCAACCAATGGGTAAGAAAATCAATGAAAATGCTTGATTATTCCTTAATGTGATATATTGACATGCCTATGCTCTGTTTTCAGGTCCGCTAAATGTCTTTTGTATGTCAATTTTGAGGATTTATGCACAGGTGGCTTAACAGTGGACATGAGCTGATTTATCCATAATGCTTTAGACATCATTAATTACAGTTGCTGTGATTCCGTTATTTACAGAGGTCAAAGAGTTGTGCAGAGTCAGAAAGGATGCTGTTTGCTGAACTAGGAATTGCCTCAAGTCATTAGCAATGAATAGAGTGAACATGTAAGCAATCTTTAGGGCACTCAGGCATAATTAGGCAATGCCAATGTCCTGGGCGGAGCTGCAGCAATATAGTGGGAGTGGATGACATGATCATTTTCTTCAGCTGACAGGAAAGGAGAAAAAAAGGACAGATGAATTCAACAATATTCCAATTGCCTAAAACTATGAAGGCTCATTTTGATGTCTTTACTAGGGATGAGTCGAACACCCCCTGGTTCGGTTCGCACCAGAACTTGCGAACAGGCAATAAATTTGTGCGAACACCGTTAAAGTCTATGGAACATGAACATGAAAAATCAAAAGTGCTAATTTTAAAGGCTTATATGCAAGTTATTGTCATAAAAAGTGTTTTCGGAAAAGCAAAAAAAAGTTTTAAAAACTGCAGTTTTTTCAGGAGCAGTGATTTTAACCTCCTTGGCGGTATGATTATGTCTGGAATTTTGTACCAAAAGCGGTACAATTATTTTGCATGGAAATTTGGCGTTTTTATATTGTAGGCATGCAATTCTTATGAATAACTCACTTAAATCTGTCCAAACCAGTATCCAGTAGACATCCCGGGTATGATAAAGTTTGAAACACAAAATCATAAATTATAATATAATAAAAATATATATAAAAATTATTCAATAATGTAATCAAATCAAAAACACTGAAATTTGCTGAGTTGCAGAATAGTCGCTGTCATTAAATCTAGTGTTTGATGATGAATTGTGATTCTAATTTATTATCGCTGTTTTCTAGCTGGTCTAAACCACTTTTGACATAAAGGGACACTTTTTGGTTGCTATGGAAAATCTCCAGTTTCCAGGCAGAAAAAAAATTATTTATTATATAAAATGACATGCAGGGCACTGGGCAGACCACTAGGGACAAAGGGGATGTGTATTTTTTTATACAGTACTGTAATCTGTAAGATTACAGTACTGTATGTGTATTGTGTTTTTTAACTTTTTTGAATTTGGCGCTGATCTCCACTCCCATGTGTCGTAACGTCGCAGGGAACGGAGATCAGCGGCACTGTGTGAATCGAGCGAGCAGACAGCTCGCTCACACAGCGGGGAGACATTGCAGGATCCAGGGGACAAGGTAAGTAACTTCCCCCTGTATCCTGCAATGCAAGCCCGAGTCTGGCTCGGGGTTACTGCTTTTGGTACTGAAGTTCCCGCCCCGAGCCAGACTCGGGAATACCGCCAGGGGGGTTAATAATGCTTAAAGTGAAACAATAAAAATAAAATATTTCTTTAAATATCGTGCCTGGGGGGTGTTCTTAGTATGCCTGTAAAGTGGCGCAGTTTTCCCGTGTTTAGAACAGTACCACAGCAAAATGAAATTTCTAAAGGAAAAAATGTCAATTAAAACTACTTGCGGCTGTAATGTATTATCGTGTCCCGGCAATATAGATAAGAATTATTGAAAAAAACAGCATGGGTGTCCCCCAGTCCATTACCAGGCCCTTCAGGTCTGGTGTGGATTTTAAGGGGAATCACGAGCCAAATTTTTTAAAAAACGGTGTACGGTCCCCCCCAAATCCATACCAGACCCTTATTCGAGCACGCAACCTGGCAGGCCACAGGAAAAGGGGGGCGAGAGAGTGCCCCCCTCCTGAACCATACCAGGTCACAAGCCCTCAACTTGGAGAGGATGCTTTGGGGTCCCCCCAAAACACCTTGTCCCCATGTTAATGGGGACAAGGGCCTCATCCCCACATCGCTTATCGGAATCTGGAAGCCCCCTTTAACCCCTATGTGAATGGGTAGGGGTACCTCCACAACCACCGGGTAAGGGTTGTAGGGATAAGGCCCTTGTCCCCATCCACATGGGACAAGGTGTTTTGGGGGGACCCCAAAGCATCCTCCCCATATTGAGGGCATGTGGCTCTCTCGTCCCCCCCTTTTCCTGTGGACTGCCAGGTTGCATGCTCGAATAAGGGTCTGGTATGGATTTTGGGGGGACCCCTATGTCACTTTTTTTTTTTAATTTTGGCTCGGGGCTCAGGGGTTCCACTTAAAATCTATACTAGACCCAAAGGACCTGGTAATGGACTGAGGGGGGACCCCTACACCATTTTAAAAAAAAATTGGCACACCTGAAGGGCCTGGTATTGATTTTGGGGGGACACCCACCAAATTTTTTTTTAATTTGGGTGCGGGGTTCCTCTTAATATCCATTAATGGACTGAGGGGGGAAACCCATGCCGTTTTTTTTTCAATGATTTTTATCTATATTGCCGGGACCTGACAATACATTACAGCCGCATGTAGTTTTAAATGACATTTATTCCTTTAGAAATGTAATTTTGCTGTGGTATTTTTCTAAACACGGGAAAAATGCGCTACTTTACAGGCATACTAAGGACACCCCCAAGGCACGATATTTAAAGGAATATTACATTTTTATTGTTTCACTTTAAGCATTATTAAAATCACTTCTCCTGAAAAAACAGCAGTTTTTGAAATGATTTTTTGCATTGATACATGTCCCCTAGGGCAGGACACTTTTTATGGCAATAACTTGCATATAACCCTTTAACCGCTTCCCGACCAGGTTGGCTCCCCTGCACGAGCCATCGTAGCTATACGTCGGCTCACAAGGTTAGGGCTAGCAGGTGCGCGCACCCGCTGCACAGCGGGCGATGACAGCCAGCCACGAGTGAACGCTAGCACTAGGGACAGAACAAGGAAGTGTTTACACAAATCCCTGTTCTGTTCTGAGAGGAGCGATTGTGAGAGATTGGATTAGCTAGGAACCATGATCCATCACTTCCTCTAGTCAGTCCCCTCTCCCTTCTGTTAGAATCACCTCCCAGGGAACACAGTTAACCCCTTGATCCCCCTATTGTGTTAACCCCTTCACTGTCAGTGACATTTTTACAGTAATCAATGCATTTTTATAGCACTGATCGCTGTATTAATGCCAAGGTTCCAAAGATATGTTAAAATTGTCCAATGTGTCCGCCATAATGTCGCAGTCACGATAAAAATCGCAGACCACCGCCATTATTAGTAAAAAAAAAAAATGCTATAAATCTATCCCATATTTTTGACGCTAGAACTAGCAAACCCGTAGTGGTGGACTTTAAAGGCACGTCCAGAGAATGAAGATAAATAAAAAACAAAATGTATTCATTAAACTATCATAAAAAACATGTCATAGAAAGACAACATAGACAACATGGTTATTAATAGTATAAAGTCCAATGGGCTATAGAGCTATAACTTTTGCGCAATCCAATCAATATACACCTATTGTGATTTTTTTTACCAAAAATATGTAGAAGAATACATATCGGCCTAAAATAGCTTTTTTTAAGAAAAATGGGGATATTTTTTATAGCAAACAGTACAAAATATTGTGTTTTTTTCAAAATTGTCGCTCTTTTTTGTTTATAGAGCAAAAAATAAAAACCGCAGAGGCGATCAAATACCACCAAAAGAAAGCTCTATTTGTGTGAAAAAAGGACGTAAATTTTGTTTGGGTGCAACGTTGCACAACCACGCAATTGTCAGTTAAAGCGACACAGTGCCGAATCGCAAAAAAGTGCTCTGGTCAGGAAGGGGGTAAATTCTTCTGGGACTGAAGTGGTTAAAATTAGCTTTTGGTTTTCATGTAAGTGTCCCATAGACTTTAACGGTGTTTCCGCGTCTTCCGAACAAAACGCATATTGTTTGCTGTTCGGCAAACGGGCGAACATTGGGCTCATACCTAGTCTTTACCAGTAGAAATTCACATTTTTATCCAGTAACATTGGATATTCCACCAGAGATGCTGCACAGCATAGGCTCATATGTGCAAGTAATTGTATTCAAAGTTTCTCTGCGGCCTCATTTTATAGGTTCAATTTACTAAAAGCATGCCTGGGTGTAATTCTGGGTTGGTTCAATTACACTGTACATTTTTCTGCTTTCACTGGGATTTTTTAATGAGAGTATGCCTTTAAATTATTCAATGTAATTGTGCGGATAACAGTACTTTCACTCTAGGAAAATGAATAAGAATAAATACATTTTAAGGAATTTGATTATTATTTAACATAGAAGATGTAATTAAAGCTTACAGATCCTATAAAAATTATTATTTTTTCTTTATGCTTTAGTTTAATTAGTACATAAATGTAACATAAAAATGCATATAGAATCTTTCAAATAAAGCATTTGTATAAATATGTGTTCCATGGGTTTATCATTAAAAGGTACAGTGTTTAACACCATATGATAGCCCTGTTAGTTCAGTTTATTATTTGCCATTTCACAAAATTGTCAGTATTGCTGCACTCCAAAATTCAGTCTCTCCTATTCACAAAGCTCATGATTTTTTTTGCTTATTTGTAACAACATAGCTAAGTACTTATCCCAATTTTTTTATTTGGAATAACAGCCAAATTTAACTGTTAGTGAAAATAAAATAAAAAGTTGCTGACAGTATCTGACTGTGTTGATATATATATATATATATATATATATATATATATATATATATATATATATATATATATATATATATATATATATATATATATACATATAGATATGCTAATACAGATACAATCACCTTAAAGGGTAAATCCACTTTTGTGGGCACAGATAGCAAAAAAAAAAGATAAATATATATATATATATAGCAAATGCAATTGCTACATAAACCATTATGTAATTAGTTGTTTTAAAAAAAAAATATCTGTCCTTTTTAATCTAATTTTCTGTAAGATTTAATGCAATATGTCAAGCTGGCAGCATTCCACACATAATTGGAGTAATGCAATTTCCTGCTTGTATGATTGGCTCACTGATTTTCCCAGAAGCCTGCACTAAGATATAAGTCAGATTTTAGGCATCCTCTGCAACAAAAATGTCATTTTTGGTGAGACGCTTCCAAAAGGTTAATCACATTTAAAGTAATACAGACCCCACATTTTCCTCATTGGAACCCTCCAAGTACAGCAGCTGATTAATAATGAAAAAGTTATTCCCCTTCAGATTCACTCTCCAGACAACAAACAACGTTTTCTTCAGATATATGCTGAACTGATATAGATCAGTTCCTGAGAGTCACATACAAGCCTGGATTTTGGGATATAAAGAGCAATTTTCTTATTAATAGTGTAGAAAGTGCTGTGCTGCTATTAAAAGTGCTAATAACTTAATGTGCTAAAATAACAGTAATAAAATGGTTCAATAAAAGGCGAATTAATCATAATAATAGATACACCATAATAAATCCAACTAAATTCCTCCAAAATTGATACACAGTGATTAGTGATGTCTACAGTCCTTAAGATCCACAATAAAGTCCAAGCAAAAACTCTGAAGTTTCTCCACGTGCTTGTAATCTTGTGTGTTGTCCTATACCTGGCATTCACAAATACAGAAACGAAGTGCTATACAACACCACGTGCTTCTTATGGGCTCCCAGAACTCTCACCTTAAGTATGTAATAATAACGCCTGTACACACGCTATACGATTTATATCCCCTTCTTAGGATGGATACCAGTCTCTCCTTCCATCCATAGGGGCCCCTCTCCAGCAAACTCCTACTTATTATGCAGGTTATGTGTATTGCTCCTTAATCCCCACTCTCAGAATTCATGCGGCCATTCTGCATAGGTCTCAACAGGGTAAACTAAAATGCCATTTTGTCGTATATCGTAAAACCAGCATCCATTTATTTAAAAAATATATACACTCACATTTATTAGATAAAAACCACGCTTTGTAATCAATCAAAAGTGAAACTGAAATTCCCAAACTTCATACCACGTCACCTACCAAGGTTTTGTGTCAGCCTCTCCTCTCACCCTACTCGTTACGTCATGCACACGTGACTTCTTCTTCTTATTAAACACACTTTACTTTATTCACTATTGTCTCCTAAACAAAAACATCCTTAACGCAATGTGAAATTGTGAAATTATTGGTCCTTTAGGACTAGAAAGGAATCTAAATCTATTGCTCCAAGCTTTCCCCAGAATTGCAAGCTGCTGTCCCATGGGTGCAGAATCCTCAGGTGTGTTCTGAAAATCCCACTCACTAATTCCCTAATGTGCTAATCACTTTATTGGTCCAGCAGATAGTTATCCCTCTGATACATTTTACTGGGAATCAAGCTTAAGGTATATATAATGTATTTTCTTCATTTTAATCTGAACAGCCAATGTATGAAGTGTCCATTTTTAAAGCTGCTACAGTATCTTACAAAAGTGAGTACACCAATCACATTTTTGTAAATATTTTATTATATTTTTATGTGACAACACTGAAGAAATTACACTTTGCTACAATGTAGAGTAGTGAGTGTAGAGCTTGTATTACAGTGTAAATTTGCTGTCCCCTCAAAATAACTCAACACACTGCTGGCAACAAAGGTGAGTACACCCCTAAGCGAAAATGTCCAAATTGGGCCCAAAGTGTCAATATTTTGTGTGGCCACCATTATTTTCCAGCACTGCCTTAACCCTCTTGGGCATGGAGTTCACCAGAGCTTCACAGATTGCCACTGGAATCCTCTTCCACTCCTCCATGATGACATCAGGTAGTTGGTGGATGTTAGAGACCTTGCACTCCTCCACCTTCCGTTTGAGGATGCCCCACAGATGCGCAATAGGGTTTAGGTCCAGAGACATGCTTGGGCAGTGCATCACCTTTACCCTCAGCTTCTTTAGCAAGGCAGTGGTCATCTTGGATGTGTGTTTGGATTGTTATCAGGTTGGAATACTGCCCTGCCGCCCAGTCTCCAAAGGGAGGGGATCCTGCTCTGCTTCAGTATTTCACAGTATTGGAAATCATGGTTTCCTCAATGAACTGTAGCTCCCCAGTGCTGGCAGCACTCATGCAGCCCCAGACCATGACACTCATCAGACCATAGGACATGGTTCCAGTAATCCACGTCCTTAGTCTGCTTGTCTTCAGCAACCTGTTTGTGGGCTTTCTTGTGCATCATCCTTAGAAGAGGCTTCCTTCTGGGATGACAGCCATGCAGACACATTTGATGCAGTGTGTGGCGTATGGTCTCAGTACTGACAGGCTGACCCCCCACCCCTTCAACCTCTACAGCAATGCTGGTATCACTCATACGTCTATTTCCCAAAGATGTATGGATCTTGACCACCGTGCTGCATCTTGGCAATCATCTTATAGCCTAGGCCATCTTCATGTTGAGCAACAGTTATTTTTTTTAGATCCTCAGAGAGTTCTTTGCCATGAGGTGCCATGTGAGTGTTCCAGTGACCAGTATGAGAGAGTGAGAGCGATAACACCAAATTTAACACACCTGCTCCCCATTCACACCTGAGACCCTGTAGCACTAACAAGTCACATGACACCGTGGAGGGAAAATGTCTAATTGGGCTTGATTTGGACATTTTCACTTAGGGGTGTACTGACTTTTGTTGCCAGTGGTTTAGACATTAATGGCTGTGTGTTGAGTTATTTTGAGGGGACAGCAAATTTACACTGTTATACAAGCTGTACACTCAATGCGTTACATTGTAGCAAAGTGTAATTTCTTCAGTGTTGTCACATGAAAATATATAATTAAATATTTACAAAAATATGAGGGGTGTACTTACTTTTGTGAGATACTGTATATAAATAACACCATTTGGAGTAATTTACTGGAAATGTACACATCTTTCTAATAGCTTTTGAGGCTATCATTATTAAAACTGTATATAGTGGACAAAACCACTAATCTTTAATGGCAATAAACCAGAATATTCCGTTCAGGATTTCCAATAGTCTGCCTTTCTATTTTTCCTGGCTTTACACATCAAGTGTTTTTTTTCTTTTTGCTGTCTACTAAAGCAATATCTGCAGGTTGCTATATCAATTTTGCAAATAAAGAAATGTCTGTGCTCAAATCAAAATTGCATATACAGTAGCTTACACACACATATCATATCATATTATATCATATCATATAGGGTGTGCTAAAGGAGTGTAAACATGTTACCACTAAAGATTTTGAGTTAGCCCTAGTAATATGTAAAGGTGTATAGCAGCACGCAAAGGGTTGATTCAGATTCTTTACTATAAAAATTTGCCATATGTTTAGAGCGAGTGAATCTGTGAAATCTTACCTCTCTGGTAAACAAATGCATCCGCTGTTGCAAACAGTTCCATGAGCTGATTCCTTTGAGGATCCAACCTTTGTTTTAATGATATGAACTGGAATCCATTGGACCTTTATCAGCTCATTACATTGCCAAAGTGCTTCCATTCACATGAGGGTAAGCTTTGCTTATTCACTTTCTGACTGGAGGGTCAAAGAGTAAAAAAAATGCCAATTATTTGTAAATAACAGTCTGAAATAACCGTTACCCATCAATTACCCAACAGGAGGAATACGGTCTACTGGGCAATCAGAGACTCCCACATAGTATATTTTTTATTGGAAAACTATGCAATAATCTTATTTACAGTACTTACTCTCTGACAGTAATTACCAAAATGTTTGCAGTAGCAAGTAATAAAAGCCTGTCTTTGGTTTGTGACCAATCCCAGGTGTCCATATAGCAATGTCTGTATGTGGTTTGTAAAAATAACTTTTTAATTGTATTTTTTTTTTTATTAGAATTAGTGAACTGGTTTATCTAATGGATTGGAAACAATTTGAGAATATCCACTATTTGAATCTGTCCATGAGTCAGGTAACAGCTTGGGCAAACCAGTTCTCAAACCAACTAATACCATACTTGGTATACTGAGAGATACCCTGTGTCATGGATAGAAGAATCAATATTTGATGTCAAACACAAATCAATTAAATAAATAGATATGTTCAAAAATGTATGGAGGATTACGGCAAAAAGAAGGAGGGAGTTTAGAGGAAAAGTTTGAAGGCGAGATATTGGATGCACATTATATGAAGGTTAAAGTCAGGGAGCATGTTAGATACAGAGTTTTTCTAAAAATTTTATATTAGGAATAAAATAAATTGTAAGCTCATTGGACAAAAACAAGAATTCTTTTTATACAACAAACCTTGATTTTTTTCCCCAAATTTAGCTTCTAGTATACTAAATCGGAAATAAATTGCTAGCTCCCAGGACTAAGACAGCTATTTTTGTTGTTAAATTGGGTCTTTCATTTTTTGCTCAAAAAGTGCAGCTTTTGGTACAAAATGGCTGAGTTTGATGGGCACAAGTGGCTGCGTTTGATGGGCACAATGGCTGCGTTTGAAGGGCACAGTGGCTGCGTTTGATGGGCACAATGGCTGTGTTTGATGGCACAAGTGGCTGTGTTTGATGGGCACAAGTGGCTACATTTGATGGGCACAAGTGGCTGCGTTTGATGGGCACAAGTGGCTGCGTTTGATGGGCACAAGTGGCTGCATTTGATGGGCAAAAGTGGCTGCGTTTGATGGGCACAAGTGGATGCATTTGATGGGCACAAGTGGCTGCGTTTGATGGGCACAAGTGGCTGCATATGATGGACACAAATGGCTGCGTTTGATTGGCACAATAGCTGCGTTTGATGGGCACAATGGCTACATTTGATGGGTACAATGGCTGCATTTGATGGGCACAAGTGTCTGCGTTTGGGCACAATGGCTGCGTTTGATGGGCACGAGTTTAAACGGTTTATGCACTTAATCCCAAGGAGCTATTATCCCCAAAGTTTACAATACATAAAACTATTTTTCAGAAATAAAAAAATTATAATTGGCATGTGCGTATGTATTCACCCCCTTTGTTATGAAGCCCATAAAAAGCTCTGGTGCAACCAATTACCTTCAGAAGTCACATAATTAGTGAAATGATGTCCACCTGTGTGCAATCTGTCACATGATCTGTCATTACATATACACACCTTTTTGAAAGGCCCCAGAGGCTGCAACACCTAAGCAAGAGGCACCACTAACCAAACACTGCCATGAAGACCAATAACTCCCCAAACAAGTAAGGGACAATGTTGTTGAGAAGTACAAGTCAGGGTTAGGTTATAAAAAAATATCCAAATCTTTGATGATCCCTAGGAGCACCATCAAATATATCATAACCAAATGGAAAGAACATGGCACAACAGCAAACCTGCCAAGAGACGGCCGAACAGCAAAACTCATGGACCGGGCAAGGAGGGCATTCATCAGAGAGGCAGCACAGAGACCTAAGGTAACCCTGGAGGAGCTGCAGAGTTCCACAGCAGAGACTAGAGTGTCTGTACACAGGACGACAATAAGCCGTATGCTCTATAGGGTTGGCCAGAAGAAAGCCATAGACTACCAAAATGTATGGAGGAAGGTACTCTGGTCTGATTAGACTAAAATTTTACTTTTTGGCCATCAAAGGAAACACTATGTCTGGCGCAAACCCAACACATTACATCACCCAAAGAACACCATCCCCACAGTGAAACATGGTGGTGGCAGCATCATGCTGTGGGGATGTTTTTCAGCAGTCGGGACTGGGAAACTGGTCAGAGTTGAGGGAAAGATGGATGGTGCTAAATTCAGGGATATTCTTGAGGAAAACCTGTACCACTTTGTGTGTGGTTTGAGGCTAGGACGGATGTTCACCTTCCAGCAGAACAATGACCCCAAACACACTGCTAAAGCAACACTTCAGTGGTTTAAGGGGAAATATGTAAATATGTTGGAATGGCCTAGTCAAAGCCCAGACCTCAATCCAATAGAAAATATGTGGTCAGACTTATAGATTGCTGTTCACAAGCACAAACCATCCAACTTGAAGGAGCTGGAGCAGTTTTGCAAGGAGGAATGGGCAAAAATCCCAGTGGTAAGATGTGGCAAGCTCATAGAGACTTATCCAAAGAGATTTGGAGCTGTGATAGCCGCAAAAGGTGGCTCTACAAAGTATTGACTTTAGGCGGGTGAATAGTTATGCACATTGACTTTTTCTGTTATTTTGTCCTATTTGTTGTGTACTTCACAATAAAAAAAAAAAAAAAACTCTTCAAAGTTGTGGGCATGTTCTGTAAATTAAATAATGCAAATCCTCAAACAATCCATGGTAATTCCAGGTTGTGAGGCAACAAAACACGAAAAAATGCCAGGGGGGGGGTGAATACTTTTGCAAGGCACTCTACATCTTATCATTTTTGCAAAGGTATTGGAGTAGTGCAATAAATACAACATTATTAGCGACACTAATCTGTATACGTTTAAAATCTGATAGGTTTCTGTTCACAGTCACTGGATATATTTGCTAGAGTAATTCTAAACTTGCAGTTTACGGAATGAAACTGTGTGTTCTGTTTGTGTTACATTATGCCATAAATCATTGTGTTCCTAATTAAAAAGTAACTGGTTTTGAAAGTTTTCCTAATCACTCCCACAGCATGTTTATAGCACTATATGAGCAAGAAAGGGTGCCCGTTGACCTGTAAGGATGACATGAAAATATTGACTCCACTTTATGCCATTTGTATAAGTTTTTCAGGTCTATGAGGTCCATAGCTGTGACTTTTACAGGCCGATTACATTTTCTTCTACAGTATATAAGCTACCAAAAGCCTGTTTTTCCATGACATCAGCTAAGATGGAATTTGTTGTCACAACAATAGGTTGTAGTGTAATTAATTAGACAAAAGCCTTTTGCCCCCTTCTTCTAGGGACCAGCGATATGTTTTCCAACCTAAATTTGAGGTGCCGAATCTTACACAGGCATAATTGACATCCCTAAAAGTATTACACTATCTGACTACACCCACTTGCAACTCTAGTGAGTTTATTTTTGACTTGTTTGTGCTCAGTGTTGAAACTCTTGTATTTGTCCTGTCAAATCTGTACAGGGTTCTTAATTTTTTGTGCCTCCCTCTAGTGGCTTATGCCTTCCTTCATGTTTAGTCCTGACGTCTTCTTGTCTAGTGTCTGTCTTCTTGGCCATTTGCCACAGTGCTACTATTGCTTGGTAATCCTTAATTTTTTACTGATTCTCATCTTAACCAATAGTCTACCAAGAGGCTGGACTCTAGGAGTGCACATGCATGAGAGTAGGTATTGAGGAGTTTTGAAGTATAAATTGAGTACTGGCTACTAAGAGGTTAATGCACTTCTGCTGGAAACTGGCCACTATGAGGCTGGTCACTGAGGGGTTGATGCACATACCCTACAGATTGGCTACTGACATAACTTAGAGACTGGAACATGAAGGAGCACATCTGCTGAAGACTGGAAACAATGGGGAGGGACTGGCCACCAATGGGGTAAAGTGTATGTTAGGCTGGCCAAACACATTTCGAATCCTGGCGGGAACCTTTAGTGGGCAGACTGAATCTACTAAGTTAATCGATTGATCAACTTGGGTACAACCAGCCTGCTGGATTTGCTTGTGATTACCGAAAGCGGTGACTATAGCCGCTGACAATAATCACTGTCTTCTCCCAGAAGGGTTGGCTTCCCCCTGCCCGCTTCCGCCTCCTGCTGGGAGGAAACAATTGCTAAGCAGGAAGGATTCCCCTGTCAACACTCTCTGTGTTGATGGGGGAATCATATGAATTTATTTCCTGCAACCCGTTGTTGCAGGAAAGAAATTTGCACCGTCTATGGCCTGCCTTAGGATAAAATGTAAAAAATTCAGTACATGCACATTTTCCTTATTTTGCCTCTTTAACCTCTTTGCGCCGAGAGCACACGCAAATATTCAGCCTCTCAGCAGCGGTGCCATGGCACATTAGCGCCAACAGTGCTGTGCCGAGAGCGTCCACTCGCACTAGTCCAGCACAGTGACTAGGGGTTCACAGAAAGCAAACGGCGATCGAGACTTTTACGATCCTGTGACTGGCAATCACGGCGGTCACATATCCTTAAGCCCCACCCCGCCTCCTGGCAGCCGACGCCAAGGGGTTAAAAATGCTGCAAGTACAAAAAAATAAGTGTTGATCCTGCCAGAATCCAGTGAACTCACAACTTCTTGTGCACTTTGGACTACAGAATGTAGACAACGCTGCTCCTCCAGAGACACAGAACAGTACGTTTATGCTGACAGCCTAGGTCAGGAAGCGTGTTACTAGTAGGATCTAGACATGTGCAATTTATTTCGTTTCAAATTTGTTTCTTAATGAATTTCAACAAAATTATTAATTCGGAAATATGCAAATTAACGAAAACCTGTTTAAGGAATTTTTCTGAATATTCGTAAATACGAATTATCCGAAATAACGAATGTTGTATCTAAACAAATTGAACGGAACTAATTAATAATAATAAGTAACAATAATAATAGAAACGTTTTATTATTTCAGATAATTCACTTTGGAGAAATTCGTATTCGTTAAGTTCACTAACAGCCAAATTTAAAAGAAAATTCCCATACCTATAATTTAATAGCTAGTTATTATTAGTTAGTTATTGTTTCAAATTTTCGGACTTTCTTTCTTATTTTCGGATTTTTTAATTTTAAAATTTCCGAATTGCGATCGTAACAAATGACTCGAAAAAAATAAAAAAATAAATAAAAAAATGAAATGAAAGCGAAAACGAATGGATTTTTTGGCAGTGCACATGTTACACAGTTACATAGTAGGAGAGTAGGGATGAGCTTCGAGTTTGAGTCGAACTCATGTTCGACTCGAACATTGCCTGTTCGCCTGTTCAGCGAACAGCAAACAATTTGGGGTGTTCGCGGCAAATTCGAAAAGCCGCGAGCACCCTGTAAAAGTCTATGGGAGAAATCTTAAGTGCTAATTTTAAAAGCCTATATGTAAGTTATTGTCATAAAAAGTGTTTGGGGACCTGGGTCCTGCCCCAGGGGACATGTATCAATGCAAATTTTTTTTTTAAAAACAGCCGAAGTACCCCTACCATTTCACCAAAAAAGTGACAAAAATGTTAAAAATGACAGGAGACGGTCTTTGACAATTCCTTTATTAAAATCTTCTTTCTTCTTGTCTTCCTTCTTCCTTTCTTCATCCTTCGGTTTCTTCATCTTCTTCTTCTTCCATCTTCTATGCGGATCGGAGGAAGAAGAATATGGAAGAAGAAGATGGAAGAAGAAGAAGAAGATGAAGAAACCGAAGGATGAAGAATTGTCAAAGGCCGTCTCCTGTCATTTTTAAAATTTTTGTCACTTTTTTAGTGAAATGGTAGGGGTATTTTTGTACCCCCTTACCATTTAACACATGGGGGGCGGGATCTGGGGGTCCCCTTGTTAAAGGGGGCTTTCAGATTCCGATAAGCCCCCCGCCTGCAGACCCCCACAACCAATTGCCAGGGTTGTGGGGACGAGGCCCTTGTCCCCATCAACATGGGGACATGGTGCTTTGAGGGGTCACAGACCCCCAAAGCACCCTCCCAATGTTGAGGGCATGTGGCCTGGTACGGTTCAGGAGGGAGGGGGGGGCGCTCTCTTCCCCCCTCTTTTCCTGCGGCCTGCCAGGTTGCGTGCTCGGATAAGGGTCTGGTATGGATTTTGAGGGGGACCCCACACCATTTTTTTTTTTTTTTTGGCCGGGGTTACCCTTAAAATCCATCCCAGACCTGAAGGGTCTGGTATGGATATTTAGGGGGACCCCTACGTCATTTTTTTTAATTTGAAGCGGGGTTCCCCTTAATATCAATAGCAGACCTAAAGGGCCTGGTAATTGAATTTGGGGGAAACCCCACGCTTTTTTTTTTTTTATTAATTACTTTTTTTTCATCAATGACTTTCAATGAATGACTGTTCTCTGTGTTACGGGATCCGGCAATTCATTAGCCGCGAGTGATTTTAAATAGCTTTTTTTCCTGCAAAAATGACACTTTGTGCAGGGACAGTTCTAAGCACGGGAAACATGCGCCCCTTCACAGGCATACTATAGAAACCCCCCAGGTACGAAATTTAAAGGAATATTACACTTTTATTGTTTCACATTAAGCATTATTAAAATCACTGCTCTTGAAAAAACGTCAGTTTTAAAAAAAAATAATTGCATTGATACATGTCCCCTGGGGCAGGACCCAGGTCCCCAAACACTTTTTATGACAATAACATGCATATTAGCCTTTAAAATTAGCACTTTTGATTTTGAACGTTCGAGTCCCATAGACTTTAATAGGGTTCTAAAGTTTGCACGAGCTTTAGGTCTGTTCGCAGGTTCTGGTGCAAACCGAACAGGGGGGTGTTCGGCTCATCCCTATAGGTGAGGTTGAAAAAAGACACAAGTCCATCAAGTCCAAACTATGCGTGTGATTATATTAGGTTAGACTTGATGGACTTGATCTAATAGGATCGCCAGGTAAAATAAAAAGGAAAAAGCATGAAAAAAGTGAAACTTATGTAGACACCACATCTTATGCCCCATACACATGGTCGGACATCCCGACCACAAAATCCGTCTGATTTTTTCTGACTGATTTTGGGCGAAACTTGTCTTGCATATACAAGGTCGCACAAAGTTGTCTGAAAATACTATCGTTCGAAACGAGGTGATGTAAAAACACGTACTACGGGACTACGTAGAGGCCAGTAGCCAATAGCTTTCGTCTACAAATATTTTCTGAGCATGCGTGGCACTTTGTGTGTCAGAATTCTCTACACACGATCGGAAGAAGTCAGATCGGATTTTGTTGTCGGAAAATTTTAGATCCAGCTCTCAAACTTTTTCTGTCGGGAGTTCCGTCGTAGAGCCCACACACGATCGGATTTTCCGACAACATAATCCGATCAGACTTTTTCTGTCGGAATTTCCGATCGTGTGTACAGGGCATAAGGCATTGAAAGCTGTGCTGTATTTAATTTTAATTTCTTGAGTTTAGACGCACTTTATTGCAAACATGCTGGATACTGGCCACTCTTGTTTATGCTCATATAGTATACTGGGGACTGGTAAGTAAGTAAGGGGTCAATGCTGCTGTTATAAAAACTTGCTTATGAACTCTGTATTGGAAAGATCATCTCACTGCTGGCATGACTGAGAGGTGTGTGTTGGGGTCAGGATACAGAAGAAAGACCAATATGTATGCCAGGGGGTGAGCTCACTGGTGGAGCATGCTCTGTTTAGCTAATTTAAGCACTGGAGGCAAAATTCCCTAGTGAGAAAGCAAATGGGCCGCTTTGGGTTAATTAGTATATAGTGTATAATTGGACATACCGGGCAGATGTGCATGTGACCGTGCTTAAAGAATGATTTGCAAAGAGTTACTATGCTCTGAAAATAAACCTGTTATGTAGACTGGGAAAAACTTTGCAACGTATCTTCTGCTGTAGCTCATCCATAGATTTGGGTGAGGAGGAACACCCAAAAAAAGGTTTGCCATTGACACATATCAGAAGGAACACACTGTACGAACCTGTTCCTTTTTTCATCCTCATGTTATTTTAATATGTAAAGTACCTACACATTCTCCACTTGAATGCTCAGTAAGCTACAAAAGTGCTTTCAGAAATTCTGTAACGCACTGCATTTTCAGTGGAATTGTTTATGATTTCCTTCTCAAAATGTTTTGTACACAAGAATGTTGCTGAGCAACAGAACTTTATGTACTGCCAAAATTATATTGTGACTTTGTTGTAATTAAATACTTAAAGTCGTGTTTTAGCTTACCTAATGCTCTGATATGCTTTTTACGAGTGCCCTAAAAAGCGGGGGCTGTATTAATATAATCAGGTGTGAGCACACCTTGGTCTTTACACTCTCAGCATGCATAATACAGTAAATTAAAGTGATTGTACATGCTCATTTTTTAAATTAAAATAAAAAAGAAACATATTATACTTGCCTGCTCTGTGCAAAGGTTTTGCACAGAGCAGCCCCGATGCTTCTCTACTCAGGTCCTCTCCTGGATCCTCTCAACCCCCCTGTCGAATGTCCCCATAAAAAGTTGCTTGCTCTGTGGTCACTTGTGCAGGCCCGCTCCTGAGCCTTGCTCTGTGTACATTGACACACAGAGCTTGTCTCGACCCTAATCCCCCCCCCCGCTTCCTCCTCATTGGCTGTGATTGACAGCAGCAGGAGCCAAAGAGGAAGTGGAGGGCGAAGAGAGCTGCAGCTCTCGTGCACATAACTCGATTGAGATCAGGCTTAGGTAATTATAAAGGGGGGGGGGGGTCCTAATAACAGAAGATTTTTTACCTAAATCCAGAGAATACATTAAGGTAAAAAAAAAAAATCTTCTGCCTTTAATAACACTTTAAGCTACATTTCTTAAAAAGTTTTTTTGTTATTCATATATTAACCACTTAAGGACCAAACCCACCTACATATACTGCGGCAGGGTGACCCTTAAGTGCTCTTCTCGGCTCTGGGGTGCTTGCGCATGCCACCAGCCACCCGCGATCGTTCACAGGGATTGTAAACAAGGCAGACCACCGTTCTGTGAGAGAGGAAAATAGAGATCTTGTGTTTCTGCTAAGCAGGAACATGGATCTCTGTCTTCCTCCAGTCACAGCATCCCCCCCCCCCCCACAGTTAGAAAGTTCTCCCTAGGAGCACACTTAATCCTTTGATCGCCTCTGATGTTAACCCCTTCCCTGCCAGTGTCATTAGTACAGTGACAGTGCATATTATTTTAGCACTAATCACTGTATTAGTGTCACTGGTCCCCAAAATGTGTCAAAAGTGTCAGTTAGGTGTCCGATTTGTCAGCAGCACTGTTGCAGTCATGCTAAAAATCGCTGATCAAATAAATAAATCTGCTCCGCTCTTCTCCGCTCTTCTCAAGACCTCCTACTCTCAAGCTCTCTCGTCTCCTCCTCCCATACTCGTCTCCAGGATTTCTCCAGAGCCTCTCCCATGCTCTGGAACTCGCTACCTCCACTGGTCTGGCTATCCCCTACTCTTGCTACCTTCAGGCAATCCCTGAAAACTCATCTCTTCAGGAAAGCCTATAACATCTCCAACTAATCTCCAACCACTTCCATCAGCTCATTCCCCACAGTTACAACCTTTTGTACCATTGTACCACCTGCCCACCCTCTTAATCCTCTTGTATTTTATTGTATTGTAACTGTATTGTCTCCTTTTTATATTGTAAAGCGCTGCCTAAACTGTTGGCGCTATATAAATCCTGTATAATAATAATAATGATAATAATAAATAAATAAAAATTACATAAATATATCCCCTAGTTTGTAGACGCTATTACTTTTGTGCAAATCAATCAATATACGCTTATTGGGATTTTTTTTACCCAAAATATGCAGAAGAATACATATTGGCCTAAATTGATGAAGAAATTAGTTTTTTTTCATTTTGTTATTGAGTGTTTTAAAACAGAAAGTAAAAAAAAAGTATTTTTTTTCAAAATTTAACGTCTTTTTTTGTTTATAGTGCAAAAAAAAAAAAAAAAAAAACGCAGAGGTGATCAAATACCACCAAAAAAAGCTCTATTTGTGGGAAAAAAAGGACATACATTTTATTTGTGCACAATGCTGCATGGCCGTGCAATTGTCAGTTAAAGTAACGCAGTGCCGTATCGCAAAAAATGGCCTGGTTATGAAGGGGGTAAACCTTCCGGGGCTGAAGTGGTTAAACATACTGGGCTTTATTCACAAAGTGCTTTTTTTCCTCTTAAAAAATGCAGTAAAATACCGCTCAGTGTTTTTCAAAAAGTTTTTGGCATTCACAAAAAAATTCTACTAAAATACTGCATGAGTTAGCGTATATACTCAAGTATAGGCCGTCCCAAATATAAGCCGAGGCCCCTAATTCACCACAAAAAACTGGGAAAAACGTATTGACCCGTGTACAAGCCGAGGGTGAAAAATGCAGCAGCTACTGTAAGTGGAAGTCAGCAATGCCCATCTGCAGCTGCATGTCCCCTGTACAGACCCCCCCCCCCATGTGTCCCCATTGCAGCCTACCTGTGCCGATCTGCGCCGATCTGCCGATCTGCGGGTCCTGTGTCCTGTGTCCTGTGTGATCTGTCTCCCGCCGATGCAGTCTCGCTCTGTCCCCCCACAGCGTGTAAGGCGCCATTCCAAAATTACAAAAGCCGCGCCTCCTCCTCCTCCTCGTCCGTGATAGGAGGAACGCTGTTTTCCCAGCAGTCAGTGTGCAGTGTTCTGCCTATCACGGACGTCCTCTCATCCTCGTCCATGAGATGAGAATGACAGGACGTCCGTGATAGGCGGAACACTGCACACTGACTTACTGCTGGGAAATTTAGTGTTCCTCCTATCACGGACGAGGAGGAGGAGGAGGCGCGGCTTTTGAAAACTGCCGTCTGTCTGCATGACACGCTGTTCATGTAGGCAGACGGCGGTGACTCGAATATAAGCCGAGGGGGGACTTTCAGCCCTAAAAAAAGGGCTGAAAATCTCGGCTTATATTCGAGTATATACGGTATTTTATGAAGTCTTGTGCTATTTTAGTAGTGAAAACATGCAGTAATTTAATGCCTGGCACTAGCCGGCGTATTTATTAACATTAATATGAATGGGCGTTGTTAAGGAGTGGGCGGCCGCCCGAGTCATTAACAACAGCTAAACAAAATGGTTGTTAAGGAGCAGGTGGCCGCCCTGTCCTTAACAACAGTTGAGTCATCAGCTGTCCCAGCCGACAGCTGAATGTAAAAGAAAGAATTGCCGGCAATAAAAAAATCGGAAAAAAAACGAGTCCCCTCCCCTTGGGCAGCTGTTCACTCACTCAACCAGTACACATTCCACACATATCGCATGCCTGGATCACTACTTAATTTTCGCATTTACCCTATATACTCGAGTATAGGCCGACCTGAATATAAGCCGAGGCACCTAATTTTACCACAAAAAAATGGAAAAACATATTGATTCGAGTATAAGCCTAGGGTGAGAAATGCGCAGCTACTGTAAGTGGAAAAGAGGGTCAACAATGCCCATTTGCAGCCTCACTGTGCCCATTTGCATGCCTCACTGTGCCCATTTACAGCCATAGGTCCCCCGAACCCCCCTATCTGCAGCCAAAATTTGGGGTCTCTGGACCCAAAGGGTCCTGAAATAACATTGCTGCAGATGGACACAGTCGACCAATTTTGGGGCCCCGTATCTTTGGGTCACTTGGTGCTAGGAACCCCAAATTTGGTATGCAAACTCACAACGTATGGCACTACAACATATCAAAAGGGGTTCCTATTACCAAGTGACCCCGAGATACGGGGCCCCAAAGTTGGTTCAGAAAATGTCAAGCACTTTTCTGCAGCAGAGAATGACATTTTCTGAACCGAATTTGGGGCCCCGTATCTGGGGTCCACTTAGTTCTAGGAACCCCATCATTGGATATGTTATAGTGCCATATGTTGTGAGTTTGCATACCAAATTTGGGATTCCTAGCACTAAGAGGCCCCAAAATACGGGGCCCCAAAGTCGGGTCGGAAAATGTCATTTTCTGATGCAGAAAAGTGATTGACTCTATAAGCCTAGGGGGGCACTTTCAGCACAATAAAATGGGCAGAAAAACTCGGCTTATACTCGAGTATATACAGTATTTAATTATTTATTTCCTTCTGTGAATTGATTTTAACGACTTTTCATGCAGTATTTACGGAGTGTTTTCAGCATTTCTCAGTAAATACAGCAAAGCAGTCTGGTGAATTAACAGTTTCAGGATCGCATGCGATATTTAGGCAAAATGTGTCCTGACACTTAAATACCTCATGCAAGTTCATTCTGTAAATGGAGCCCAATATATTGCTTAAATCAAGGTTTACCAAACTTTGTTTTATTCTATACATCAAATTAAAATATTGTCTTTTCCAAAATGTCATAAAATGGGCACACACTCAAGTCTTTACAGATTACTGTATCTCACCATTCTTCCTGTGGTATCTACAAATGCCAGCTGGTACTAGAGAAAATATATTCATTAAGCAGAAGTCCTGACCCCTATAGCTTACCACCCATAAAAAGGACCGCAGGGCCCAGGTCCTGAGAGAGCCCTGTAGCACATCTACGCATGTGCTAGGGTACCCAGTATCTGCACATGTACAAGTGTGGGGGAAATTGGAAACCTTCCCTGTCTTTGCATGTGTGTGACATTTCCACAGCATGTGCGTAGAAGTGCTGACTGGCTTTGCCAGGATCCGAAGGCTGGGCAGAACCTGTGAGGGGATGTGCCAATGTGCTATAATGGCAACGTCTAGGGATCATTTTCATGATTTCTGACATCAGAGAGGGACCACTTAGTCAAATTGCAGAAAAATAATAGATACATGTTAAAAAAATATGTAAACAAATAAAATATATAAATAATGCGGTGTAAATTCCTGATACGTGCTAGGACCCTTAATAGCATACAATTATGTAAAGTTAGCTAACAGAACAGTCTAAGTATATTAAGATATCACATGAGTGTAAGTGATGGGGTTTGGATCTTAAATTAAATTCCTCAGCTACATCATGCTGACTTAGCAGCACGCCTTGCACGGAACAAGATAGGGATTTCATTTATTGAATAATGCATTGCTAGCATACATTTTTCAATCCTGCTTGGCTAATAAATAGCATAAACAGAATTTTTTTTCTGCAGAATGGGGTTGTGATTTTTCAAAAATTAAACTGAGGCTATGGTATGTAGCCAATTTGGTTCCAACAATGCTTAGGCCAGTTCTTCTTTTTGGTTCATATAATTTATTGATAACCAAAAACAAAGTACAATGAATATAGCATGTCATTTTTGAGACATAGAGCTTACAACAAAGAACACATCCAGTCAAATGTGACGGTGACAATGAGCATATAGCAACAGAAGTAAAGTTTAAGCAACATTGGCAAACATAATGTTATAACAAACTCTAAGTGGACGAAGGTGCTGGAAATAGGGCGCAGGGGGGGATAACAAGAGGCGTGCATCTTAGAGACACGCTAGGATAATGTAGCCAGCTTGTGGAGTAGAGGAGATGGAGCTTACTGAGATAAATGGTCAGTAAGGTTTTGTGAATAGGCCGCCATGGTGCATTGGCCCCCAAGCATAGCGGAAAAAGGCAGGTCCTATGTGGGGATTGTAGTTCTCAACAAGGCTAAGGAAGACATGAGGCTAGGTAGGGAAGAATAGGTGGAGAGTGTGAGTAGAGAGAGAGAGGGAAAGGTAGAGGGGGGAAAGGGGAAAAGGAGGGCGAGTGGATGTCTCTGGGGCAGGGAAGACTGGAGCTCCAGATAGGTGATGTCAGAGGTTTCAAACTGCAAGGGCAATAAAGCTCGATTCACATCTATGCATATTTCTTTTGAGTGTTTCTGCAGTGCTTTTTGCTGTGTTTTCACAGCGATTTTACCGCGATTTGCATTTTGTGATTTGTGTTTTTTTTTTACATTCACTGTATATAGCTGGTTGCTAAGGAGCGGGTCGGGAAGCCGACCACCGCATCCTTAACAGTCGATGGGTCATCAGCTGTCAGCAGGCTTCCCTACTTTTTTTTAAATAATTCAATCTTTATTAAACATTTTCTTTCACATTACAAGTAATTTCCGGCATTTATATTTGACATTCGAATATCTTATCTCTTCCTGAGTTCATCTGTAGGCTTCCCTACTGACCGCTAATTGTAAAAAAAAAAATACACAAAAAAACGGCGTGGTATGGATTTGGAGGGGACACCCCCACGCCAAAATGTAAAAGAAAATGGCGTGGGGTCCCCCTCAAAATCCATACCAGACCCTTATTCGAGTATGCAGCCTGGCAGGTCAGGAAAGGGAGGGGACGATGGACTGCCCCCAACTCCTGAACCATACCAGACCGCATGCCCTCAACATGGGGGTGGGTGCAAAGCACCTTGCCCCCTTGTTGATGGGGACAAGGACCTCTTCCTGACAACCCTGGCCGGTGGTTGTCAGGGCCAGGGTTGTCAGGTTGACGGGGGGGGGGCTTATTGGACTAGGTGTAGGTGCATTTTCCTATTTCAAATAAAAAGCATTTGTAACAAAAATGCAACTGGACTGACTAATTGTGTGAAACAAATATGCAACCTAGTATAAATTATCACCTGCTGCAGTCCTGAAACCTTCTCTCCCCTTGCAGACTTCTGTTAGATAACTAGAGGAAATGCTGGACTGGCAAATAACCCTTTCTTTAAACATGATCATAGGGCCAGGTTTGATGAAACGGTGGTATATCGAGGTAACAGTTTATTTTTATTTATAATAGATGCGTCAGTCCATGGTATTTTCAGAAAACCCATACTATTTGTGTCACCTAATTGAGAGGTACTGCCCTGAAAATAACGCTTACAAATGCAAACATTTATTCACTTACTACTCCAATATAAAGTAGTGACGGTATTAAACAATTGCAGTTGTTTTCCTCGAATTTAAAAGCTGTTGTTAGATCCATCTGATACTACATGTTCTTTTAGGCAATTCTAACAGTAGTCGACACACACAGTAACAAAATAAGACAAGTGTTTATAGGAGCATTAGTGCTGAGTGTGTGGTGCTGGAATTCTAGGTACCACCTGAATAATTTAAGCTTGCATGTGTATTTATTTCACTCTCAAGCATAAAAGTAAACAGATCCAGACAGGAAATAGGAGATAGATGTTACAAACAAGGGCACTCAAAATTACAATGGATACCTTTTCCTCATAATAGGCTTTTGTGGGTGTATGTTGTCTGGAGTAAGCCAGTCCTCAGAGACCAACTAACAGGAAGTCATAAGGATTTCATAACAAAGTGCAAAAAAATAGCTAAAAAGTATAAGGACTCCCACTAATATTGTAAGTCAGATGTGTAGATGTGTAGTTTGTATACTGCTCCCTATAGATATGAGATGACTGTAGTCTCATTCAGACTTTTTTTCTTTTAGCAAATATCCTGTGGAAACCATGCATGATTCCCCTTTGACATGAACACTCTCAAGCATTGTTTTTTTTCTTATACATTTTTTTTATTTTTATGATTAACACAGAAAAGTGTACAGTACAGTTAAGGATGCACAATGTAAATGTGCATGTAAAAGAGGTAGTATATGCTACATCTCAGTAGATCTATTGTACATAATGACTAAATACATATCAGTAACAGAAGTTTCTTCAACTGTGTACAATGGGGTTTGGCTACACATATTGACATGTGATTGTGCAAGTGTGAAAAGTATATTTCATATGAGACTGGGTAGCTGAGGGAAAAGAGAGGAGGAATAATATGTATTATAGGGTCCCCTCACATTTAGTTTTAACTCTGACATCCATATCTTACTCACTTTTCTCCCCAGAAAATATGCTGTCAATCACAATGCATGGAGGTGGGGCTGGGTGTATCATCCACCAACTGACATTTAGGAGGAGGGGTCTTAGCAGTGACAAGGCTGAAAATCGTCTTCCTCAGCCTTCAGAATTCAAATGGCTACAGCAGTTTAAGAGGGTGATAACGTTGCAGTGTATGTACTACAGGGCAGTCCATTAAGTCTGCCACATTTTTAATTTTTGCTTGAGTGTAGTGGGTGCCCCGCATTTCTCCCATGGCCATGCTAAGCTGACCGAGGCTCGCAACTCCCGCGGCCATGCCAAGCTGACTGGGGCTCTCAATGAAGGGAGAGCGTGCCTGTCAGCTCCTGCATGGGATTTCTCTCCCTCTCTCTCCTCCTCACTGACTGATTCGTAATGTGAGCGGTGCTCACACACACACAGGCATCTGTCTGTCTGCACCCTCCTCTGCATCCTGATTTGCATGGGGAGATAGCCAATCATTAACAAGCAGGACTGCAACAAGGAATTGTGGGACATGTAGTCCCTTGAGCAAACAGCCCTATAGCAATCCATAGGGGACAGAACTACACACCCTAGCATGCTGGGGGGGGGGGGACCAGTACATCATCTTGTTTGCCTGAGGGGAGTGAGTCAACATGAGGCAGGAGAAGAGACTGACCCAGGGGAGAGGTGTTGCCTCCCAAGTGAGTCCACCACTTCTTTTCAGCCATCCACGGCCAGTCGGGGACATTCAGCCTGAGAGGGGATACCAAATGCATATCCAGACGCACCTGCACCGACGACGTGAAGCATTCCAGTGTAAGGTAACCAGTTGGGTTACCAGAAGAGCCTGCCTGTTCCAGGGATTTTTTTTGGGCCTTGAACGCAGGATTGGTGAGAGGGCACTTTTCCATTTGCAGGAAACAAGGACACTGCACACAGACAAAGTTACTTCACTTTGCCCACACTTGCCAAAACCTGGGTCTCATTGATGCCCTGTTAAGCAGGGACAGTGTCCGCCTTGCTATCCAGATACTGTCAGCATACCACAGTTACACTTTACCAAGCAGGAGTTTAAGCGCACCAACTAAAGGGGCTAGCTGAAGATCCAAGGCCTCATTCTTCTTCCAAGGGACTGAAGTTACTGGTGCCATACGGGCACGCAAACACATACTCGGGGCTCTGTATATGTGGTGTATTTGCAGGATAGTCTGACTCGGGAGTTATGCCACTGAACGCTGAATTAGGTACAGTGTTCATAGTTTGGCCTGTGGTGTCAGGGGGCAGAAGAGAGAGGTCTGACATAAGTGAGGGTTATGCCTCTGCTCTCCTCCTGCCTGGACTCATAGAGCTAAAGTTAAGTATAGTGGTAACCAATCTGATATAAAGTTACCATATTGTGATTTATTGCTATTAGAGTGTTTGTCTCTGCTTCTGGGGTAATTCGCTGAAAGCAGCCTGGTGTAATATATTGAGTTATACTGCTCTTGATCTCAGTTATTGCTCTTCAGTTAATTAATTTGAGAATATACTTCTACTGTCTTTTACCTTGCCACATAAACTTTACAGTAAAAAACAATTCTGTGTTTTATCATAATGTGTGTGTTTTTCATTAGTCCTCACACCTACACTACTGCCAGGTGTGCCAGAGGGGCTGAGACTGTTGTTGGGTTTGAGGGGCAGAGTGCGGAAACAATTATACTTAAGAGGCTCCTCCGGGGGTAGCGCTACATAAGTATAGATCTCTGTTTGTCCTAAGCATGTTTAAATCTACTATTTAAAGTGGAGTGCCAACAAAAAAAAAATAATTAAAAGTCAGCAGCTACAAATACTGCAGCTGCTGACTTTTAATAATCGGACACTTACCTGTCCCGGGGTCCAGCGATGCGGGGGAACGAGACCCCCCCCCCCGTTCCCCTCTCCGCTCGCGGCGCCGGCATTCTTAATTTGGGAACCCGGCTGTGGCTTCACAGCCGGGCACCCACTGCCGTGATTCGACGCTCACTCATCTGGGACACATGACAGGTCCCAGATGACTGTGCGGCGCCTACAGGAAGTGACGTTTAGCTCGGGCAATGAAGGTGGCAGACTACGAGGGACCCCCTAGCAACAGGCATTTAGAGGTGAGTAAAAAAAAAATTTTTTTCCAATTATTTTTTTTTTAAAATGTTTATGATTTTTAAGCCACATTTTTTTTTTTGGCCGCAACCACACTTTAACTTATTACATTTGCTGGAATTCTTTCTAAGATTCGTTTTGAATTTTCCTCCTGCTAGGTAAAGGTTCTATAAGTCCCATTCTATAAGTTTTTTTTTTTCTTTGGAGGGAGGGGGGAATAAGAGATGAGGATGTTTCTATGTTAAAATGTGTGTATAAACAATTTAAGATGGCTTTTATATGGAAATGTGAAAAAAAAACAATAAAAATTTGATAATAAAAAAAAAAAATAAGTCCCAATCCCTGTTTTTTTTACCCTAGTTTCATATTGAAAACACTGTTCTCCTAAACCTTATTCAAACAAGTAATATATTTCAAGGATAAGTTTACCTTTAAGAACATGTTACATGTTCCACCCAGTTTTAGTGTGGAACATGTAACATGTTCCCAATGCTGCAGCCGCTGCCTGCTGCCCTTCCATGGAAGCAGTACGGGAAGAAGTTTCCCGTACTAGCTGTCACTTTTCAACCACATGCCGACCGGGCCATAGCTGAAAGACAGCTACAGCGCGGTCGGCTTATTCTGGGTCCCATCCTACGGACGTCCTCCCAGAAAATTGCACCCACGCCCCCCCCTGGGGCGCGCACTCGGGATCATCCGTAACCGCCGGGTCCCGAGGACCCGGCGCATCACGAATCACGGTAAACGGCCGCTGATAGCAGCCGTTTACCACGTGATCGCTCTGTCAAATGACGGAGCGATCACATGTACACAAACCGGCGTCACGTCATGACGCCGGTTCCTCCCTCTCCTCTCTGTACCGATCGGTACAGTGGGAGGGGAGAAGCAGAGAGGGGGAGAGATGAGACCAGCACTGTGGGCTGGATGTGTAGTGCCCACAGCGCTGGTCAGTGACAGCTACTCTGCCACCACTGTGCAATACACTGCCACCACTGTGCAATACTCTGCACCACTGTGCAATACTCTGCCACCACTGTGCAATACTCTGCCACCACTGTGCAATACACTGCCACCACTGTGCAATACTCTACCAATACTGTGCAACACTGCAATACTCTGCCAATACTCGCCAATACTCTGCCAATACTCTGTAATACATTTTAATAGAAACAAAGAATTATTTTTATTTTTTTTTACCAAATTTTCTGTATTTTTTGATTTTTAGTGCAAAAAATAAAAAACCCTGCGGTGATTAAATACCACCAAAAGAAAGCTCTATTTGTGTGGAAAAAAGGACACAAAATAAATTTGGGTACAGTGTTGCATGACTGAGTAATTGTCATTCAAAGTGTGAGAGCACCGAAAGCTGAAAATTGGTCTGGTTAGGAAGGGGGTTTAAGTTCCCAGTGGGTAAGTGGTTAAAATCAGCGCCCATTCATTCACACAGCTCTGTGTGTGAATGAACTACAAGCCCCAACATCCTTTGCAGTTGTCAGCTTGTAGTTCTCAATGAACTACCAAGGTGCTGTGGAGCGCCATGATAGTTCACTGATTTCTTCCTGTCAGTGTATCTGCCTGGCCGTACGGGATGTATGGGTGCACACATATACTGACAGATCTGATGGAGACCTGCATGGCACCAATGATCTGTTAATTGCTGGTGCAATGCTTTAAAGGCTACAAAAGAAAAAAATAATAAATGCAAATTTTTTTACTTGCAAAATAATGTGCATTTATTATTTATTTCCAAAAGGTGAACTTATCCTTTAAAGGTTTCATTCATGTCTCCTCCATCCCTTCTTTACTTAAGATTGTACATGACAAATTCCTGAAGTCTCTCCTAATATGTCTTATCCCTCAGACCTTTCATTATTTTTGTTGCACCTCTCTTTCTATCCTATCAATATATTTTAATAAGTCTCCTACACCCTCTTTATTTTTGCTAGAGATGATCTGACGACCCAACAAGCTACTGCAAGCAATAGGTGCTGCTCCCGGCGGTTGGAGCGGCCACTTCAGAAGGTAATCAGCCATTTCCTGCAGGTACCTATAGATTACCAAAAGTGATAATTAATGGTTGTTAAAATAGTTTCGTATAACGCACATGGACTTAATCACCCTGAAAAAAGGGCTTTGTTATGGAAAGAGGCACAGAGTCTGCATGCTGATGTACTTTGTGTTCAAGAATCACATTTCCTGACCTCTGCCCCACCGTCTTTTAAACATAAAAACTTCCCTCATATATTCATGGCCTCGGCCTCGCAAAAATGCAAAGGGGTTATCATTGCTATTAAGGACAGCGTGGCTTTTATACATAAGTTGACACTCTCTGATCCGGAGGGGAGGTATCTGGTGGTGATTGGGGACATAAACAATAAAGCCCCATACACACGCTCGGATTATCCGAGGACCAGGTCCGTCGGATCATGTCCGTCGTACTTTGTCCGATGTTGGTTTTGCGTACACACGGTCGGACAAAGTTGTCGGAAAATCCGATCATTCTGAACGTGGTGACGTTTGTTGCCTACGACGGGACTACGTAGAGGCTAGTAGCCAATAGCCTTGGTCTTGTAATGTGATCTGAGCATGCGTAGCACTTTGTCCGTCGGACAACGCTACACACGATCGGATTTGGTGTGATCAGACCGTGTTGTCAAAAAATCTATCCAGCAGGAGATAGGACTTTGTCCATCGGACAATCCGACGTACACTGTCCGATGGTGCATACACACGGTCGGATTTTTCAACAACATTGTCCGATCGGACAGAATCCATGCGAAAATCCTACCGTGTGTATGGGGCTTAAGACTTATACCATTGTATGTTTATATGCACCCAACTCTCACCAACAGAGATTCCTTAAGAGACTGCTCATAAAGGTCTCCGACCTCAGAAAGGGGTCCTTGGTGCTCTGTGGTGAATTTAATTTCACCTCAGACTACACCATGGACACGACCACCAAATCCAGAGGCCCTTTGCCCTCAATGCAGTATATTCTCAACGCTGAAAATGTATATGATGTATGGAGATGTCAACACCCTGCTAAAAGGGATTTCTCCTTCTATTCCTCTAGACATAACTCCTACTCTCATATTGATATGATTGTTGTAGACCGATATGTCCCCCCCCCCCCCCCCCATTCATGAGATCTCATGGTCTGACCATGCTCTGGTCTCGGTTACGGTGGCGGAGGGGAATGCTCCTAACACACCATTTGTGTGGAGAGCCAACTCCACTCTGTTTCAGACCCCAGCTCGGGTGACAGTTATCAATGATCAATTAAAAGAATACTTTACTTTTAATGAAAAGTCTGTGGTGGATCCAATGGTACTCTGGTGCGCCCAGAAGGGGTTTATCAGAGGGATCTTGATCCAAATGAATGCAAGACTTAAATGACAAAGAACACTTAAGTTAGACACCCTTTTAGAGGAAATCAAAACTGTAGAAAACATTAACAAGGCAACCCCGAGCGAGGTCTGTGCAGCTAAATTACTTAAGCTTCGTTCTGAACTTTGATGTGTGTTGTTAGAGCATTACGATAAGTCTATTCAGTCACTGAAGCTAACTCATTACTCTGCTGGGAACAGGGCTGGGAAGCACCTAGCTCGACGCTTACAAGAATACAGGGTTAGAACAAAAATTCCCCACCTAATCAATCATTCGGACAAGAGCAAGATACTTGACCCGAAAAAGATTGCTGATTCCTTTGCCAGTTATTATTCTTCCCTGTACAATATTAGAGACGAAAGCAATACCCCACAACCCACGAATGAAAGTATCCAAGCTTTCTTAGTTGATCTTAAGCTTCCCTCATTATCACAAGAACAACTTTCGACCCTAAATGAACCAATCACGCAGAATGAGATCCAAAAAGCAATCCACTCACTCCCATTAGGGAAGTCCCCAGGCCCTGATGGTCTGCCCAATGACTATTATAAGACATGCCATAGTATTCTGTCCCCCACACTACAAAAAGTCTATGCCCAGGCCACCTCCACCTCCTCTTTCCCCACCGAGATGCTCAAGGCTTATGTGGTGACCATTCCGAAGCCAGGTAAGAGTTTACAGGTTTCTCCTTATATGGCCAGACTCATAAAATAAATCTTTTTGCTGATGATATAATTGTATTCATTAATTCCCCTCTTCAATCCTTGACCCATGCCCACCATATCCTAGAAAGTTTTAGTAGAATCTCCTACTATAAAGTAAACTACACCAAGTCACTCATCCTACCTCTAGGAGTCCCTCTGACGCTTCGTGATAGATTGAGTAAACTATTCCCGTACTCGTGGAGCGAAGAGGGGGTACCCTATCTAGGCCTCCACTTGACCCCTGACCCATGTAAAGTAGCTGATGCTAATTACTTACCATTATTGAACAGGATGCAGGTGGAGACCAAACTTCTATCTAAGTTCGAACTAACTTGGTCAGGTCGACTGGCCTCCTTTAAGATGCTCCTGCTTCCTCAAAAACTATATATATTCAGGACCCTTCCAGTTCCTGTTAAAAATACACATCTTAGGGCGTTAACCCTTCTACTCAGCAGGTATGTCTGGGGCACCAGGTAACCTAGATGTTCTAGGACTATCCTAATTAAACATAGGAGGGTGGGAGGCATGGGGTTTATCGATTTACAGGACTATGCTTGAGTCGCTAGACTCACCCAACTGAAAACATGGTTTGCAAACACTTCAACTATCCCATGGCGTACCATAGAACAATCACTAAACCCTACCAGAGATCTTACCTCCTTACTTTTATTAGACAAGTGGAAGCTGTTCTCGTTGAAGCAGCTCCCCTTGACCATTCAGGCCTCGTTGATGGCTTGGAGGGATCTTTGCAACCATAAGTCGCCTTCCGATACCTTAGTTGAAATACCGCTTCCTATTCACATATTAACCAAGGCCATTCCTGGCACCATGTTCAGAGACTGGCAGCTAAAAGGTATTGCCCATGTCGCGGACTTATTTCAGGATAGGCAACTCAAATCTTTTCACCAATTAAAGGAGGATTACTCCCTTCCACCTAGAGACGAACATAAATACTCCCAAATTGCACACTTGTTAAACCCAGTGGACTCCTGGTGTCTATGCTTGCCTGACTCTGTTTGGAGGTTTTATGGGAACGTGCCTAGATGAACAAAGGGTATCTCACTGTTTTACACTGTCCTTCAAAATAAACTGATCTTCACCAAAGCATCTCCCTTTCAGAAATGGGAGGAAGATCTGAAAAAGTCTTTCACTCAACAACAGTGGAGATTGGCCCTAGGGCTTCCAGATGTGTGAACCTTTGGGAGCTATCCCAGAAGATAGTACTCAGGTGGTATCTCACCCTTTACATGTTACAAATAATTTTTAGAACCAGCTTCAATCTCTGTTGGAGGGGATGCAGAGAGGTGGGCAACATTAAGCATATCTTCTGGTCCTGCAAACACTTAACTAATTTCTGGAACAGCATTTTCCTGCTCTCCTCTATCACAGGTGTTCCGGTGCTCCCTAACCCTGAACTGGCAATACTGAACCTTGGTATAGAAACCTTCCCCACATCCTTTAGGACGGTTGTCACACATATTCTCCTAGTGCCCAGATTGCTCATAGCTAGAAATTGGAAAACAATTGTGGTACCTAATGTATCGGATTTAATCCCTATTGTACAAACTCACTATACCTATGAAATCCTGTTGGCCAGCAGATCTGGCTCCAGGGGAAGATGCGAGGGGTAGTGGAAGGCTTGGCGACAGATGTTTAAGTGATGTTCTTGTGCTTGTTACGAATCCTTCAATTGTGATTGTGATGTAAAAGATTTTATACCAGGAATGCTGTACCGAAATGTGCATATTTTATCTCTAGCTTTAGTTTCCCTTAGTTTCCCTTTGTACCTTTATTTTCTCTGCATCCTATTACCCTCTTTACCTGTAGCTGAACTTCTACTCCAGCTATATCCTTACCTGTTTCCTCAGATAGGAGGTTTACATGCATATGGTATCGTATGAATGTGTTTCCTCAATGAAATCTGTTAACAGCACTAATCTCCCTTTATCCCCGGTTAACTAGATGGGGTAGGTCAAATGTAAATGCCCCATTTGTACCGTTTACCGATACCTATAGATTATTGGTTTGTTAGACAATACCCTCTACATGGAGGTTGTTATACTGTATGTCTTGTAAATCTGTTTTCAAAAAACTTCAACAAAAATTATTGTTAAAAAAATGATATATATTTTAATAAGTGAGGTCTCCAAAATTGGACAAAGTATTCTAGATTAGATCTAACTAAAGCTTGTAATCACTTTAGTGATACGCCCTAGAATTCTCACTTTTCCCACTGCCTGGCAACACGGTTTGCTCATTTTGATCATCTCTAATAAGCACCCCAAATCTTTTTTCCCTTGAAGTCTTAGACAACACTGTACATCCAATATTGTACTATGTCAAAGGCTAGCATTGCCACACTGTGATAGGAAGTGCTTTTCACTGGTAAGATTGCCAGGTTTTATACTGGAATACAAGTGTGCAGTTTAATTTATTTTATGAGAATGTAATGTTTAGAAAGTTCTACTTTCATTTTCATGTAAACTGTAAAACAGGAATAATCAGCTTTTTCTGGCATTATTGAGAGAGAGATAACAAACTACAACAACACCTACTATGAGTCAAAGAATTACCTTTGTACACATTTCATACTTTTCTACTATAGTAAACAAGTAGAGCAAAGTCTGTGTTTTCATGATGTGCAACCTTTCAACCTGGGCAATTGAAATTATGTTGGACTTTATAATAATAAATAACCATGTCAAGAATTTCTGATAGTTGTAGGGTATGCACACACATTTTCTCATTTTCCTATCAAATACAATCTAGGTGAAGCATGCACAGTGAATTGCAATTGACTTTCTAATATCACCTCTCCATTAGATGAGACTGTCGTTTTATTTTTTTTTAAATCAGGTCTACAACTGCATATCTAAAGTCACACTACAAAATTAGTTGTTATATAAAACTAGAACATCCAAGTATATAGTTTAACACTTATCATTAAAAGGATTAACCGACCAGCTTGCCTGTTCAAAAGGCTAATAATAGTTCACATTGGATGTTTTTTTTTTGCATTATTCTGGTAGTTCAGCTATTTCTTTTGCTTTTGTATCATATGTTTTAACTAAATTTTAGCGTTTATAGGAAATGGGCATACAGAGTCATACTACAGGGAGAAAATGAGTGTCTTTTATTTTAACCATATACTGATAGATTTTTCATCAAGATTGTCTTCTTTTGGAAGGTTCACTTCACCATGCCTATAAAGCCCTTCCTCATCTTGTGAAATGTCTGACTTGGGTGGCCCCAACAAGGCCATAAGCTCCCTCCAGCTTTAGACCATACTTGGTTACTATAAAAAGAACTATTAAGAATTCTAAAATGGAGAGGGAGTAGTCAAATCCTATGTATAGGAACCACGTGAGAACAATTAAGCACCCGTTTCAGAATTCTTCATAACATCCATAGTGAGATCTATTGTCACTGTCATTCATGGTGGCAATAAATGGCACCAGAACATGGCTTTTGATTCACGGTAACTTCCAAATGAAAACAAATCCAGGTTATTTATTAATTTATTCCAGGTATTTATATAGCACTGACAATATATGCAGCACTTTACATCATTATTGTATGCTCACAGGAGTTGAGTCCCTGCCCTCAAGGAGCTTACAATCTAAGATCACTTTCATACATACACATATTAGGACCAATTTAGACAGGAGTCAGCTAACCACCACTAATGATATCACACTGATAGCTAGCAATGTAACTACATATATGTCAAAGGAAAAAATCCATAAGCCGCACATCATGAAGCAGACCCATATGCATGAAGTGAGATGGCAGGCTCAGCCCGGGCTCTGCCCCTTCGAGCTTAACCTCTTTGTGCCTAAGGGTAAAAAAATCTTAATGCCTAAGCACAATGTTAAAACTATGGCATATGTTAGTAAAACAGTACATATCATCACAACTACTTTGTACATCCTGGTGGATTATACTGTTTTTTTTTTCAGGATAAATGGGGCTTTCATATGGTGGTAATTGGTAATGGATATTTTCACGGTTCTACTGATGTGAGCCCACAGGTGAGCAGGTGACACTGGATCCACCAGGGCGTGGAATCTAAGGGCCAGCCAGTATTCTGCCAGGGACCCCCTCATGAGGGTGTGGGCTTAGCTGCATGCTGACCCCAGGTCACAACCCCCGGGTTCACCCTGCTCGCAAGGAGAGTACCAGAAGACACAGTCAGACATGGATGGATGAAGCAAAGGAGAGCCGGATAGCGAGCCAAGGTCAGAGCGGGCAGCAGGCAATGTAATCAGTAGAACTAGCCGAGTCGGTACACAAGATATCGGTTCATGAGAAGTCAGGTAAGCAAGTTACACGAAGGGCGCTCAGGAAAAAGTGTTGCTCAAGCAAACAGAAACTGGTCTGAGTGGAATTTAAATAGAGAAGCACATGGGAGGCTGGACAGAAAGTAGCAGGAATGACATATATAAAAGGCAACAGGTGAAGCCGGTGACACCCATAACTGCTGAGTGCAGCAGGAGCTGAACACAAGCTTGTGGAACCACAGGAACCAGCCGACCTACAGCAGTAAAAGGTAAGACACAGATCAGCACCGCAGCTGATCTGTGACAGATATCCCCTTAATTTTTTTTAATTATCAAAGGAAAACTAGCCCAAAATAGTAAAAAAAATATATATATTTTTTTAATGTAGCTGTATATTTCTTGCTACTACCATAACCTTCCACCAAAGAACAACCCAAATTAAATTCTCCTGCTCCTGATGATCACAGCAATACCACATTTGGGTATGTTAGTTGTTTGTACAGCCCAAAAACAATAGTGCACATTTTGCTTTTTTATCCTACCTAAAACACACTGACCTTAACTGACACTGATAATATATTAAAAAAAAAATCCTGTCCAAAAAAAATGTTGACCCCGACTTTTGACCCCGACCTTGACCTTTGACCTTGACCCAAACACTAACCCTGGCACTGACCTAGATCAAGGTATGTTTTTGTATTTTTTATTATTATTTTTTACACACATATTTTTTTTTTACTTTGCAAGAAGAAAGAGAAATATGGTGTATCACTCGCTCTATTCACAGAGAAAAAACACGGGTGGTGAGCTTGACAGTGACTGACCACTATGATTGCCAATCAGAGGCTATCACAGTGAACAGGTGACCTGGAATCCTGAGTTCTGGGTCCCGATCGTTAGTACAGGGCTCGGGGCTCTCCATGAGACCCCGGTCTCTGTGCCTGGAGCACGGCATACACAAAGGGAGATACGCAAATATGCGGCCCTTACGGAAAACAGCCTAGTCCATTGGGGGCCACATGTTTGTGTTAGGTTGGCTTGAAGGGGTTAATCATGGGGAATGGGTCAATGGGATACCATGATTAAGCTCCAAAGGGCAGAGCGAAACACGTTGGGGGTCATGGCCTGGTTGGAGTCCGGGCTGAGGCTGCCATTCATCTCACTTCAAGCACATGGGTCTGCTTAATGATGTGCAGCTTATGGATCTTTTCATTTGACATTGCTGCAGCTTGGAGCTAGGACAAACTCCCTGTCCCTGGCTGCACTCACAGCAGTCTAGTTGGACTATACCTCTCTACTTGAAAGGCATGTACATTTTGTCTTTTTAGGTCACAATGACAAATGATCACAGGGGCAGAAAATCAAGGAAAAGCTTCCCACTAGTCTTTCTAGGGAAAAAAGGTAGGCTTTACTATAACCTTTAACATACATATACATCATTGAAAATAACAGATATCCTACTTGAAATTTTTAAATTAGAATTTTAAAATTGCCCATTAAGTAGAGGGTCAAAGTGGCTAGAGAAATGGACTTGCAGCTTTGAGCCACAGGTAAAACTTCTAACAGGGACACTATCTGAATTAACTATTTCCTCCAGGAGCTTCAGTCTCCTCATACCATCCAAAAGACCTATTGTTTGGCTTACTGACTTCTCTTCCAATCTAGAAAAATCCAATCTAGTAGTTTTTGCTAGCAGCCATGTTTAGAGTGCATCCTTTATATATTAGTTCTATAAAGTCATATGGCATGACTTCCAGCATATTTCTCCTTTTATTACTCTTCTGCTTTCTTTAGCTGAGTGAAATGTCACATTGTGATTTATGTAAGGCAAACATAACCTTTGCACATGTTAAACCTGAAATAAGTGTTTTAAGACAAAGGCAATAAATTTACATTGGCATTCAATATTCTGTGTATATTCTAGTATAGTTGCAGTTTTTTATTACCTAGAATAATTCCCGATTTTTATCCCTTCAACATGTCTGCACACATGCCCTGTAACGTAGAAAGTCATTTTTCCTGATCGCTCCATGGCAGCACAGCTGGGTATAGGCTCCGCCCCCAATGCCTCCAGGACTTAACTCATATCAATTTGAGCCCACCTACAGCCTCCATGTTCTTCTTTATTCCTCCTATGGACCTAGGTGTGCTCCTCTACCTGGCTGGTCTAGAGGGCTGCCCATTCGTCCATGCGTGTGGATTAGGCTGGACGCAGTCCCTGGTGTCTTGAGCTAAATGACCCATAATCCAGGGAGCCCCGCTGCTGGTCCTCGGGCGACTTTTATCAGGGCCTTGTCTGGGGGCCGCTGGGTCCATGTAAAGGGGGTAGCGTTGTTGACAGAGTCTCCTCTATGCACACGCACCTGCGCTGTGCCGGTGTTAACATTTGGATGGCGGAGGATGGGTGAGCTAAATTTTAAAAATGCTTTGTATCCAAATGAATGCTGTATTGCTGGGTATTGTTGTGCCTTGCTCCCTGCAGCCACTATGCATAGCCTGAGCTCCTCCACAGGGAGTACTCTGCATAACAGGTACACAAAGTAACACTTTGTCTGTTCACACATGGTAATAACCTGGTGGTGGCTTCTCATGTTTACTTTACTGTTGTGCCATTATGCCAACCCCCTCAAAAGACCAGCATTTCCAGAGAAGTTAGAGTAGTCACCTGTGGATGACTACTGGGCCTGCCATGGCCTGTTGAGTTATGGGATATCCTTTTATATTTCTATATGCTATCCAGTTTTTCATCAAAAAAATTGCAGAATATTATTGTAATTCTGTTGCAAATTCCTACCTTTTTGTTGCTGTTCTGAACAAAATTGTGTCCTGATTCCTGGCAGGGCAAGGTTTAGCTAATTAACTACCTGGCGAATCAGGGCTGTGGATGGAGGCGTCAGTCTCCCTCTAGCAGTGGTTAACCCTTAAGGTTTGTTACTAAGCAAACTATTTTACTGTATTTAATTATTTTTATGGGCTGGCTTGTTAATTGGCACGCAAAACCCTGTGGAAAGGTTATCTATTGGTAATTACCAGTCTCAGAACAAACAGCCATCTTCAGGCTCTTCAATAAAGAAGGCGTGGATGAACATGACTGTGTGAATCTTGCTTTGATTAAGCAGCCAGAGATGAGGATGATGATACCTAACAGGTTGTCTCATTTATTAAACAAGTGGCCAATACACTTAAAGGAGTTATTCGCACTTACCCCGTGAAGGGGTTAAATTCTTTGGCAAGGAGCAGTCTCATAGCTTTCCCAAGCAAACATCCCTCTTCAGACTCTAGAAGAGGAATACACAGATGGGCATGACAGTATGTATCCCACTGGCTCAAGCAGTCAGGGATAAGGATGACACCTAATAGGATGTCAAATTTAATAACCACATTGTCAAAACACTCTAAAGGAGTGGTTTCTGCTCACCCTTTTAAAGGGTTATCTGCTCTGGCAATGAGAAGCTGCCTAGCCATACCAGGTGAAACAGATCATTTTCCGAATTTCCATATGGATATGACAGTAGGTATCCCACATGGTGGTGGCAGCATCGTGTTGTGGGGATGCTATTCTTCAGCAGGGACAGGGAAGCTGATCAGAGTTGATGGGAAGATGGATGGAGCCAAATACAGGACAATCTTAGAAGGAAACCTGTTAGTCTGCAAAAGACTTGAGAGTGGGATGCAGGTTCACCTTCCAGCAGGGCAACAACCCTAAACATACAGCCAGAGCTACAATGGAATGGTTTAGATCCAAACATATTCATGTGTTAGAATGGACCAGTCAAAGTCAAGACCTAAATCCAATTGAAAATCCGTGGCAAGACTTGAAAATTGCTATTCACAGATGCTCTCCATCCAATCTAACAGAGCTTGAGCTATTTTGCAAAGAAGAATGGGCAAAAATTTCACTCTCTGGATGTGCAAAGCTGGTAGAAACATACCCAAAATGACTTGCAGCGAAAAGGTGGTTCTACAAAGTATTGACTCAGGGGGGCTGAATAAAAATGCACGTCACACTTTTCACATATTTATTTGTAAAAAAAATTGAAAACCATTTATCATTTTCCTTCCACTTCACAATTATGTGCCACTGTGTGTTGGTTTATCACATAAAACCCCAATAAAATACATTTACGTTTTTGGTTGTAACATGACAAAATGGGGAAAATGTCAAGGGGTATGAATACTTTTTCAAGGCACTGTGTGTATATGTGTATACTGTATATATAAAACTCTCTTGTATCGAATTGCATTGTTGCTGTATTGTCTCCCTTTATATTGGTAAACTGTGCTAAAGAAACACTGTAAAATAATACATCAGAAGTCTGATCACTGCAGTACAGGCAGGCTGTGCTCCCAAGTAGAATGCAAAGAAGAAAACTGATATTTGTTATGTGTTACTCTCGCGCTACCACTCTGTGTGTGGGGTACAGTTAACTCAATCTAACCAATATGTGACGTGAACTCTTGTGGTAGGTAAACCTAGTTAATGCAAGCACGTGGACCTGTTTTTTCATATATGCCCTGATGTCTTTTTTATTGATGTAAGTAGACCATATGCAAATAAAATTTTGATTTTACTTTGCGGGCTTCACTATTGGTTTTTTCCTTCCTTCATCCTGTGGGAGATTCCTTTAGCTCATTTTCATCTACCTGGATCTGTGTTTTCCGTTACTTCACAACTCATTGGAGAAGTCTGGATCCGGTCTTTATTTGTCTCTTTTGATCAAGTCTCACCCACCTCCGGCACCTTTGATAACATCACCTACAACTTGGTTCTGGTAAGCAGATCAAGATTACAGGATTCTGGATTGTTTGCTTTGTTGTTCATTTTGTGCACTGAACTTTGATGGAATTTCTTCACATCACTCGTTTTGCCGTTGGTTGACTCTATTGACAATAATATTTTTGAGATGGATTTTTGTTTTCCTTTTCTTGGATAAATTCCAAACACACATAATTTAAGCGCTGCACTTTGGATTTTGTACATTTTAAACCTAGTTAATCACTCCTAATAGATAACCATCAAAATAAATTTAAATATAAAGTGACTTCAGTGCATAAACCAATTGAACGTTACTGGGTGTAACCTCGAGGCTAAAAGCAATCGCTCTGTGATGCCCCTAGTCATCCAACGATCGCCACACTATTCACACTGGACCCCTGATGAAGTTACGTGACCATGATGTAGCACGTAGGGCATGAGTGGAGGCATACTGGAAGTGACGCGATTGTGTAACGAGCTCGTGGATATACGCCGTTACTTTTTAATGTGAGTGGATATATGCTTGTGGATATATGCCATTACTCTGCTTTTTAATGTGAGTGCACTGTATATACAGTATATGTAAAGCGCTGCGTAAAAAAAATTTACAGTGCTATATAAGTACCTGCAATTAATAAATAAATAATAAATGTGAATATAACTTGGGCCAAGGGGGCCTTTATAAAAACTCTTGCAGTTTGCCCTGAATGGGTGATATGACAGAGTCTCTTTTAATAAAAAATAGGATTTAATAGTAATCTAAAGGCATACTCTACTCAAAAGGGAAATTTACATTTGAAATATATGCAAAAATATACAGTACAGTGCATTTTTTAGGCAGGTGTGAAAAAATGCTGTAAATTAAAAATGCTTTCATAAATAGAACTCCTAATAGTTTATTTTTATCAATGAACAAAATGGAAAGAAGATTAACAGTTATTAACCAAGGAAACTTAATGCAGCAGAAGAAATAAACATCATGCTTACTTCCCTTTGACATCAGAAGATGTCCAGCAGTGCCATCATCACAGAACTGTCAGTCTGGCCAGAAGTGTGCTTCATGAAAAAATTGCAGCCAAAAAGCCATACCTCAGACATAGAGACCAGGCTAAGTGACTCCACAATGCACAAAAACATAGGAAATGGGGTACAGAAAAATGGCAGCAGGTGATCTGAACTATTGACTGTAGCAGGAGGCAGTTTATTTGCTGAAGGGCTGGAGAGAGGTACAATAATTAGTGTCTGTAGGAAACAGTGAAGCATGGTAGAGGTTCCTCACAAGTCTGGGGTTGCATTTCTGCAAATGGAGTTCACCCCCCCCCCCCCAGTTCCCGATCTCTACATCATTGAAGTATGTCTGGGATTACATGAAGGGACAGAAGGATTTGAGGCAACCTGCAGTTCTCCAAGATGTGTGGAACAACCTACCTGCCAAGTTCCTTCCAAGTGTGCAAGTGTACCTAGAAGAATTTATGTTGTTTTGAAGGCAAAGGGTGTTCATACCAAATATTGATTTAAATTAGATTTTTCTTCTTTTTACTCACTTTGCATTTTGTAAATTAAAAAAACTATTAAAATGTATATTTTTGAAAGCATTCTTACTTTACAGCATTTTTTACACCTGCCTAAAGCTTTTGCACATTACTGTAGTTATCATGTTTAGTACTTCAGTTTTTCATCCAAACATTTCTGTATTGCACTAGTGTGCCCCATTGCCACACAGAACATACATAGGTAACAAATTTTATGACGCAGGTTGAGATAATATATAATTTGTAAGAGATTAGTTATAGCTACACCACTAGATTTCTCACCTACACATGATAAGGGGCTCCAGGTTTTATGACTGCTGTGGAGCCCAGGGCCTTTGGGTGGCACAAAACCTCAATTTCTAGGTCCACATCTTAGCTGGAAGCCAGTCCTCTTTATTAGTCTCAGCTGTCCACAGACAATTTTATATTTGAGTTAAATGATGCTCTGGATCAGTGTTTCCCAACCAGTGTTCTCTGGCGATCTACCTGTCAGTCAGAGGCAGCTAACAGTTAACTCACATCCCTACTACCGGCATCATGCAGAGATAGGCAGGGAAGTGGCTGGGTTAGTATTGGCTGTGGCGCGCTGTTTCCTGTTGGCCCCTCCTACCCTCCTGTCCTTTTTAGATGCTTACATGTGACATCATCTGTAAAGAACAGGTGGGGAGGAGAGGCCAGCGGGGGAACAGTGAGACACTAGAGGACTGAGAACAGCCACCTCTGCATAAGAAGGAAGCTGGTACAGTAGTGTGCCCAGCTGTGTCCCCCAAAATGTGCTCTGTAGTCTGTCCCATGTAGTGTGCCCAGCTGTGTCCGCCACAATTAGCCCTGCAGTCTGTCCCATGTAGTATGCCCAGATGTGTCCACCACGTTGTGTCCTGCAGTCTGTCCCATTAATGTGCCCTATCTAATATGCCCTGCAGTCAGTCCCATGTAATGCTCCCTGTGGACTGCCCCATGTAATGTGCCCTAGATCTGTCCCATATAATGTACCCAGCTGTGTGCTCCACAATGTGCCCTGCTTCTCCCTCACGTAATGTGCCCTGATCCCATGCAATGTGCCCTAATCCCATGTAATGTGCCCTGCTCTATTGTAATGTGCCCTGTTCCCACGTAATGTACCCTGCTCCCACGAAATGTGTCCTGCTATCATGTAATGTCCCCTGCTCCTATGCAATGTGCCCAGCTGTGTGACTCACAATGCACCCTTCTGACAATCACAGGCTGTGTGCTGGAGCTCCCCACCCCATCCCCCTTATCTCTTGGGGTCAGGAAAACCTGTCCTATCGCTTGGAGTCAGGCAACCTGTCAGCAGGCTTTTATGCAAATAGCAGAGGAAAAGAGACAGCAGAGAGAAATCACACTCAGTGCTTTGGATAGAGGCAGATTCACACTATAATAGAAGGACATAATTTGTTCATTTTTGTGTTAGAAGTTTACAACCACTTTAAGGTGTATTGTGTTCATGGAGAATGTACACAGAACTATTATACCACATTCTTAACATTAAAGAGATTGGAAAGATTACATTTTTGTAATTTAAAATAATAAACATGTCATGTTCTGTGCCATTGTGTTAAACAAAGTGGCCCTGGACCATCTCTTTTCAGGCTCCCCCTACTCTCAGTGCACTACCACAGGAAGTCACTTCTTATAGGTGTGCACCGGCGGGCTCTATTGGCGCTTACATTGCAGCTTAGCCGTACACTGAGCCCCCCCCCCCCCACGTACACACTCTCTGCAAACAGTATTTGATCGACAGCATCAGGAGCCAGTGATCTGGCTCAGGTAAGTATACGTGATGAAAATACAGGGACATTTTTACTTTAAAGGGGTTGTAAACCCTCGTGTTTTTTCACCTTAATGCATCCTATGCATTAAGGTGAAAAAAATTCTGACACTGACCAGCCCCCCTGTTTTACTCACCCAAACCCATTCGTTCCCACTGCGGAGACGTGCTCTAGCTCTCTTCCCGTTATCTCGGCTCTTGGTTGGATAGATTGATAGCAGCGCAGCCATTGGCTCCCACTGCTGTCAATCAAATCCAATGACACGGGTGAGTCCGCCATTCTGTGTCTATGAACGCAAATTATGGACTCGTGAGCACGCCCACATGGTAGCCCCCAGGGAGAGCGCTTCTCCTAGGGGGTTTTCCGATGCAGGGAGGAGCTAATAGCGCCACCGGGGGACCCCACAACAGGTGGATCGGGGGCCACTCTGTGCAAAACGAACTGCACAGTGGAGGTAAGTATGACATGTTTGTTATTTAAAAAAATAAATGAGGGTTTAGAACCCCTTTAATGCAGGGAATTCATGAAGTTAAAAAAAATGTCCAGCCTTTAAACCACTTTAAGTAATAACAAACAAAGACCAGAAACCATTTGTGGAAAGAAAAGGGAACAACATTTATTAAAAGGTTACCTTATACTATAACCTATACAAAGCATCAAGATATACAACACAATAGGCCCAACTATTGGAGCACAAGCCAATATAATGAAATGAATGTTCTTATCAAAAACTGGGTCCATTCTGCCTTAAGCAGATTTGCCCTCCCACTAGTACAACTGTAAATAAAAAGACATATCTATTACCAAATAAATATCGAATGGGAGGGTATATCATTGACCTGATATGGCTACATGACCATATTAGGTCAATGATATTATACGCATCCCTGCACCTTTGTGTACGTGAATCTGTGGAATCCCCCACTTGCAGCTCATTCACCCGACACTGACAGCTGCTGTTTGAGTTTGGCCGAACATGGCTTTGGCCAGAACACAGAGCCAAACCCAAGCACATGCTTGGCAGACTCCATGGAGTAAATCATCCTCAAAATGTATCCCTGCCTCCCAGCAGTGTCTTGGTAACCTGCTAGCCATCTAATCTGTATATATAGAGCAGGTGCACAAGAAGAGGGAAGAGGGCAGAATGTGGAAAGCTAAGTTCACTGGATCTCTTGTGAACTTTGGGGATAAATTGTTCATCAGTGACTGGAGCTGCAGATGCTACCCAGGGCTTATTTACTGCTTGCAACAAATATGTAAAGAGTTAAAAATTCTTAGACTGGCCACAGGTACATTTTAATGATTATCCTCAGATACAGTTATTTAGTCTAGTGCAGTGATTCCCAACCTTTTCTATGACCCACACCCTTAGGAAATGTGTCATTAATGTTCACTTCCCCTACAAAAGTAATATAACCTTTGATGAAGAAATCTAATTTCTATTTTTTTAACCACAAATTGAACCACATATAATACTTTGAGTGAATAAACTTCTGAAATCTTCAGGTCTCCAGCAGCAAAATATCCTTTAAATTTAACGAGTGAAATACTATACATTTATGAATTTATGAGTGACAGATGTCAGAAATGGCTTTATACTGGATTTAAAAGCAATACATTGAATAGCCAGTTACTAAATTCACTTATATGTTTATTCTGTTAGTCTCTCCTTTTGATTAAATAAACAATAAGTCGCTTGCTTAATGTCAACTTACTACTACTACTTAGCCACAGGCCACTTTTATATCACATTCTTACTATTCCAAATATTTACAAACTTTTGTTCCACTTCTAATTGGAGCTACTGTATCTGCTTTGTGAGTACAGTCCTAGTGACTAGAGGTCCATTGTCCATATCTGCCTGTTCCCTCATGTTATGATCTAAATTCTAAAATACTTAAATAAAAATGCAATGAAAGTGAAAAAAAACAGCAAGACCATTACCTACACCGAACAACCACCGACTACCACCGCTCAAGGCACACTGGCAGCTGGCTAAGTGATGCTTCATGACTCAGTCATGAAGTATTAGTAAGGGACATTTTGTTACATCCCCTGAAATTCCATCTTGTCTTCCTTTCTGCCATGCAAACAGTCTCCTCTTTGCCAGTCGTGCAGCTTTCCCCTCTCTGGGATCCTCATGTAAAATGCAGGACCAGTGGACCCATATTTCAGGAACAGAGAAGCATGCCAACTGCTTGGGGAATGGGGAATAGGGTAAGTATCCCTCTACCTCCCCTAAACTGAAGAAGTATTTCATCTTTGCTATCTAGACTGGAAAAGATGGGGGGGGGGTACAAACTACAAAAAGTGACGTATGGTCAAAGTTTTTTGGGCCATACTTCTTTTCTGGGTCACAAAAGTGCACTTATTTCTGCACTCCTGTGACACAAATTCAAGGAAAAGCAGAAGAAAGCACATTGTAGGCTGATGTCATAGAGTCGGTCTAGGCTCTGCAGGGATAAAAGACAATAGTGTTCCCACCCCTTCCACAGCCTGGGTGCTCCAGTAAGCACTGGAGTGGCAGAGCAGAGATCTGGTGAATGACAGTCACGCTCTCTGCTCAATGAAGAATGAGACCTCATCGATCAGAGGTCAAGTGATTGCTCAGTTCTCCATCTTAGAGCCAGCAGGGGACAGCTGCATTATCAGACCGATGCTGCAGCCGTATAAGTGAGCATGTGTGTTTGTTTTATTTCTATCCCACACTTGTCCTTTAAGGCCTGACCACATATGTTATTGAAGTTTGCATGTACAGTATCTAACAAAAGTGAGTACACACCTCACATTTTTGTAAATATTTTATTATATCTTTTCATGTGACAACACTGAAGAAATTACACTTTGCTACAATGTAAAGTAGTAAGTGCACAGCTTGTATAATTTGATGTCCCCTCAAAATAACTCAACACACAGCCATTAATGTTTAAACCCCTGGCAACAAAAGTGAGTACACCCCTAAGTGAAAATGTCCAAATTGGGCCCAAAGTGTCAATATTTTGTGTGGCCACTATTATTTTCTACCACTGCCTTAACCCTCTTGGGCATGAAGTTCACCAGAGCTTCACAGGTTGCCACTAGAGTCCCCTTCCACTCCTCCATGATGACATCACGGAGCTAGTGGATGTTAGAGACCTTGCGCTCCTCCACCTTCCGTTTGAGGATGCCCCACAGATGCTTAATAGAGTTTAGGTCTGGAGACATGCTAGGCCAGACCATAATCTTCAGCCTCAGCTTCTTTAGCAAGGCAGTGGTCATCTTGGAGGTGTGTTTGGGGTCATTATCATGTTGGAATACTGCCCTGCGGCCCAGTCACTGAAGAGAGGGGATCATGCTCTGCTTCAGTATGTCACAGTATATGTTGACATGTGACAGAACCGTAGCTCCCCAGTGTAGCTCATGCAGCCCCAAACCATCACACTCCCACCACCATGCTTGATTGCAGGCAAGACACACTTGTCTTTGTACTCCTCACCTTGTTGCCGCCACACACGCTTGATACCATCTGAACCAAATACATTTATCTTGGTCTCATCAGACCATAGAACATGGTTCCAGTAATCCATGTCCTTAGTCTGCTTGTCTTCAGCAAACTGTTTGCTGGCTTTCTTGTGCATTATCTTTAGAAGAGGCTGCCTTCTGGGATGACAGCCATGCAGACCATTTTGATGCAATGTGTGGCGTATGGTCTGAGCACTGACAGGCTGACCCCCCATCCCTTTAACCTCTGCATCAATGCTGACAGCACTCATACGTCTATTTACCGAAGACAACCTCTAAATATGAGGCGGAGCACGTGCACTCAACTTCTATGGTCGACCATGGCGAGGCCTGTTCTGAGTGGAACCTGTCCTGTTAAACTGCTGTATGGTCTTGGCCACCGTGCTGCAGCTCAGTTTCAGAGTCTTGGCAGTCTTCTTATAGCCTAGGCCATCTTTATGTAGAGCAACAATTTTTTTTTTTTTCAGATCCTTATAAAGTTCTTCGACATGAGGTACCATGTTGAACTTACAGTGACCAGTATGAGAGTGTGAGAGCTATAGCACCAAAAGTAACACACCAGCTCCCCATTCACACCTGAGACCTTGTAACACTAATGAGTCACATGACACCGGGGAGGGAAAATGGCTAATTGGGCCTGATTTGGAAGTTTTCAGTTAGGAGTTTACTCACTTTTGTTGCCAGCGGTTTAGACATTAGAGGCTGTGTGTTGAGTTATTTTGAGTGGACAGACAATTTGCACTGTTATACAAGCTGTACACTCACTACTTTACATTGTAGCAAAGTGTAATTTCTTCAGTGTTGTCACATGAAAAGATATAATAAAATATTTACAGGGGGTGTACTCACTTCTGTGAGATGCTGTATGCGCAATAGAGATGAGGGTGTTTGCCTGTTCGCCGAATAGCGAACAATTTGGGGTGTTCGCAGCAAATTCAAAAGCTGCGGAACACCCTTTAAAAGTCTATGGGAGAAATCAAAAGTGCTAATTTTAAAGGCTTATATGCATGGTATTGTCGTAAAAAGTGTTTGGGGACCTGGGTCCTGCCCCAGGGGACATGTATCAATGCAAAAGAAAGTTTTAAAAACTGAAGTTTTTTCAGGAGCAGTGATTTTAATAATGCTTAAAGTGAAACAATAAAAGTATTCCTTTAAATTTCGTACCTGGGGGGTGTCTATAGTATGCCTGTAAAGTGGCGCATGTTTCCCGTGTTTATAACAGTCCCTGCACAAAATTAAATTTCTAAAGGAAAAAAAGTTATTTAAAACTACTCGCGGCCATAATGAATTGTCCGTCCCGGCAATACAGATAAAATAAGTCATTGAAAAAAATGGCATGGGATCCCCCCAGTCCATTACCAGTCCCTTTGGGTCTGGTATGAATATTAACCCCTTCCTGACCGCCTCACGCCGATGTACGTGGCAGAATGGCACGGCTAGGCAAAACCACGTACCGGTACGTGGCCCTTTAAAAGCCTAGCCAGGTTTGCGCACGCGCCCCCGGGGGCGCACTCGCGACCCGGTCGGGAGCTCCGTGACCCTGGCCGCGGGACCAGCGGACCCGATCGCCGCTGGTGTTCCAGCGATCGGGTCACAGAGCTGAAGAACGGGGAGAGGTCTGTGTAAACAAACCTCTCCCCGCGCTTCCTACTCTGCCTGTCATTGATCGGCTGTTCCCTGTCATCGGGAAAGCCGATCAATGACGTCAGACGTCCCCATTGACACCTGAGACCTTGTAACACTAATGAGTCACATGACACCGGGGAGGGAAAATGGCTAATTGGGCCTGATTTGGAAGTTTTCAGTTAGGAGTTTACTCACTTTTGTTGCCAGCGGTTTAGACATTAGAGGCTGTGTGTTGAGTTATTTTGAGTGGACAGACAATTTGCACTGTTATACTCACTTCTGTGAGATGCTGTATGCGCAATAGGGATGAGGGTGTTTGCCTGTTCGCCGAATAGCGAACAATTTGGGGTGTTCGCAGCAAATTCAAAAGCTGCGGAACACCCTTTAAAAGTCTATGGGAGAATTTAAAAGTGCTAATTTTAAAGGCTTATATGCATGGTATTGTCGTAAAAAGTGTTTGGGGACCTGGGTCCTGCCCCAGGGGACATGTATCAATGCAAAAGAAAGTTTTAAAAACTGAAGTTTTTTCAGGAGCAGTGATTTTAATAATGCTTAAAGTGAAACAATAAAAGTATTCCTTTAAATTTCGTACCTGGGGGGTGTCTATAGTATGCCTGTAAAGTGGCGCATGTTTCCCGTGTTTATAACAGTCCCTGCACAAAATTAAATTTCTAAAGGAAAAAAAGTTATTTAAAACTACTCGCGGCCATAATGAATTGTCCATCCCGGCAATACAGATAAAATAAGTCATTGAAAAAAATGGCATGGGATCCCCCCAGTCCATTACCAGTCCCTTTGGTCTGGTATGAATATTAACCCCTTCCCGACCGCCTCACGCCGATGTACGTGGCAGAATGGCACGGCTAGGCAAAACCACGTACCGGTACGTGGCCCTTTAAAAGCCTAGCCAGGTTTGCGCACGCGCCCCCGGGGGCGCACTCGCGACCCGGTCGGGAGCTCCGTGACCCTGGCCGCGGGACCAGCGGACCCGATCGCCGCTGGTGTTCCAGCGATCGGGTCACAGAGCTGAAGAACGGGGAGAGGTCTGTGTAAACAAACCTCTCCCCGCGCTTCCTACTCTGCCTGTCATTGATCGGCTGTTCCCTGTCATCGGGAAAGCCGATCAATGACGTCAGACGTCCCCATTGACACCTGAGACCTTGTAACACTAATGAGTCACATGACACCGGGGAGGGAAAATGGCTAATTGGGCCTGATTTGGAAGTTTTCAGTTAGGAGTTTACTCACTTTTGTTGCCAGCGGTTTAGACATTAGAGGCTGTGTGTTGAGTTATTTTGAGTGGACAGACAATTTGCACTGTTATACTCACTTCTGTGAGATGCTGTATGCGCAATAGGGATGAGGGTGTTTGCCTGTTCGCCGAATAGCGAACAATTTGGGGTGTTCGCAGCAAATTCAAAAGCTGCGGAACACCCTTTAAAAGTCTATGGGAGAATTTAAAAGTGCTAATTTTAAAGGCTTATATGCATGGTATTGTCGTAAAAAGTGTTTGGGGACCTGGGTCCTGCCCCAGGGGACATGTATCAATGCAAAAGAAAGTTTTAAAAACTGAAGTTTTTTCAGGAGCAGTGATTTTAATAATGCTTAAAGTGAAACAATAAAAGTATTCCTTTAAATTTCGTACCTGGGGGGTGTCTATAGTATGCCTGTAAAGTGGCGCATGTTTCCCGTGTTTATAACAGTCCCTGCACAAAATTAAATTTCTAAAGGAAAAAAAGTTATTTAAAACTACTCGCGGCCATAATGAATTGTCCATCCCGGCAATACAGATAAAATAAGTCATTGAAAAAAATGGCATGGGATCCCCCCAGTCCATTACCAGTCCCTTTGGGTCTGGTATGAATATTAACCCCTTCCCGACCGCCTCACGCCGATGTACGTGGCAGAATGGCACGGCTAGGCAAAACCACGTACCGGTACGTGGCCCTTTAAAAGCCTAGCCAGGTTTGCGCACGCGCCCCCGGGGGCGCACTCGCGACCCGGTCGGGAGCTCCGTGACCCTGGCCGCGGGACCAGCGGACCCGATCGCCGCTGGTGTCCCGCGATCGGGTCACAGAGCTGAAGAACGGGGAGAGGTCTGTGTAAACAAACCTCTCCCCGCGCTTCCTACTCTGCCTGTCATTGATCGGCTGTTCCCTGTCATCGGGAAAGCCGATCAATGACGTCAGACGTCAGCCCTGCCCCCTAATGTAAAAAAACACACACACGTCACAGCCCATAACCCCTCCCCTCCCCCTAGTGGTTAACTCTTTCACTGCCACTGTCATTTATACAGGAATCAATGCATTTAAATAGCATTGATTGCTGTATAAATGACAATGGTCCCCAAAAATGTGTCAAAAATGTCCGATGTGTCCGCCATAATGTCGCAGTCACAATAAAAATCGCTGATCGCCACCATTACTAGTAAAAAAAAAAAAATATTAATAAAAATGCTATAAAACTATCCCCTATTTTGTAAATGCTATAACTTTTGCGCAAACCAATCAATAATCACTAATTGCGATTTTCTTTACCAAAAATATGCAGAAGAATACGTATCGGCCTAAACTGAGGAAAAAAAAGTTTTTTTATATATTTTTTGGGGATATTTATTATAGCAAAAAGCAAAAAATATTGAATTTTTTTCAAAATTGGCGCTCTATTTTTGTTTATAGCGCAAAAAATAAAAACCGCAGGGGCGATCAAATACCACCAAAAGAAAGCTCTATTTGAGGGAAAAAAAGGACAAAAAAAGGGGAACCCCCGAACCAAAATTAAAAAAATAATAATTGCGTGGGGGTCCCCCCAAATGTCATACCAGACCCTTATCCGAGCATGCAACCTGGCAGGAAAAGAGGGGGGACGAGAGAGCACCCCCCTCCTGAACCATACCAGGCCACATGCCCTTAACATGGGGAGGGTGCTTTGGGGTTTTTATTAAAAAAAAAAATGTCCCACAAAATCTTCTTCTTCTCTTGCTCCGCCGATGGACCAAAAAAAAAAAACAGACCAACCTGCCTCCATGGGAGGCTCCTGCCGTATGATGTGTCTTCGCTTTGACAGTTCTTTTATAACTGAGGGTGGGGCCACACCGTGACGTTCCCAGGTGACCCCGTGCCCCTCTGACGCACGGGGACTTCCCTATGGTTTTCCCGGGGCATCAGAGGGGACAGGGCCACCCGTTTATGTAACCTGTGACCCTGCCCCCTCTGACGCCCAGGGGGGCTTCCAGATTCCAATAAGCCCCCTGCCCGCAGACCCCCACAACCACTGGGTAAGGGTTGTGGGGATGAGGCCCTTGTCCCCATCAACATGGGGACAAGGTGCTATGGGGGGCTACCCCAAAGCACCCGCCCCATGTTGAGGACATGTGGCCTGGTACGGTTCAGGAGGGGGGGCGCTCTCTCTTGCCCCCCTCTTTTCCTGCAGCCTGCCAGGTTGCGTGCTTGGGTAAGGGTCTGGTATGAATTTTTGGGGGACCCCCACGCCATTTTTCCCTTAATATCCATACCAGACCCAAAGGGACTGGTAATGGACTGGGGGATCCCATGCAGTTTTTTTCAATGACTTATTTTATCTGTATTGCCGGGACCGATAATTCATTATAGCCGCAAGTAGTTTTAAATTACTTTTTTTCCTTTAGAAATGTAATTTTGTTCTAAACACAGGAAATATGCGCCACTTTACAGGCATACTATAGACACCCCCCAGGTACGAAATTTTAAGGAATATTTCACTTTTATTGTTTCACTTGCATTATTAAAATCACTGCTCCTGAAAAAACTTCAGTTTTTAAAACTTTTTTTGCATTGATACATGTCCTCTGGGGCAGGACCCAGGTCCCCAAACCCTTTTTATGACAATAAATTGCGTATAAGCCTTTAAAATTAGCACTTTTGATTATTCATGTTCCTTTCCCGTAGACTTTAATGGTGTTCACGTGTTCGAACACATTTTATGCCTGTTTGCATGTTCTGCTGCGAACCGAACCGGGGGTGTGTTAGGCTCATCCCTAATGTGCAACAGCTAATGTGACAAAGCAATTTTCATGCAAGTGGTCCCTGTTATGTTGTTTTGCCTTTTTTCTTTGCTTTTACTGCCATTGTATACTTCTTCTTGTAATACTGCATGTATTTGTAAAGTTTATTTTTTTCTTCTCTATTTTGGGGAAAAAAAGGTTTCAATAATGTACATAAAAACTAAATATCAGTTTTGGATGGACTTGCCCTTAAAAGTAGAACTATAGGCAAAATGTTTTTTTCTATTTTGGATAGAGCAAGGAAGGGTTATAACCCTTGTCAATTTTTTTTTCGCCATCTGACCCTGATGTTTTCCTTAACTTCCTGTCCAATAGCCAAACAGGAAGTGAGGAGAAATCCCTGAAAGTTAAGAGAATTCCTTGCCCCCCCGCCCAGGTCACCAGAACTAGTGTTCCCATTAGAATATTTCTCCTCTATTACTTTTTCCTGGGACAACCCAAAATTTGGGATTTTCTTTTACTTTCACTTTCAATGAAAATGGTAAACAAGACAAATAGAGAGGGTGAATCTCCTTAACGGGGGGACAGAAAGCAATACAAACTGACAAATAAATCAATCCCTCTCCAATCTATCCAAAACTAAAAGAAAACGTTTTACCTTTAGTTATACTTTAATTTGTTTAAAAAAATAAAATCCAGCCTGCATGGAGGCATTTTGTCCCTTATAGAAGTCAGATCACAGTTCAGCAGGAAAAAGGGGGAGGGACAGTTTCAGAGCTGAATTTTTACTTATCCTGTAAGTCATGGGAAAAAAATACTTTTCAGCAGAGATTATTTTCAGCACATTTGTTTGTGTATTTGTAAGCAAAAGCCTACTTACGTGGCTCATATTAAGTTACTGATGTTCACAGCTTTATATTTTTTCACTGTGTTTAGAACGCCGCAGTCTGTTTACCTCCTTGTGACTGGTTATTAAACGCTTTCTTATCTTGTATGTAAATATTTCCTCTACACAGCCTTCTAAATACATTCCTAGAAACGGGTTAACAAATACAAAGCTGCACGGTTATGATTGGCAGGTGTGTATATTTAAATAATCCAGATGTCTGCGGGCTGCAAGATAGCTCATAACATGGGTGGCTGCTACAGCAGCTGGCGCTACATCTTGTTAGCTACAGAAAAAAAGAAAAAATAATAAGCCTTTTGAAGAGAGATAAGTTGCTGTTTGCATGATAATGATGAATGGTGTCCACTAGAGAAGAAAAAAAAAAGCACTCCGAAATAGAATTTGATTCATGAAATTCTTGTAGCCGTATTATTCTACGAGGTGCCAGGAAAAAATCAGAAGTCCCCAGAACACTTGTTGCACTGTGTAGCCTCACATACAGCAACACAGAGCTCTTTGTTATGCTCAGTTTCTAATCTCTTACTGCCAAAACACAGAATGTGCTTTTGTTAGAGCACACGGCTTGTACGTCTTCCCAAGGGTCTCCCTCAGGCTTTAGTGTCTCGTATAAGAGGTAACACTGGCAATGTTTACTGCGGAATGAAAAAAGGATGTAAACTGTTTATTTCCAGTAGAAGAAACAATCTTCCCAATCTTTTAATATTACAAGACTAAAGCATGGACTATTTTAGGTCCATAGGGTGTCTAGATTAACTGTTGATTATCCAAACCTTTCCTGAATCTTTTGATAATTACAAGAGAGAGAAGTTTAACAATTTGTAGAATACATTTTATGCTTTAATTTCGGCGTTGCCCTTGATCTCCCCTCTAGCGTGTGTATTCCTCCTGAATGTGTTTTCAAAAAGTAAGCTGTAAACCAAGGGTGCCCAACATTTTGAAGAGCGAGGGCCACTTAAGCAACTTGCATTGCCTTTGATCTCCCCTCTAGAGTGGGTATTCTTCCTGAATGTGAGTAGGCAGGTAGATCTATTGTTCAAACACAAAATACAAGAGAGATGCAGAAGAGTAATATCATACTAAAGCAAATAAGCCCCAAAAAAACACGTTCAAAAAGTAAGCTGTAAACCAAGGGCGCCCAACCTTTTAAAGAGCGAGAGTCACTTAAGCGACTTGGTAACTGGTCAAAATGAAAGGTTGCGGTGGATAACAGGCCCATGTCCACTCTGCATATGCAGAGCGGACACAGACACAGCCCACTCTACTCTATGGGCCCTCTGATCTGATCCCAGATCCCAGATAGAAGGGGACAGGTCCCCTTCTGTTTTTTAGTGGATTGGATTGGAGGCAGGCGATGTAAACAATCACACAAGTCTGTGTACATCTGCCACTCAATGTTTCAGTTTACCCACACCGCGTGTGCAGTGCAGTGAACCTGTGGCTTTCCTGAGGGTTAGCTGCACTTTGCCATAGACTTCTATTATATCCTGCAGGTGTAGTGCATTTTCTGAAAGAGCACCAAACCCGCAGGTAATAAGTCTAGGGCTCAGTGCAGGTAATCTGCAGGTGCACTGCACTGCACTTGCAAATCAGTTTGAAAGCAGCCCTGTAACCAGGCAGATGTCCCAATACTTTTGATAACACAACAGGCTGGTCATGGAGGAAAGTCTATGAACAAAGCAACTACAGAAAATCTATTTGCTTGTCTGGCCAGCCTCCAGTTTAGTCTGTGTGTGGCTGAAGTAAAGTGCAAAGATATGTGGTGGTGTAGCTAAAATATAAAATATCTACCCCCCCCCCCCCCCCATTAAAGACCCAAAAGCTTTACTATTATTGTTCCTAAAAAACAAAAAATTGAAAAACAGAGAAATACCCTACAAAATTCTACTACATAAATAAAGGGGTCAAAGGAGAACTCTAACAAGATACTGTAAAGCTGAGTACACAGATGAAAAAAGATAATGGAAAAAGAATGAAAAATTAAATGAAAAAAATGAAAATATCCTGGTTCATACTTAAGCGACGCGGGAAAAGCAGTGAATCCTGTGAGCCTCCCGCATTGCAGTGTTGTGTAACGTCACCCTGAAACAGATTTCAAATGTGTGCAAATGTTCCGATTCTGCTTTAGCATCACATGTGGGAGGTTTGAGTTCATGCTAAGCCATGGAATCTATGGTGTGCCAAGTATTCCCTTGTGACCCTTACAAGGAGTACTGGCCTTGGCTACATAACACTCCCAAATCACAGGCCACAGGATTACTCAATGGTGAGATCTGACAATAAACAGTACCAGATCATAAACCAATATCAAAAGGCTAAGGTCAGGGCTAGTAGCAGACAAGTGTAATTTCTGTACAAGCAAAAGGTCGGAGCTGATAGCATGCTAATAGAAAGAAATAAGGATTCAGAGTAAAAGCCCAGCTGTTACCAACATAGCAGGACATGATCGGATACCAGAAGCCAAGCCAAGTCGTTAACAAGATAGTAGATCAGGATACAATCACAGAATAGCTTCCCAGAGCTCAGGCAGAGGACGAACAGACACCTTTTCCCCAGGCACAGTTACAGTGCCCTGAGAGTAATTTGTACTTGGCAGTAGAGATGAGCAAAAACTTGATTCACCCAGCAGTATTAGGAAATTAGTAAAAATGGTGCAAAGGTCTATTTACCAGTACACTATATCCAGAGGGCACAGCCTCCCTTGCCCCAAGAAGAAGTCCATGCTCATTAATTGAGATCCCTCTTTTAAAGCAAGTTTAAAGTGTTACTTATAAATGCTTTGTCATCCACCAGTATTTATTTCCAATAGTTTTTGTATAAAGAAGGATACAAACAGATAGCAATGGTGGTACACTCTGTATACAGTAGAACTTACAACAAAAGATTACTGATATGGATACAATGCCAAATAAGAGTCATATTTAAACTTGAGCTTTGAAGGTAATATCAGTGCTAGTCTTATGGTAGGGGTGTTGTTCCCCATCCCAGACACCACATTTGGGAGCAAAACTGTTGGGTGGCAACATAGCCAACCATAGTTTAGTGTCATAATTTTATTGAAAAAATTGAGGTGGTGTAATAACAAAACTTAAAATAGGGTAGTAAAATACATCAGTTGGTCCACAAATCCACATAAAGGTGTAATCCGCAATGTGTAATGTCAGCACACGTGTACAGAGGGTAAATTAACCTGTTGCTTGTCGTAAGTAGGCAAGGTAAGCTTGCTGAGGTGGAAAAGGATAAGGGGAATGGAGGGGCGAGGGAAGGGCATTATAGGGAAGCAGGGGTAAGGGTAGGGAAAACCAGTCACCATAATATAAACACATTCAAACTTTGACTGTACACTTAGGGTTTGATAACCAGAGATCCCACTTATCTCTAAATTTTGTGATATTCAGGGTTGTGATCGCCAATCATTTCTCCATCTCACACTGATGGTTGAGGGAGAGAATGGCATCCCTGGGGGAATGTGGATAAATAGTGTTCCACATCCATCAGTATTTAGCACACATCCTAATGTACCTTCCTGTAGGAAAGCAGTCTGTGTGTCCAGAATTTTCAGAAGCTCCAAAACTTTTCTTTTTTACTTCCAGACATGAATCAAGAGCCAGGCTTCGCCCCTCCCTTTTCCTAAGCCTCACTGTTAATCCCTTGTTGGCCTCACTGGTCAATTGAGAATTTGAAGTGTATTTTAGAACATCTCATTTGGAGGACTGTCCCTCTTTTGGAACCAGATCTTCTTTGTTCTATTTCTCCTCAAATTTTCATCTTTTAGTTCAGTGGAAGATATCTGTATATGGGAAATGCAATTATTATTTAAAAGTCAATGCTGGTTTCATCATATTAAACTTTCTATCCACCCTCTTAAAATAAATGCATTTGTTAATTTTAAATGCAAAGCCCAAATGAGTGAATCTTGATTTGTAAACACCACGCTCTATTTCATCAGGGATGTGGCCAGGATTGTCCATTGTGGGCTTTTAAGACTACTAGAACACTTTGAACATTGTGAAAGCTATAGTTATTTAAACCTGGTGGCTCCACGGGTCCTTTTTTCAGTGCATATTTTAAATGTTAAGGTATTTTGTCAACAGTTTACTGTTGGAGAATGATGGACTTTTTAGGCGTAAAGTAAATGTAAAAAGTTTTTTTATTAAAAACATATAAATGAAAAGAACAAATTATATATCTAAAACAGATTGTTTGAAAGAACAATCTAACAAAATATAGAAGTATTAAACAAGCTGATGTACAGATATGCTCAGATAGTCACAGTGTGGTTCCAATGAGGTCACTATATTTAAATGCAATCATTCAAATTTTCTTGGAAAGTTGTGACATTGAAGTAAACAAGGAACGAAACCATAGGTGAGCAGTTCAGTCATACAAAAAGACAGCTTGTCTGCAGTTGCTCTACATGTTACGCGTCCTAAGACGCTTCCTCAGGAGCTTTCTATATTAGGAATAAAAAGAGAAAACAAATATGCAATGAGAAGAATTGTACATAATATGACAAAGTCGTATGCGACATTGGATCAAAGGCGGCCAAGGGCGTAAGAGCGTCAACCGTCACCAGTAGAGAAGGGAAGGGAAGGAGGGGGGGGGGAGGGAAAGTAAGAAAAAAAAGGGAGAGGGGGAAGAAAGAAAAAGAAGAAGAAGGGGGGTTGTGGGAGAAGTGTGTATGGGTGAATGGATGGGAAGTGTGATTGAGAGCGGAATAGGAGAGGGAGAGAAGGGAGGCAGGAGGGAGACAGGTGGAGTGAAAAGGTGTGCATCATGGGAACGGGTGCAACATAGTCAATTGCATAATAGATGTAGTTTTTACTTACAATCCCTATAAAGGGAAGGAGTTTAGTGGAGCGGGGAACCAGGGTGCGTTTCTCTGCAACGGTGCTTTTGACATGTACATATGTCATTAGGCCGGGATATTCTGTATTAATATTTTATTAGTAGGTTATTTTTATTTTTTGTTTTTTTGTTTATTTTTTATATATAGAAATTCATAATGTTTGTATAAATATGCCATTAATCTCTGCTTATCCATCAATGTGTACATGTGCTTGGGGTAGAGCTTGAGTAATGCACATATGTACGTGCAATATGTATCTAAGAATATAGATAGGTAAAGTTGTGTATCATCTTATATATACATATAAGACTGATGCGTGGATATGGGTGCAAATGCATTCCCACAACTGTCCATTTATGTAAAAGGGAAAAGTGGTTATTAATGCAACACTGTGCACATTGATGTAAAAGGGAAAAGTGGTTATTAATGCAACACTGTGCACATTGATGGCAGCATATAAGGAGGATACTGAATGTTTCTACTTACCCTATAGTAAGAAATTAGCCTGTTAATTAGTTTTGTGATCCCATGCACTGGGGTCGTTTTTGAAAAAGCAAGTGTGGCGGGACAGGTACTAGGGAACAAGCCTGCTTATGGGGCATCCAACTGACCAACACTTATATAGGAAGGTGGAGGAGGGTTCAGCCAACTGGTCCAAAAACGTCCTACTAGAGGAACATAACAAGGCGAGAGATAGTTACATATGGCTAGTCCTATATTAACCCAGTAATTGCCCAAACAGAGTGGACACTGCCAAGTTTCTTACCTGGTGGCGATGGAGCTCCGTTGCGGTTCCCCGCTCTGGCAGCTAGTACGGGAAGGCTGCTATGTCTGACGGCAGCCTAAGCCGTCTTTTAAGTGCAGCCGTCCCGGTAGTGACGTCACCGCGTATGCGCGGAACGTCAAACCACCCGGCCAGGTCCTACAGCGCATGCGTCATGGAACGGAGGATCGCGGCGTCGGCTAGTATAACCAGCGCAGCGAACTCAGCCCATTCGCATGCGTGGGACACGGCACCCAAAGGGAGAGCGGCGATGGCGATCCCCCCTGAGGCCGAAAGCGTCACTGCGGCTGCAACGAGTGCAGCCAGCGACGCTTTGTGGCCGCATGATGCTATGCAACGAGTGCAGTGCATATTTTGTTTCTTATAACCATCAGGGCTGTAGATATTTTTGTTCCTGGAGGGGGTATAGCATTGGGCACTCACAGAAAAATTATTTGACAGCACGCCTGCCACACTGTGACAAATTGTGAGTGTGCAATTTGCTTTCACAATGGGAGAGGCTTAAAACATGACCCTACTCACTGTGTACAAAGTAACATACAGTATGTTTTAAGCCCCGAACACACAGGCCAAATGCTGGGCAACATCGGACGGTTCAATAAAAAACAGCTGACATTCGGCTGTGTGTATGGCAGCCGGTCCCACAGAAGCCAGCCGTTTGGTGTCAGATTGTTTTCTATTTGTTAAAAGGCAGGAATATGGATGGCATTACAATGAGTGTATTTAAGAGGGGGGCACAGGCTTCTAGAAGCTTCCTGGTTTTCTTTATATTTCATTGCTTTCTTATTCTTCCTTCACCTTTTTTATCAATGCAGGAGCTTCATTGTTTTCAGTGCTTGTCTTCAGATTTCTGCCCAAGTGCCCACATCACAACCGCCACTCCATCCCATACCCGCTCTAGACATGAAGCCCGCAAGATGATTTACTTCCAGTGATGGACAGGGTATTTTGTGTACCCATAGGTGCTGCACCAACCCCTGCTGCCTCCTCAGCCAATGGGTAGCTAAAGCTGCTTAAGTTCCTCTCTCCTGACGTCACTCTGCACTCTTCTCCTGGCCTGCCTGCATAGTAAGCTAACCGGTCAGGACTAACATATATTAGTTCAATCTGATTTTATTGAGATAGAAAGTTGAGGTAGAACAGAATAACACAGTAAACACATGTCTTTCAGTAACATTTAAACAGATACATGTAAAACTTTGCTACAGTGGTGTCTAACCTTCTGTTGGATTAGTTAAATGTGAGCTTCAATTGTGTTGGTGTGATATATGAGCCTGCGTCCTACTGCGTCTATTCTGGTTTATCGTGGGTACGTGGGCACCACTATCTGCTCAGTGAGTGGTGCCCACTCGTTACAGGTAGGCTAGGGCTTTTGTGTCTGTACTGGACACGCTCTTTCCGGGGGGGAAGCTCTGTGTGCGCCACCAGTCCGGACTGATGAGACTAGAGTGTGGGTTACACATTTGGGTAATACTGCAATACTTAGAGGGAAAAGGAGAGAAGGAGAGAGGGGGTGGGGATAAAGGGGGCAGGACAGTAGGGATTTTAAGGGATGAAGAGAGAGACATTCCACTCTGGTTACACAGGTGCGTCGGTAAAGCCCTCCATGGCCCATGGAATAAATTCTGAGGAGTATCGAAACATAGACCACGAGGTCCAGGTCTTGGAGAATTGTTCCTCTCTACCCGTTTCCTGCGACAACAGTCGTTCCAGACTGTTGATTCGGTCCACTTCAATTGCCCAGTCCCCCAGGGAAGGCATGCTCGTAGATTTCCAATGTCTGGGCAACACCGTTCTAGCAGCCGCCAAAAAGTGACGCAGGACGTCTTTCTTGACTGACTTAAGCGGTCCCGGGAGCAGGGATAGCAGAGCTACCTCAGGAGAGGGTGTGATTGAGGTCGCCATGAGTCTGCAGTACAGGTCAAGGATCTTTTGCCAGAACTGTCTCACAGGGGGGCATTCCCACCAGATATGAAGTAGGGTTCCCTTGGAGGATAAGCAGCGCCAGCAGGTATCTGGAAGCGCCGGGTTTATCCGGTGTAAAGTCGAGGGGCATCTGTACCAACGGGTCAACAACTTGAATCCCTTTTCTTGGGCTTTGGAGGCTAAGGATATTTTGTAAGTCAGAATGAAGCACTTTTGCCAGTCTATAGGTGAAATGGGGTGACCCAGGTCTTCTTTCCAGGCCTGTGTGTATGGGGGGAGGTCAGGATTATATGCCGTTTGTATGAGAGAGTATAGTTGAGAGACTACATGTGTAGGGGGGGCAGTCTGGAGCAGCATGCTCTCCAAGTCTGTTAAGTCGGTAAGTATATCAGGTAGGGATGGGAAGGTGCGGATGAAGGACCTCACCTGTTGCCTCTGCAGCCAATGCGTCGAGGCAAGAGAAGACGGGTCGGGGGGAACGTCGTGGATCAGAGAAGAGTCTGACCGCAGGACTTGGGCAAGTCGTCTGTGGTCCTCCTTACACCAAGGTCCAAAACTCATTCCATTTAGGGCCGGTGGAAAGGCCAGAGTCCCAAACAGTGGAGTCATGGGTCCCTTCAGAGGAGATAGGGTCTTGGAGGAGTTCATTCGGGTCCAGATTTGAATGGTTTGTCGGGTGAGGTCGCTTAGGGGTACCTCTTTCAAGAATTCGTTAGGCGTCCACGGCAAGGCGCAGAGATCTATTGAGTTGATATGGCTCTCTATTTGTACCCATAATTTGGTGGGGGAATGATGGAACCAGTTAAGTATACGCGTGAGCACAGCTGCTCTATAGTATATAGAGGCATCTGGAGCTCCAGCTCCGCCACGGGTCTTAGGGAGCGAGAGAGTCTCATATCGTATCCGAGGACGAGCCCCTCCCCAGATAAAGGAGGAGAATAGTTGGCGGAGCTTCTTAAAGAACCAGGAGGGTATAGAAATGGGAATTGTTTGAAACAAGTATAGAAACCGAGGGAGGACATCCATTTTTAGGGCATTCACCCTGCCTAGCCACGATAGGCGTTTCTTTGTGTAGTTTGAGAGGTCCGTCTTGGTTCTTAGCAGAAGGGTAGTATAGTTCAAAGCGAATAATTGGGATCCTTCCGTGGGTATTTGGATTCCGAGGTAACGGATGGAGGTGGAGCCTGTTTTAAACGGGTATTTAGTGGAGATTTGGCGGAGGACTTCCTGTGACAGTGAGATGTTTAGGATTTCTGATTTGGTATGGTTTACTTTAAAATTGCTCAGCTTGCCAAACCTCGTGAATTCCCGCATTATTTGTGGTAAGGATAGATGGGGTTGGGTTACGAACAATAACAGGTCGTCCGCGAAGAGTGCCAGCTTGGAGTGGGAGGGGCCTATTGATACACCTGATATGTTGGGGTTGTTGCGTAGGGCGATTGCCAGGTGTTCCATGACAAGGACATAAAGAAGAGGAGATAGGGGGCAGCCTTGTCGTGTCCCATTATGGATGGAAAATGTGGGCGACAATGAACCGTTTACCCGAATTCTGGCGGAAGGTGAGGAATAAAGGGACATAATTCGGGATAGCATTTTGGGGCCCAAGCCTATTTGCTTCAGAGACATCTGAAGGAATTGCCAGTCGACCCGGTCGAATGCTTTTTCGGCATCGACCGTCAAGAGGCATAGAGGGATATCGTGGGTGCGGGCATAATCAGTAAGAAGCAGGGTTTTCAGGGTATTGTCCCTTGCCTCGCGGCCACTTACAAAACCCACCTGGTCCAGGTGTATAAGTCGGGGGAGCATTGGCTGTAATCTAGTGGCTAATATTTTGGCATATATTTTCAAGTCCACTCCAATTAATGATATGGGCCTATAATTTGCGCACAAAGTGTGGTCCTTATCTGGTTTTGGGATAATGGTAATGTGGGCTTCAAGCGTTTGTGGAGGAAACACTGAGCCTTCCGATAGTGAGTTGAACACCTTAGTTAAAAAGGGGGTCAGTAGGGGGGCAAATGTTTTGTAGAATTTAGGGGTGAAACCATCGGGCCCTGGGCTTTTGCCGGATGGGGTGGCCGCTATCGCTCCTACTACCTCATCCGCCGTGATTACTTGTTCCAACTCTTCTATAGTATCGTCATCTAATGTAGGGAGCCCAGTTTCCTCAATATAGGACTGTCTGTCGAGCGCGGGAGTGTGGGATGGGCTAGAGGAGGTGTCGGACGGTAAATTGTAGAGTGTTTGGTAGAAATCTCTGAATGTTTGCGTTATCTTGGAGGGCTCACTGAGCATTTCTCCAGAGGGGGCCCGAATATGAGGTATAAATGCGGAAGATGTGTTTGGATGAAGGGTGCGAGCCAACGGTCTACCGCATTTATCTCGGAATCGGTACTGGTGGAAGGCAAGTCTGTCCGCATATGTACGGGCTGAGGCCTCGTATAAGTCCTTGAGTTGGGATCGGGCCGCTGAGACCTCGGTAAGAGTCCCCAGCGTAGGGGCTCGTTTATGTTGGGTCTCAAGGTCCCGGAGCTTTAGAGTTGCCGAGGTTATTGCGGCTGAACGAGCCTTTTTCAAGCGGGTCCCCATCTGAATAAAGATTCCTCGCAGGACAGCTTTAAGCGCCTCCCATTGTAAGGGTGGCGAGGTAGTGTCCGAGGCATGGTCCATTAAGAAATTAGAGATGGTTTCTGAAACCTTGTGGGAACATTCAGGGTTTGCGAGAAGGGAATCATTCAGCCTCCATGACCATTCCCTTACCGGCGTAGAAGGGACTGATAGTGTCAGGTAGATAGGTGAGTGGTCAGACCAGACCATTGAGTCTATTTCGCATTCAGGAGACCAATCTAAGCAGCTATGATCAAGAAGGAAGTAGTCGATACGACTATAAGAATGATGTACCTGTGAGAAGTGGGTATAGTTGCGATTCGTTGGAAACAGAACCCGCCAGACGTCGATTAAACGGAGGTCGTGTATAGCCCGTTTGAATGCCCTTAGCTTAGTAAAGGAGATGGATGAGCGAGAGGTCGACGAGTCTAGGAGTGGATCCAGGGGGGCATTAAAATCCCCACCTATGATTAGTTTACCTTCTGAAAATTCTGACAGGATCTTCATGTACCTCAGAGCAGTCGATATTTGATTAGTGTTTGGTAGGTAAAGGTTGGCTATAGTGAATTTGGTGCCCCATAGGGAGAACTTCACGAACACATATCTTCCCTGGGGGTCTGAAAGCTGGTCTATCAGGTCAATCGGTAGCGTTTTGTGGAAGGCAATAGAGACGCCTTTAGTTTTCTGGGAGGGGTTTGTACTGTGGAACCATCTGTTAAAGTACCTGTTGGAGCAGGAAGGGGTAGAGTTCGTGTGGAAATGAGTTTCCTGTAACAGTAATATATTGACCTGTTGTTTATGCATTTGGTAGAGGATTTGTCCTCTCTTGGATGCAATATTGAGGCCATTTACATTGTATGAGCAATATTTCAGGCGAGGACGAGATAGTACTGTGTGGGCCATAGTGGAATGTGGAAAAGGAAGTTAGATTATAGACAGTAGGGGTAGGAGGAGAGGGGGAGGGGGAACTAGTAAGGTGATACAGAGTACACCAGGACAAAAGCTAAATAAGGGGGACACCTATGTAAGGAGCCTAGAAAATCTAAGGGGTCCACTAAAACGGGACACCACGTGAAAAATCACGTAAATAGGCACTGCTCGTGCCCGGCCTATTGAGGGTGGAGGGTCGAGGAGGAGAACCTGAGCCGTGAGCCCAGTAGCAGAACAGGCATGTATGGTTTAACTAAGGCACATCAGTGTAACAAAACATTTGAGCAGCAGAACACACATCAGATATTCTGTGAAAGATGGCGGAGGTCCGCATGGGCAAATAGCTCCATGTCAGCCCAGCCGCTCTCCTCCACAGACGAGATATCAGTCCGTGGGATATCTCACGGGGAGGGATCAAACATTTTAAACGCACATTATTTGCAGTCCCCAACAGGGGGTCCCTAAAACAAATCTGGGTAACAATGCTGAAAACAGTTTAGGGTGAATCTATTCGGTGTATGAGAGACCGTAAACAGAAGACTATAGGAGCCCACGTGGATAGTGGTAAGAGACCGAGGACCAGGTCGGTCCATCTGTCGGCCTCTCCACCCGTATCCAGGTGGGACATTACCACGAAACACCTAGAGATTAGACCGGTGCAGTAAAATATGTTAGTAACTCAACATTTGCATAGTTAAATCAAACAGTAGAAACTTGCTGTACCATTACCTCTCCCGAACCCCAGCCAGTTACAGTACACTGGCAAAGGGCAGGGGGAGGGCCCACCATATTGGTGCACCCTCTGTCTTGGTGCATTAGGGTATATAGCCTACCATCCCGTTTCCCGTCGTGGCATATCCTGTGGTAGTCAGGTGGAATAGATGAGGGGGCAAGTAAAATGGGAGAGAGAAAAAAAAAAAAGAGAGCAAGCAACTTCCCCTCAGAAGAAGAAGTTCGGCCAGTCCGGGAGACAGGGGGTAGGTATCATACTGGGATGGTGCTAGTCATATGGCGAGCGTTGAAATAAGTCCAAGAAGTTGTTTGAGTCTATCTAATCTTCTGGGGAGGTAGGATGACGTGGTCTAGGGTCAGTATAGTGTGATCCATGCCTCGGATGCCTGCGTCTTTGCGGGAGAGGGTCACGTGTTTGTACCCTGGTACGTTCGTCCGGCGGGTCCAGCCAATTCGTTACATCGATTGGGTCTTGCTCCAGAAAGCTGAAAAAGGCTGGGAGTTGATCTGGGTCGGAGAGGACAAATTTATGCTCGGCCCTGGTCACTTTAATGCTGAAGGGGTGACCCCATGTGTAGGTTGCTCCTGCTTGCCGTACCAGGTCCAGCAGTGGGCGGACCATGCGGCGCATCAGGAGAGTGTTGCGAGAGAGGTCTGGGTATAGGTGGATGGCAGAACCATCAAAATCTACGGGACCCAAACGCCATGCCTTGCGCATTATTTCTTCTTTAAGGGTGAAGTAGTGAACCCTGCAGAGGACGTCGCGTGGGCGGTCACTATGTTCTCTCCTGGGTCCCCCCACTCTGTGCACCCGGTCTATTTCAATAGGGGACGAAGCCTCTCTTCCCAGGACTAGGTTGAGGATGGCAGTGACAGAAGGTTTCAAGTCTGTACCCGCCGTGGCCTCCGGTATGCCTTGTAGCCGTATATTATTCCTGCGGCTCCGATTTTCGCCATCTTCTATGCGTAATTGGTGTTGTCGAATACGGTGTAGGTGTTCCTTGGAGGCCCTCTCGAGGTATGTGATGCGGGCTGCATGGTCAGATTGAGTGTCAGTTAGAGCAGATATTGCTGTCTGATTAGTGGAGACCTGCTGTTGGAGGGACTGGAGATCTTTGTGGAGTGAGGTCTCCATTTTGACCGCCCAGGACTCAAACTCTGCTCGGAAGGCCGCCAGAAGGGACGAGGCTTCAGATCTAGGTAATTCTCCTGGTGCTTGAGGGGCCACATCTTTAGGGCCTGTGTCTGGAGGTGGGGTGATAGAGGTGCCGGATCCGGATGCTACAGTTGGGGGGTCCGAGTGCTTGGCCAGGTGGTCATCTGATTCCTCGCCGCTGTCCGTCGCCGGTTGAGCATGGGGAGGAGGCTTGCCCTTCCCTGAGTTTCGAGCGGGCGCCACCTTGTCTTTGGGAGTGCGGGGATCGGTCTGAGATGTGCGGAGCAGGTATCGCTGGATCGTGCCCTGTTGTTGATCCGCTGACTCAGTAGATCGGGAGCTGTGCGCGGACATGCTGTCCAGGGATGTGCGATGGCTGACGTATAGCCTGTCTGCTATGGGCGGTCACGGGACTCAGCGGCTCATTTCTTTAGCCAGACATGATCGTCACGTTTCACTGCAGAGTTGTACAGGTGGGGGGCAGAGGTGGGCGCTGATCCTGCTGGACTGCTTCCGTGGTTGTGTGGATAGTTATCCAGGCTCATAGGGGTGAGGGGGGCCAGGAGCGTGTTTAGATACAGCAGCTTGGGTGGAGCAAGATGGCCGCCTTTCGTGGTTTCTGGGGCCGTATCTGCAGCCCGCGTACTGATGGGGGGTAGATGTTTGTGGGTGCGGCACCGCAGAGATATTTATTTTGGTGGTGATGATGTTGATGATTTGGGGTTGGTAGTGTGGTTGCAGGGATGGCCCAGTGCTGTGAATCCAGGCTAGCAGGTAGGGGACACTAGGCCTGGGCTGGCTCCGTTCGGCCTGTTACTTGCAACCCCCCGCAAGGTCAGGGATCTGGGTAGGCAGCCAGGCTGATGCCTGGGAGTGATTTTCGCCTATGGAGGTGGGCCGCGCCGGCCGCGGAGCGCCTCGGCGGGGCCGCCGATCAGGAAAGTCTGGGGATTCTCAGGCCTCACTAGGCCGGAAGCGGTCGCGGCCTCCACGGACGTCCCGGGGGCCCAGAAAGACCACCGGAATGCCCCTGCTAGGTGGGTGATTGATTGGTGGGGTCGGATGGAGGTCCCTTACCTCTCAGAAGTGCTTTTATTTGGTTTCACCGGGAGGCCTCGGGTTTCCAAGATGGCGGCGGCCGCGAGTGTCTGCTTGCCTCGTTCCTCCGCATCTACAGCCTGTTTTCACAAAAGATGCCAGCCCACACTCCAGCTGTGGGCTAAGCTAGTGGTACTGGTGGGTTTTGGCTTTCTGGGTGGCTATTTTTGGTTCGGATGGCGCTGGATTGATTCCTATGGCACTGGAGCTCTCTATAGAAGCGTCCACCTCTGCTGGTGCCAGGACACGCCCCCCAGGACTAACATATATTATAGCATGGCAATGTGCAGCCATTCTGTGCGGCTCGTGCAGCTGAAGCTTAAGGCTACCCTACAGTAGCTGCTGCACCTTTACCATTGACAGATGCTCTGAGGGGGGTTTGAACACACCTGACCCTCCCCTTATCTACGCCCTTGATAACAATTGAAGTACAATATAGGATGACAGGAATACTTATGCTATGCTGATTACATACAACCATATGCTTTATTAGCTGCATATAACTTCTGCAGATGATTGGATACCCAAATCTGTCTGTACATGTTGTGTTTCAATAGCTCATAAGAATCCAAATATGCTTTGCAAAAATAAACCACAGAGCCTCTGATTTTAAATGGATTGTGTATTTAACCCATATCTAATTAGTATTCCGTATAGAAACAAGTAACGCTGCTTTGAATTTATTGTCTGAATGTGCAGAAACTTGACTTCATCTCTGCATGCTATGTAAACACTTCCAAGTGCCCACACCAAGTGTATAAGACAAAATAACCAAAGTTGTAGATATGAAAGACTACAGAAAGATAATTGTGCCAATTCTATCTCTGCTTCTTCTGTAATTCAGATCACCCCAATTTTCAGCTTGGTTTGAAATTATAGGTGCCAAATGATGCCTGGAGCTTGATTTAACCACTTGCCGCCCGCCCTATAGGAAAAAGACGTCGGCAAAGTGGTTTCAAAATCCTGACCGGACGTCATAGGACTCATCGCGGCGATCGTTGTTGCAGGGGGTCAGTCTGACATCCGACGGAGACTCTTTACCACGTGATCAGCCGCGTCCAATCACGGCTGATCACAGTGTAAATAGGAAGAGCCGGTGATCGGCTTTTCCTCACTCGCATCTGTCAAACGCGAGTAGAGGAGAGCCGATTGGCTGCTCCTCTGACAGGGGGGGTCTGTGCTGATCGATTATCAGCCCAGCCCCCCCCCCCCCCGAGGATGCCCACACTGGACCACCAGGGATGCCACCTGGACCACCAGGGATGCCACCAGACCACCAGGGATGCACAGCACCAGGTATGCCACCCTAGACCACCAGGGATGACACACATTGCCCACAATGGATGCCAATCAGTGCCCACAATGGATGCCAATCAGTGCCCACAATGGGCATCACTGATTGGCATGCATTATTGTTTGGTGCTGATTGGCATCCATCAGTAAAAAACAAACAAATACAATGCCGCCTATCAGTGCCCATCCGTGCCACCTATCAGTGCCCATCCATGCCACCTATCAGTTCCCATCCATGCCCATCCGTGCCGCCTATCCATGCACATCCGTGCCGCCTATCCATGCCCATCCATGCGACAGCGCTGAAAGCTCAAAATTGGTCTGGGCAGGAAGGTGTTTAAGTGCCCTGTATTGAAGTGGTTAAAAATCTTAATTTTACAACTGACAGCCTAACACAATTTAAAAAAATAGCAATTATTCAACAATGCAAAATAGTAAAACAATTGTTTAAAATAGTACTCCAGGCAGATATCTGCATGCACATCTGTAACACATGTGTGTTTAGTGTTTTACCTGCCAAGGCACTTTAAGTTTAACCAGTCAATACACACATCTTTGACAGTCAGAACCACCACTCTGATCATTCCTGATTTAGTTTTATTTCTTCCTGGGTCAGCTCCTTGCTCATTGACCGGAGGTAATGATGTTTATTCATTACCAGAGATAAAGTCAATGAACATACACTCTTAGATAACGCTACACTTAATTTTGCCAGCACTAATCACCCAGTGCTAAATGTGTAACAATAAAAAAAAACTCATAAATAAAGTCCATGTGATGGCCTCAAACAATTTTCCTGTGGTCTACTTCACCAGAACCAAATTAACTCATCAGACCTAAGAGTGTATGTTTATTGACACTATCTCTTTCATTTCATTTTCATATTAAGGTGGCAGCACACGGTACACGTTTGAATATTTATTTGATTTAAGTTCCTACTAAATAGGGATGGGCTGAACGACCCCCTGTTCAGTTTGCACCAGAACTTTAGATTATTGCAAAAGTTCGGAACTGAATAATGAACCCCATTGAAGTCTATGGGACCCAAAATGGCAAAATCAAAAGTGCCAATTTTAAAGTCTTATATGCAAGTAATTAGGCATACAATGGTTATGGGGGTCTGGGTACTGCCCTGGGGGACATGTATCAATGAAAAAAAGTTTGGAAAAAATTATATTTTTAAATGAGCAGTGATTTACTGATGCTTAAAGTGAAAGCATAACAATGAGAAATAACAATAAAAATGTCTTTAAATATAGTGCCGGGGGGGGGGGGGGGGGTTAGTCTGCCTGTAAATTGGCACATCTGTACTGTGTATAGAACCTGCTGAAGCATTAATGACTTTTATAAAGCCACAAAAATGACATTTTCCCTACAAGCTTTCTTTATTTTGTAAACAAAGGCTTGGGGAGCCAGTCTGTATGATGAGGCCACAAGGTAGTGCACTGGAAACAAGCTTAGAGATTTTTTGGATAAATTCTGGTGTCTCTTGCACAAGCTTTGGATAGAAGTAACAGGTGCGGAAAAATTGGTCTTTGGGTGTCGGAGGTGCCTTCACACACACTGTCACCCTATAGAGGCACTCTTGATGAAAGCAAGAATTGGCCTTGCTGTCAAAAATTTTAATAATATGCACCTGTCAAACAGGTGTGGAAAAATTGGTCTTTGGGTGTCAGAGGTGCCTTCATACTGTAACCCTATAGAGGTACTCTTGATGAAAGCAAGAATTGCCTTGCTGTCAATTTTTTTTAATGAGATGCACCTGTCAAACAGGTGCGGAAAAATCAGTCTTTGGGTGTTATTTGTGCCCATGAAACCTATACCAAAAAAGTTCTTCCAGATGAAATCAACACCCGCAGCGCTAGGCAGCCTAGAAGTCCTGCAGCGGTTTCACATCCCAAAAACACATAATCAGCGATATCGCCATCAGGGGCTTCATAGCTGCTGGTAATCATTTTAATAAATGTCAGATGGTCCACGGAGCCTGTGGACAAACCCGTTCTAATATCAGTAACAAAACTTCCAGCAGCACTGAATGCCCATTCAGAAAGCACACTGGATTCTCATGACCCATTAACCCAGTGGATCTTCAACTGAAAAGCTCTACATCTCTGTTTTCGCCCCTAGATAATCATCCCCCATATGATGCAGATGCTGCCGATGGGATGTGGAAGCTGACACCCCCTGGCGCAGAGGACCGCTCCTCTCTTGACCAACAGAAGCCTCAAAACTATGTTTTCCAATGCACTAACCTACCAGAGTCGGGAAAAGCATTAAATGAACTCCTCTTTAAGGTACCCTCAAGAGATTTAATCTTCTGCACCCTCTGTTGGGATCGGATGACTTCTGAGACTTTCCCCATGTAACAGTGGTCAATGAGGGTTGCCAACCAATGTTGATCCTTTTCCTTTATGCCACATATTCTTGGGTCCTTTCGCAGGCTTTAAAGCATGATGGAGCCCATGCACCGCAAGTTTACGGAGGCATGAGAAGTAGACTCCTCGGGGTCACTAAGGATTAAAGTATCTGGAACTGCCTCCTCCCAGCCACATACTACTCCCAAGGGTTCTGGGGATGAAAACGTACACAAACGCACTGAAATATACTGTGTTAAATGTACACTAATGCACTGAAATATACTGCGTTAAACATGCAGTAATGCACTGAAATATACTGCGTTAAATTTGCACTAACTCACAGAAATATACTGTGTTAAAGGTGCACTAACGCAAAGAAATATACTGCATTAAAGATGCACTAATGCACAGAAATATACTGCGTTAAACGTGTAGTAAAGCATAGAAATTTACTGCGCTAAATGCACAGTAACACACAGAAATATACTGTGTTAAAGGTGCACTAATGCACAGCAATATACTGCTTTAAAGGTGCACTAATGCACTGAAATATACTGCATTAAATGGCATGTAACGCACTGAAATATACTGCATTAAACGTGCACTAATGCACACAAATGTACTGCGTTAACGTGCACTAACACACAGAAATATACTGCATTAAACGTGCACTAACGCACAGAAATATACTGTGTTAAACGTGCAGTAACACATTAAAATATATTGTTAAATGCGCACCAACGCTCTGAAATATACTGTCTTGAACGGCACGTAGTGCACAGAAATATACTGCATTAAACATGCACTAATGCACTAAAATATACTGTGTTAAATGTTCAGTAACACACATAAATATACTGCGTTAAATGTGCACTAATACAATATATAAATATACTGCTTAAACTGGCACATAATGCACTGAAATATTCTGCATTAAGCTTGCACTAACACACTGAAATATATTGCATTAAACATGCAATAACACACAGAAATATACTGCGTTAAACAGCACATAACGCACTTAAATATACTGTGTTAAACATGCACTAACACACTGAAATAAACTGCATCAAACAGAATGTAACGCACAGGAAAATACGGTGTTAAACGTGAACTAACACACAGAGATATACTGCGTTAAAACGTGCAGTGATGAATTTAAATATACTGTGTTAAACGTGCACTAACGCATTGAAATATACTGTGTTAAACAGCACGTAACGCACTGAAATATACTGCATTAAATGTGCAGTAACGCACAGAAATATACTGTGTTAAATGTGCACTAACACACTGAAAAATACGTTGTTAAAACATGCAGTAATGAATTGAAATATGTGTACATGAAGGTACCGGCGCCAATTCAATATGTTATACCAACTTACATATGAGATAGGCTGCAATCTAAAAAACAATAGTGCTAATTGCCCAATGTCTATAGTTCTGGTTAGTGTACAAAAGGAGAGTTGCGCCAATCAGTTTAGTTTAATCTCTATCAAATATTGTGCTAAATTCCAAAAAGATATAAAACAAGATAAAATTAAATAAAATATATAATAAAAACTGGGACAGATATGGAAGATGCAAATCCTCAAGTCGATGCAAGTGCAACCACTCACACCACGAGGGATACTACCAGCACCCCTTATCTATCTCAGTCGCCCCTAGTTTCCACTGTAAACCTCTTATAGTGCTAGAACAAACATAAAATAAAAAATATATATAGTCGTACCCCTATTTGTGGTGATCTTAGTGTACCCTTAATTCATATATAATGTTCTGCCCATATACATGTTCTTATTTTCTGTAAACAAAACATGTTTCTGTGAAACAATCCTGAAAGGAAACATATAGTAATAAAATAATATAATACTAGATTGCCACAAATCCCATGTGCCAACAAATTAATTAATTAAATAAAGTCCATGTGCGTTCTAAGGTGAGAGAAGCTTCAACACCGCTTTCACTTTATGTGCCAATGACCGATTGCTCCCACTGGTACCACCGCTTGTGACTGAATATTCTGGTGCTTGTGAAAGCCACCCTAACTGTGAATCCACCACCACTAAAAAATGGCCACTCACCAGAACCAGGTGAGTTTTGGGTGTCTGGTTTAATTGGCCGGATAAACACTCCTTGCTCTGGTCAATCTCCTCTGTGAAATCCAAGCTTTGTAATCTGGGTAGTTTCCGCTGTCAAGGAAAATAATAAAATGCTCCCATAGTGTAATATGTCAAAAAAATGTATTGCCAAACAATAAAAACAAAGAATTATTACACTCACATTTGCCTGTGCCCTCAGGCCGGCACTGAGCCTCTCCAGCCGTGTTTGTGGGACCTCAAAATCAGCGTGTTGGTTGTTTGTGCCCCTCGTCTCACTGCCGCTCGGATCGGGAATGGCGTTGCGTCGTGTGTTTACCCAGCAGCCTTTAAGCGTTTCGCAAATACACTATGCGTCATCAGGAAGCTGCATATGAATTGAAATATACTGTGTTAAACGTGCACTAACGCACTGAAATATACTGTGTTAAACGGCACTAACGCATTGAAATATGGGGGTTATTTACGAAAGGCAAATCCCCTTTGCACTAAAAGTGCACTGCAAGTGCATTTGAAAGTGCACTTTCAAGTGCAGTCGCTGGAAATCTGAGGGGAAGATCTGAAATGAGGGGGAGCTGATTTTATCATCCAATCATGTGCAAGCTAAAATGCTGTTTTTTATTTTCCTTGCATGTCCCCCTCAGATGCACTTCCAAGTGCACTTGGAAATATACTGTGTCAACCGTGCACTAATGCACAGAAATATACTGCATTAAACATGCACTAATGCACAGATGCAGATGCATTAAACAGCATGTAACGCACAGAAATATACTGCGTTGAAATGTGCACTAATGTACTGAAAAATACTGTGTTAAACAGCATGTAACGCACTGAAATATACTGCATTTAAACGTGCACTAACGCACAGAAATATACTACGTTAAACGTGCATTAACGCACAGAAATATACTGTGTTAAATGCACACTTACATACTAAAATATACTGCGTTAAACGTGTGCCAATGCACTGAAATATACTACGGTAAACGTGCAGTAATACACAGAAATGTACAGTGTTAAACATGCACTAACGCACTGAAATATACTACGTTAAATGACATGTAATGCACTGAAAATTACTGCATTAAACGTGCAGTAAAGCACAGAAATATACTGCGTTAAATGTGCACTAACACACAGAACTATACTACAGTAAACCTGCCCTGACAAAATAAACGGACACTAGTCAGTTTAAAATAGTAAAAATTAATGATCACTACACTCACACTGACTGAACTATCACTAGATTCACACTAAACAAATATAATCAGAATAGCACACTATAGAACACTAACTCTCTAGTAGCACTGAACAGAGCCCTGTTCTATCTTAGTTACATAGTTACATAGTAGGTGAGGTTGAAAAAAGACACAAGTCCATCAAGTCCAACCTATGTGTATGATTATATGTCAGATTTACATTGTATATCCCTGTTTGTTGTGGTCGTTCAGGTGCTTATCTAATGGTTTTTTGAAACTATCGATGCTCCCCACTGAGACCTCCGCCTGTGGAAGGGAATTCCACATCCTTGCTGCTCTTACGGTAAAGAATCCATTACGTAGTTTAAGGTTAAACCTCTTTTCTTCTAATTTTAATGAGTGGCCACATGTCTTGTTAAACTCCCTTCTGCAAAAAAGTTTTATCCCTGTGGGGTCACCAGTATGGTATTTGTAAATTGAAATCATATCCCCTCTCAAGCGTCTCTTCTCCAGAGAGAATAAGTTCAGTGCTCGCAACCTTTCCTCATAACTAATATCCTCCAGACCCTTTATTAGCTTTGTTGCCCTTCTTTGTACTTGCTCCATTTCCAGTACATCCTTCCTGAGGACTGGTGCCCAGAACTGGACAGCATACTCTAGGCACGGCCGGACCAGTGTCTTGTAGAGTGGGAGAATTATTGTTTTATCTCTGGAGTGGATCTCTTTTTTAATGCAATCCAGTATTCTGTTTGCTTTGTTAGCAGCATGCCATTTCTGAGTCTATCATCTACTAGGACCTCCAGGTCCTTTTCCATCCTTGATTCCCCCAGAGGTTCTCCCCCCAGTGTATAGATTGCATTCATATTTTTGCCACCCAAACGCATTATTTAAAATTTTTCTACATTAAACCTCATTTGCCATGTAGTTGCCCATCCCATTCATTTGTTCAGATTTTTTTGCAAGGTTTCCACATCCTGCGGAAAAGTGTTTACCCCATCCTCCAGGTAATTTATGAACAAATTAAATAGGATTGGTCCCAGCACAGAACCCTGGGGGACCCCACTACCCACCGCTGACCATTCTGAGTACTCCGTATTTATCACCACTGTCTGAACTCACCCTTGTAGCCAGTTTTCAATCCATGTACTCACCCTATGGTCCATGCCAACATGCCAATTTGTACAGTAGACGTTTATGGGGAACTGTGTCAAATGTCCTTTATCTATATGGCAACTCACCTCCTCATAGAAGGTTAATAGATGGGTTTAGCAAGAACGATTCTTTATGAATCCATGCTGATTACTGCTAATGATACCATTATCATTACTAAAATGCATGTATGTATTGTATATAGTCCCTTATCATCCCTTCCAAGAGCTTGCATACACTTGATGTTAGGCTAATTGGTCTGTAATTCCCAGGGATGTATTTTGGGCCCTTTTTAAATATCGGTGCTATATTGGCTTTTCTCCAATCAGCTGGTACCATTCCAGTCAGTAGACTGTCAGTAAAAATTAGGAACATGGTCTGGCATTTATTTGACTGAGTTCCCTAAGTACCCTCGGAAGTAAGCCATCTGGTCCTAGTGATTTATTAATTAATTTCCCAAGTCTAATTTTAATTCTGTCCTCTGTTAACCATGGAGGTGCTTCCTGTGATGTGTCATGAGGATAAACACTGCTGTTTTGGTTAATGTAGCCCCCCGATTCCCTTGTGTTCTGAGGAGAAGAATAAATTCAATACCTTCACCATCTCCCCATCCTTTGTAACCAAATGCACTTCCTCATTCTTTATGGGGCCAATATGGTCTGTCCTCCCTTTTTTACTGTTTACATACTTAAAGAATTTCTTGGGATGTTTTTTGCTCTCCTCCGCTATGTGTCTTTCATATTCTATCTTATCCGCCCTAATTGCACCCTTACGTTTCTTGTTGCATTCTTTATAAAGTCTAAATATTGATGATGATCCCTCATTTTTTGAAAGCCTTCTCCTTTGCTTTTACAGTGTCTATCAAAAGTATTCACCCTGCTTGGCTTTTTACCTATTTTGTTACATTACAGCCTTTAGTTCAATGTTTTTTTTAATCTGAATTATATGTGATGGTTAAGAACACAATAGTCTAAGTTGGTGAAGTAAAATTAGAAAAATATGTGCATAAAACAATTTTTAAGAAATAAAAAAATCATAATTGGCATGTGCGTATGTATTCACCCCCTATGTTATAAGCCCATAAAAAGCTCTGGTGCAACCAATTACCTTCAGAAGTCACATAATTAGTGAAATGGTGTCCACCTGTGTGCAATCGATGTGTCACATGATCTTTCATTACATATACACACCTTTTTTGAAAGGCCCCAGAGGCTGCAACAACTAAGTAAGAGGCACCACTAACCAAACACTGCCATGAAGACCAAGGAACTCTCCAAACAAGTAAAGGACAATGTTGTTGAGAAGTACAAGTCAGGGTTAGGTTATAAAAAAATATCCAAATCTTTGATGATCCCTAGGAGCACCATCAAATCTATCATAACCAAATAGAAAGAACATGGCACAACAGCAAACCTGCCAAAAGACAGCCGCACACCAAAACTCATGGACCGGGCATGGAGGGCTTTAATCAGAGAGGCAGCATAGAGACCTAAGGTAACCCTGGAGGAGCTGCAGAGTTCCACAGCAGAGACTGGAGTATCTGTACATAGGATGACAATAAGCTGTACGCTCCATAGAGTTGGGCTGGTGGAAACCCAACACATTACATCACCCAAAGAACACCACCCCCCCCCCTGTTTTTCAGCAACCGGGACTGGGAAACTGGTCAGAGTTGAGGGAAAGATGGATGGTGCTAAACACAGGGATATTCTTAAGCAAAACCTGTACCACTCTGTGTGTGATTGGAGGCTAGGATGGAAGTCCCCCTTCCAGCAGGACAATGACCCAAAACACACTTTAAAGCAACACTTGGTTTAAGAGGAAACATGTTAATGTGTTGGAATGGCCTAGTCAAAGCCCAGACCTCAATCCAATAGAAAATCTGTGGTCAGACTTAAAGATTGCTGTTCACAAGCGCAAACCATCCAACTTGAAAGAGCTGGAGCAGTTTTGCAAGGAGAAATGGGCAAAAATCACAGTGGTAAGATGTGGCAAGCTCATAGAGACATAGCCAAAGCAACTTGGAGCTGTGATAGGCGCAAAAGGTGGCTCTACAAAGTATTGACTTTAGGGGGGTGAATAGTTTTACACATTGACTTTTACTGTTATTTTGTCCTTTTTGTTGTTTGCTTCACAATAAAATCAATGCAAATCCTCAAACAATCCATGTTAATTCCAGGTTGTGAGCCAACAAAACACAAAAAATGCCAAGGGGGTGGGTGAATACTTTTGCATTGTATATGCATTTTTACATTAGAGTTAAGCCATCCAGGACTTTTGTTCGCTCTTATAAATTTATTACCCAATGGGATGCATTAGCTAATGCCCTTAATTAATATGCTCTTAAAGCAAACCCATCTCTCCTCCATGTTCTTTGTTCCTAAGATGTTATTCCAATTCATGCCTTCTAGCAAGGTTCATAGTTTAGGGAAGCTGGCTCTTTTGAAATGCAGTGTCTTTGTATTCCCCTTATGTTTCCTATTTGTGTGATTTATACTAAAGCCAATTGATCTGTGATCGCTGTTTCCTAAATTGCCCCGTATTTCCACATCCATGATCAGGTCTGTATTGTTGGTAATCAGTAGATCCAGTAACTCTTTATTTTTAGTTGGTGCACCTACCATCTGAACCATGAATGTGTCCTGCAAGACATTTAGGAATTGGCGAGCCTTAGACAAAAGCGTGAACAACGGAAAAAAGGAACAGCGCTAGCAAATACTAACAAACAGTGTACCAATATACAAATCTGTTGGTGTGTGTAGTGGTGAGGCTACAAACCTGTAGGTGTATATGGAAGTGAGACTACAATAATAAACCACAATATTTGCACATAAATAATAACATGAGTTAAGTGCCAACAAAAGTAAAAAAATAAAATAGTAAAAAAGTAAAAAAACAGTCCAGCAAAGTAGAAAGTCCCTTCTTGGACTGGACTCACCCAGATGCAGAGGCTGTGCCTATGAAATCAAGCAGAGAGACTGTGATCTGAGTCCATGGGACATATGATGTGAAGCTGGCTGGTGGTTCAGGATGACCCGGATATCTGGGGGCTTGCTACTGGTGCCATCTCCATGGGTCTTGCAGATTAATGCCTCAAGGAAAGGAATGCTAAATGGTGAAATACCGTTGCAATAAAAAGTATATGCGCGCAATGCGCTACTCACAGAGTTTAAACGAAGGCAGGCTTATCAGAAAAACTTCCGTGAATGCCGCTGGATAAGCGTGCGTTCCACGGAGGCAGGATGTGACGTCGGTGATTGCGTTCGGCCGGAAATGACGTCGACGCGTTTCGCCCCTCCTCCAGGGCGTCATCAAAGGACATAATCTCCGGCCAACATAGGAGATATTTATACCAAAAAAACATACAGAACTCCTCCTCAAAGGGAGGAGCAAAAACGCCAATCAATTAGATGACGACAAGTTCAGAGACATAGTCAAAGTGATCATCATTTAAGATTGCCTTGTGTAAACTTTATTTAAACAAATAAAACATGACAACAAGCATATCCGTCCACAGCATATATGAGTATACTGTGAAGGAAATATATGGTATGCATAAATTGTCAGGATAAAAATTCATATATAAAATGCATAAATATGATTACATATATAAAATAGGAAAAATGAGAAATATAAAATAAAATTAAAATCTGTGTACAAAATGGATGCGGAACTTGAAGAGTATTCATAAATTTGGAAGTGGCCACGGCTGGAATAAGACACATAGGAAATAAAAAAATTTTTTTTTTTAAAAATTTTTAAAATAAAATAAATGTAGATATAAAAATTTAAATAAAAATAAAAATAAAATAACAATGAAAAAATTAGAATGAAAATAAATAGAAAAAATATGAAAAAATATAAAATAAAAATAGAAATAGAATTAAAATAAAAATAAAAATAAAAATAAAAATAAAACTAAAAATTATAAAATGGAATTAAAAATATGAAAAATAAAAATAAAAATAAAAATAAAATAAAATAAAATAAAATAAAAGAAAAAAGGAAGAAAACAGTGAAAAAAGTGGTATAAAGGAAAAAATTATGTATCTATTCCAAAGGTGACAACTCAAAACCATTACCAATTTGACAAAAAACAGTTCAGATCGAGATCAATATTAATACCCAGTGGACTCATAGTAGACAGTCTGTGAATCCATTGGGTTTCATTTTGCGAAATTGCACGTTTGAGGTTGGACCCTCGCCAGTGCTCTTCCACTTTATCGATTCCACAAAAAGTCAGAACACTAGGATCTCGACCATGATGTAATCTAAAATGATTGGAAAGGCTGTGCTGTCTATATCCTTTTCTGATCCTATTAACATGCTCCCTTAACCTTACTCCTAAGGGTCTGGTGGTCCTCCCAACATATTGGAGCCCACATGGGCAGGATAGGAGGTAGGTCACGTGTGTAGTGCCACAAGTAATAAACTTTTTGATTTCATAAGATCTACCTGTGACATGAGATTCAAAATGCGTAGTTTTCCGTTTTCTGAACTTAGAGGTTTTACAGATCATACATCTCCCACAACTGAAAAAACCAGTCTGGTTCAAAAAAGTAAACAATTTTTTGGGTGGATTGACAACATTGTGTGCCAATTGCCTTTTAAATATCTTTTAAATATGCAGGACATTTGATAGTGAGTGGCTGTAAGAAGTAGTCCACATATTCACCAACTCTGGAGAACAATGATTCATCTAAACAATCTTAAAAAGGTCAGGAATGAGATTGGAGAGATGGATAGAAATGAATTATTCAAGAAAAAATCGGGAAAAGAACAAGACTTTGGGATTGCTTTTCTTACGGGTTTTAATCGCCAGTACAGAGATTTTGAGAAAATCATAAAAAAGCATTGGTCTCTTCTACTGGAAGATAAGGAGCTAAAAAAAGTGCTACCTGGTAAACCTAAATTTATCTATACTAAACCACCTACCCTCAGATTGCAATTGGCACACAATGTTGTCAATCCACCCAAAAAATTGTTTACTTTTTTGAACCAGACTGGTTTTTTCAGTTGTGGGAGATGTATGATCTGTAAAACCTCTAAGTTCAGAAAACGGAAAACTACGCATTTTGAATCTCATGTCACAGGTAGATCTTATGAAATCAAAAAGTTTATTACTTGTGGCACTACACACGTGACCTACCTCCTATCCTGCCCATGTGGGCTCCAATATGTTGGGAGGACCACCAGACCCTTAGGAGTAAGGTTAAGGGAGCATGTTAATAGGATCAGAAAAGGATATAGACAGCACAGCCTTTCCAATCATTTTAGATTACATCATGGTCGAGATCCTAGTGTTCTGACTTTTTGTGGAATCGATAAAGTGGAAGAGCACTGGCGAGGGTCCAACCTCAAACGTGCAATTTCGCAAAATGAAACCCAATGGATTCACAGACTGTCTACTATGAGTCCACTGGGTATTAATATTGATCTCGATCTGAACTGTTTTTTGTCAAATTGGTAATGGTTTTGAGTTGTCACCTTTGGAATAGATACATAATTTTTTCCTTTATACCACTTTTTTCACTGTTTTCTTCCTTTTTTCTTTTATTTTATTTTATTTTATTTTATTTTTATTTTTATTTTTATTTTTCATATTTTTAATTCCATTTTATAATTTTTAGTTTTATTTTTATTTTTATTTTTATTTTTATTTTAATTCTATTTCTATTTTTATTTTATATTTTTTCATATTTTTTCTATTTATTTTCATTCTAATTTTTTCATTGTTATTTTATTTTTATTTTTATTTAAATTTTTATATCTACATTTATTTTATTTTAAAAATTTTTAAAAAAAAAAATTTTTTTATTTCCTATGTGTCTTATTCCAGCCGTGGCCACTTCCAAATTTATGAATACTCTTCAAGTTCCGCATCCATTTTGTACACAGATTTTAATTTTATTTTATATTTCTCATTTTTCCTATTTTATATATGTAATCATATTTATGCATTTTATATATGAATTTTTATCCTGACAATTTATGCATACCATATATTTCCTTCACAGTATACTCATATATGCTGTGGACGGATATGCTTGTTGTCATGTTTTATTTGTTTAAATAAAGTTTACACAAGGCAATCTTAAATGATGATCACTTTGACTATGTCTCTGAACTTGTCGTCATCTAATTGATTGGCGTTTTTGCTCCTCCCTTTGAGGAGGAGTTCTGTATGTTTTTTTGGTATAAATATCTCCTATGTTGGCCGGAGATTATGTCCTTTGATGACGCCCTGGAGGAGGGGCGAAACGCGTCGACGTCATTTCCGGCCGAACGCAATCACCGACGTCACATCCTGCCTCCGTGGAACGCACGCTTATCCAGCGGCATTCACGGAAGTTTTTCTGATAAGCCTGCCTTCGTTTAAACTCTGTGAGTAGCGCATTGCGCGCATATACTTTTTATTGCAACGGTATTTCACCATTTAGCATTCCTTTCCTTGAGGCATTAATCTGCAAGACCCATGGAGATGGCACCAGTAGCAAGCCCCCAGATATCCGGGTCATCCTGAACCACCAGCCAGCTTCACATCATATGTCCCATGGACTCAGATCACAGTCTCTCTGCTTGATTTCATAGGCACAGCCTCTGCATCTGGGTGAGTCCAGTCCAAGAAGGGACTTTCTACTTTGCTGGACTGTTTTTTTACTTTTTTACTATTTTATTTTTTTACTTTTGTTGGCACTTAACTCATGTTATTATTTATGTGCAAATATTGTGGTTTATTATTGTAGTCTCACTTCCATATACACCTACAGGTTTGTAGCCTCACCACTACACACACCAACAGATTTGTATATTGGTACACTGTTTGTTAGTATTTGCTAGCGCTGTTCCTTTTTTCCGTTGTTCACATTTTAGAAGTTGTAGCACTTCCATTACAGCAGCTGCAATCTGTCAACACATTTGCACCATATTTTATCAGCACCAATTTATATATTTTTTATTATTTATTTTTCTCCAGCGCCAGTTTTTGTCGTTTTAGACAAAAGCGTGGTTCTCTCCGCCCAGTCTATGTATGGATAATTAAAACCCCCCATTATAATAACACTTCCCATCCTTGCTGCTAATCCAACTTGTGATAGGAGATCCGTCTCCCCCTTCTCCCTCAGGTTATGGGGCCTATAGCATATCCCCAGTATTATTTTCCCCTTAGCTTCATCCCTCTGGAGCTCTACCTATAAGGATTCCACCTCCTCCCTAGCTCCCTTAGTGATGTCATCTCTCACATTCACTTTATTCTTGATATATAGGCATACCCCTCTTCCTTTTTTACCCTCTCTATCCCTGAGATAAAGGGTATACCCTTGAATGGTTGCCAGCCAATCATGGGAGCTGTTGAACCAGGTCTCGGAAATTCCCACAAAATCCAAATCCTCCACATACAACAGTATCTCTAGTTCACCCATCTTGTCCACCAGGATCCTGACATTGGTGAACATGCCACATTGTTTAGACCGGTCGCATACTATTCTCTTTTTGGGTGTTCTGAGATTGCAACTAGGACTTGTTACTATACTTACCTTTGGTTTATGTGCTTTAGTCAACCTACCACTAATGCCCCCAATACTACCCTCTGGAATATGTTCCGCTCTGACTATCTCTACCTCTGGGCCCTCCCCCCATCACCTAGTTTAAAAACCCTGCTAACTTTTCGGCCATTTTCACTCCCAGCAGATCTGCACCCTCCTCATTTAGGTGCAGTCCGTCCCTTCTATAGTACTGGGGACCAACTGAAAAAGTCGGCCCAGTCCTCCAGGAACCCAAACCCCTCCTTACTACACCAGCTCCTCAGCCACTTGTTTACTTCCCTAGTCTCCCTCTCCCTTTCTGTTGTGGCTCAAGGTACCTGAGAATACTACCTTGGAGGTCCGTTTCCTCAATTTAGCTCCCAAGTCCCTAAAATCATTCTCTAGGACCCTCCATCTGCCTCTGACTTTGTCATTGGTGCCAGCATGCACCATGACAGCTGGGTCTTCCCCAGCCCCTCCCAGTAATCTGTCCACCAGATCCATGATGTGCCGAACTCAAGCGGCTGGTAAACAACATACAGTTCGGTGCTTCAGGTCTTTGTTACAGGTTGCCCTCTCTGTCCTTCTAAGAATTGAGTCTCCTACCACCAGAATCTGTCTTTCCTTTCCCTTCGCTTCTGCCCCACTCTCATCGGAGGAGTTATTCCCCTGGCAGCTAGGAGAGTCACTCAGCTCCAGCAGTGCTGGTACCTGACTGGTTTCACCAATGTCACTCAATGGAGCGTACTTATTGGGATGCTCCAGCCCTGGATTGGCCTCCCTGGCACTTCCCCCTCTACCCTTCCTGACTGTCACCCATCCACTCTTTCCCAGTGCCTGCACCTCTTTGTCTCCACCCGCCTCTGTGCTAGCCCCTGCCGGCACCTGCCGTGTAAGTTCCTGGCTCTCCTTTAGTATGGAGGGTCTTTTCAGTGCTGACAGTTGCTTCCCCAGGTTCAGAACCTGGGCTTATCCCATGCCGATATCACACTACAAATAGATGCTCTTGAAAGAATACTTTTATAGTGTGGAGCGGGACTAAAAGCAATGAGCCATGATTGGATAGAGTCATCATTACTACTCTCCAATCATGGCTCTGACAGTGCTCTGTGCCCTGATTGGGCAAAGCTTTCATTGCTTAATTCAATCAGGGCTTCCAATGCACTATGCGGCGGCACAGTGCATTGTGGTAATTCGGCGGGCCGAACAAACGGACGAACGCCCCGATAATTCGGGTGTTCGTTGAACGGGCGAACAGTGCCAATTCCACTCATGCTTGGGCCGAACAGTTCGCCCATCCCTACTACTGAGGTATTGTTCTTAGATAGATGCTTATTCATTGGTAAATCCAACGAGCAGGCCCAAAGACCAGAGGTGACATAGCATACTATTGCTAAATCAGAAAATAAGTGTGCCACATGCCAGGATGAACAGTTCGGCATAAGTGTAAAAAACACAAGATTTAGGCAGGTAACATGATGAACATACTCTTTAGCTGTTTTTCTAAAGCTCTACTTTAATGGAGTTTTTTTTTCTAATATTTCTGAATCTGTCCAAATAGGTAGCATTTACCTAAAGTGAATCTGTGCCTGGGAAATTAGCATTCTTGTGGGAATACTGTTGTAAAGGAAATTTGTAAGTTCTGTATATAATTGTATTTTATATGTATTACACACTGCCCTCACTGTGCACACGGCACTATTAATGTTTTCAGTACATTTGCATTCTTTCGAGTCCTGATTAGAATTACCCTGCCTATGTTATGCCCCTTGTTACCATAAAAGTACAATTGTAATATTAATGTGATACCTATGTGATTATGTATATAAAAAAACAGTTATTTGGAAAGTTTCAGAGTGTATCTTTTGTGTCTGTTCCCTACTGCAGTAGTTATTATTAATTTGGAACCACTAATCAATATGAGGATAGGATGAACTGGGCTGCCTGTAAAAACCACCTGTGAAAACGATGTGTCCATGAGATCAGTAGGGGCTTGTGTGAAGCCTATTTACACCTTGCTAAGAATATGTAAATACTTGAATTGCAGATCCCCATGTGCAGATCCCCATCAGTGCTATAAAGAATACCAATCTCCAAAAAAGTAAATATAGTAGTGGCAGCCTTTCAACTCAACTACAGCAAATCTTGTGACTACCTGCTTCAACCTCTATAATGCTCATTGCTTCACAAGTGTTAAATAACAAGCAATAAGCTATTGAAGAATAAAGTGTAGGACTTTATGATTTCTACTCATATGCGTCTGCCTAAAAATTGCAGGGAGAAATTCCAGAAAGGCAGTTGAAATATAACATTCCATGTATGCCCACACTACGGTGTTCACAAACCACATTCTTCCACAGCCCTGCCAGCAGAGCAAAATGCATTTTCTAAAGACTCCTTCCTTTAGCTCTAATTTGATGAGGCAGCTAACAGGACATTTTGCACGCATACTTCAGGGCAACAAACAAGTTATCTTCCAAATGGAGATGATACAGCAAAAGATACTATATCAAAAACTGTACATACACTTTAGAGCGGTTGTAAAACGCTGGACATTTTTTTTTGTACCTGCAAGGTAAAGGCATTAATGTGCAAGTATGCATCGCATACAAGCACATTATGTTAAACTTACCTTAAAACTAAGCTACTCCAGCACTGAAATGTCAGTGCTGCAGGCGCTCTCATCTTCACCCAACCCGGGTTTGCGGACTCCGACTCTGTGACTGTCACTGCACAGGGCTCTGAAGAAACAGCACGGGTGGCCGTTCCTTTAGAGGGCATGTGCCAGTGATGTCCCTGGCTGCATGTACACTAAAAATCTTCTAAAAGGTGCACGTTTAGATGATGTTTACACTACCTATGGATAAGCCTTATTGCAGGCTTACCTATAGGTAACAGCAAAAGATGGAAGTTCACTTCCACTTTAAGCTGTTTTTTAACCTCTCTGAAGAGTAGGGATGTGCTTGGGTTTGGTCTGAATCCAGAATTTAGCTGTATTGATTGGCCAATATATAAAAGGGCGATATAAAGGGGCAGGGATGCTCATGACATCATCATCCCCACTTTTGTTATGTGTAACTTCAAAATCTCCCACCCGCAGCTCACTGGGCCGCTGGGATGCTACCATGTAACAGCCCTTCCACCCAGTTTATCTCTACCGAACAGCAATAACAAGCACCCATTATCAGCCACATTTTTATGGTGAATACTGTTGTGACTTTTTGCAGATCTTGAATGACTTATTTGGACAGGAAGCTATCTAGATGCCTATTAGTCTCAAGGCATTGTCTGTCCACCTGTGGGCAGCCTTAAAGTAAAACTATCAACCATATTATTCACCTGCTACTTGGTTATTTTTTTACTGTTTTTGGCAATCTCCTTTGTTACCCACCAAAAATATTTTCTCTTCATTACTAGGAGCATAGCTTCCATGACTTAGATTATATGTCACCCAAAGACCATCCTTTTGTCTGTCTCACTGGATTAGAGAAAGGCATTTTGTAGAGATCATCCCTGCAGTTAGGAAAGTCAGGTCCCTAGATCAAAAGTGAAACTAGTTTCAAAGATGAACACAAAGAAGTACTAGGACTATTACAGATAAATGTTTAAAATAGCTGACATGTTCACTTATACACTCTTTCTACTGCCTTACTGAGTAAGCCTGCTAGGGTTGTTGAATGTGAATTGCACATTAAAGTTCATGAATAGGGATGAGCCGAACACCCCCCGGTTCGATTCGCATCCAGAACATGCGAACGGACCGCAAGTTTGCGCGAACATTCGAACACCGTTAAAGTCTATGGGACTCGAACATGATAAATCAAAAGTGCGAATTTTAAAAGCTAATGTGCAAGTTATTGTCCTAAAAAGGGTTTGGGGGACATGTATCAGGGGACATGTATCAATGAAAAAGAAAGTTTTAAAAACTGAAGTTTTTTCGGGAGCAGTGATTTTAATGATGATTTTAAGTGAAAAAATAAAAGTGAAATATTCCTTTTTTTTTTTTATTGTAATTTTTATTGAAAAGAAAACAATATCGCATAAACATAAATATTCATATAAACATTTAGGTTTTGCATACATTATATATTGTACTTGGGGAAAGAACTAAGAAAAAGTAAAAAAAAAGAAAAAAAATTGTTCAGAACAGTCACATCACTACCAATACAGCAGAGATCTAGACTATTAGCTATATATTACGATGGGGATATAGATATAGGAAGAGGAACCGTGAAAAAGAGGACAGGGAATCCGATCCATAATAACAAATAAGGGGGCATCAGGTAGATAAATAGATAGCTTCAGGCATGTGATATTTCAGCGGATGAAATGGAACTGATACCAGGGTTAAGGTCCGAATGATCCCATAGATCCCAGGTTTTAAAACATTTCGGGAGGGTATCATGTATTATTGCGGTAAGGCGCTCCATTCTACATATCTGTTCCAATGTTTGTAGGACTTGTGAAAGAGAGGGCTGGGAGGGGGAGAGCCACCGTAAGGGTATAGCCCTTTTTGCTGCCAGTAGAATAAAAGTAGCCAATTTTTGGGTATGCTTGGAGAGTCCAGGGATTGGCAGACCTAATGTGAAATATTCCTTTAATTATCGTACCTGGGGGGTGTCTATAGTATGCCTGTAAAGTGGCGTGTGTTTCCCGTGTTTAGAACAGTCCCTGCACAAAATGACATTTCTAAAGGAATAAAAGTCATTTAAAACTGCTTACGGCTGTACTGTAATGTCGGGTCCCGGCAATATGGATGAAAATTTTTGAGAAAAACGGCATGGGTAACCCCCCTAGCCCATTACCAGGCCCTTTGGGTCTTGTATGGATGTTAAGGGGAACCCCGCACCCAAATTAAAAAAAGAAAAGGCGTTGGGCCCCCGGGCCCTATATACTCTGAACAGCAGAATATAGGCGGTCCCCGGGTTACAAACAAGATAGGGACTGCAGGTTTGTTCTTAAGTTGAATCTGTTTGTAATTTGGAACAGGTACATTTTTTAAGTGTAGCGCCAAGCAAAAAATCTATTTTTAAGCTTTTTGGATAACATAGGGAAGGGTTATCACCCCTGTAACATTTGTTTTGCTGGCTGTGCCCCTGTTCAGAACATCTCACCTCACTTTCTGTCCCAATGACAATTGGATTTTGAAAATTTGGGGTTTTTAGGGAAACAAGGATTGGTGATAAAGCATCAGCGGAAACACCTTTTTCCCATATTAACTCTTACAGGAGAGAATTTCCCTTCCTACGGGTCTCCCTCCATTTTAAAGTAGGGGACCGCCTGTATATACTATACGGCCTGCCCTATATGCTCTGCAGAAATTTTGGCCTTAGGTGTTGGTGGTACCAGAACACTGTAAACCCTCACAGTTACTCTTGGTGGGCGCTGGAACGGGCCCTGCTGTGAAATATTATATCAATAATTGTAATTACATGCCCCTGTTGAACAGGGGCAGAATAATTGGGCCTTTGGTGGTGGTGGTGGTGCCACAACTGTAAGCCCTCACAGTTACTCTTGGTGGGTGCTGGAATGGGCCCTGCTGTGAAATATTATATCAAGAATTGTAATTACATGCCCCTGTTGAACAGGGTCAGAAAAATTGGGCCTTTGGTGGTGGTGTTGCCACAACACTGTAAGCCCTCACAGTTACTCTTGGTGGGCGCAGGAACAGGCCCTGCTGTGAAATATTAGATCAAAAATTGTAATTACACGCCCCTGTTAAACAGGGGCAGAAAAATTGGGTCTTAGGCAGTGGTAGTGGTCGTGGTGCCACAACACTGTAACCCCTCAGAGATTCTGTTGTAGAGCGCAGGAATGAGCCCTGCTGTGAAATATTAGATCAAAAATTGTAATTACGCGCACCCCTGTTAAACAGGGGCTGAAAAATTGGGCCTTAGGCAGTGGTGGTGGTGGTGACACAACACTGTAAATCCTCACAGATACTCTTATTGAGCGCAGGGACGGGTCCTGATGCAAAATATTACAACAAAAATTGTAATTACATGCCCCTGTTAAACAGGGGAAGAAAAATTGGGCCTTAGGCACTGGTGCCACAACACTACAACCCCTCACAGATACTCTAGTTGAGCGCAGGAACAAGCCCTGCTGAAAAATATTACAGCAAAACGGTAATTGCACGCCCCTGTTAAACAGGGGCAGAAAAATTGGGCTTTAGGCACTGGTGCTGGTGCCCAGAACCAAAAATGTTCTTAGACGCTATCAACATGAACATTGAGGAGTAATAGGATAGTCCCTCAGCATAACAGGATAGTCACTCAGCATCAGCATAGGCAGTCTTCAAGGGATCTCACATTCATTAAAAAAAATGTGTTACATCAGCATCAGGTGTTTGGTAGCTGGTGATCCAAGAATGATTCATTTTTATGAAGGTGAGCCGATTAAACGAGTCTGTGGACAGGCGAACTCTGTGATCGGTTACAAAGCCTCCAGCAACACTGAATGTGCATTCAGATAGAAGCTGGATGAAGGACAGGCCAGTAGCTCAATTGCATACTGATCTGATCTTGCCCCAAGGTATTCCTGCACCATGTAAATCAGTCGCTGGCGATGGTTGCTGGAACTAATCAGACCTTGGGACTAAAAAATTGTCTGAACGCATCGGTCAGATGGCCACCTTCTCCACCACTCCTTCTGTGACTGACCAAAGCCTCAGCAACACCTTGTCCAGGGGGACCAGGAAATTGCAACCTACAAGGCTCTGGAAACGCATTGCACAAACCTTTCTGCCAGGCCTCCCGGAGATGTTTCATCCTCTGCTTCCTCTGTGAAGGCTGGATAGGTTCCGCAACCTTACCCTTGTAACGTAGATCAAGAAGGGTTGCCAGCTAGTACTGATCTCTCTCCTTGATACCACGAATCTGAGGGTCCTTTCGCAGGCTTGCCGGGTTAAGGAGGCCATGCAGCGTAGGTTTGCTGAGGCATTCGGTCCGGAGTCCTCTGGGTCACTAAGGACCACGTGATCCGCACCCACCTCCTCCCAGCCATGGTCAAGTCCATGGGTTTCTGGGGACTGAAAACAATCCCTTGAAGACTGCTGCTGATGCTGAGTGCTAGGCTTCACCTCCATGCTAACACAATCCTCCTCCTCCTCTTCCTGTGTGATAGGCGGGCCTGCAGGAATACTGTCTGGATAAAGGGGGCCTTGAGAGGTAAGGAAGTCCTCCTCTTCCTCCCTCTGTTCTGCCTCAAGTGCCCTGTCCATTATTCCATGCAACGTGTGCTCCAACAGTTAGACAAGAAGGACAGTATCACTGATGCATGCACTGTCACTGATCACCATCCTCGTGGCCTCCTCAAATGGTAACAGGACAGTGCATGCATCCTTGATCATTAGCCACTGGCGTGGCAAAAAAAGCCAATTATGATTCTCTTTGCTGACGGCGCTGTGATTGGCCAAAGCATGCAGGTCATAGTGCATGCTTGGCCAATCATCAGCCAGCAATGCACTGCGATTACGCAGTGCATTATGGGGTGTGATGCGCCGCTTGAATTTGGCGCAAACGCCCCATAATGTTCAATCTTCGATGAACGATTAAACAGCCGAAGAGCCGATGTTCAAGTCTAACTCGAAGCTCATCCCTATTCATGAATATAAATCTAACCTCAAGCCATTTTTTTTCATCAGCATGTAGTACAGGAAGGAAGTTTTTGTTCTCTTTCAGGTCAATCAAGCATCTGTCCTTTCACAGTCTACATAGTGTACATGAGGCACTATGTAGTTGGTATATTCGCTATTACAAAAATTACTTTTTAGGAATTTCTTGAGAAAACTTCTACCAAAGAATAAAATAAAGATTAAAGAACCCTCCTAACCCTTACCATAGTTTGAATTTTATGAGTATGTTTTTTATTAATCATACACAGAAGGCATGTCATACCCATGTTTTTAGACCCCATGTAACCCTTTCATGTTCCATCTATATATATTGTATAATGCCCTTTGGGCAATTTATTTGACCCAGTTTGGCCCTCTTTTACATTTGAGTTTGACATGCTTACATTAGATTTAGGTATTAACATATTTTAGGACCAGAGCAAAATATGAAACTGTCTTAGCCTAAACTGATTCAATTACTGTTTTCCATAGGGTCTGGTCTAGACTTCTTCTCTGTTATCTGTACCTTCAATTCCCACATATGTCATAGGCTGTGTTTTGTTGAATTGGTTTTGGTCAAGCAGATATACTCACCAACCATCAGCTCATCACTGTTGTATATTGTATTCAGTACCGATTAGATTTTTTATTTTTTTTTACCACTAATTGCTCTTTCTTTTTTCTAAACAAGAAATGTTAAATACAATTTAGGGAGAAGGAACACGGTAAGGACCCACAAGCTATGTGCAATGTGAAAACTTTGACTGCAGTGTGTGAAGTGTGCTGAAACATTCTGAAACATCATATAATCCCTAAAGGAGCAATCTGCTCTATAGCTGGGCTAGAAATGTGTTTATTTATTGCCTCCCAGTCTGGCTGCAAGCACTGTTCTCATTTTATCACCTACATAGCAGAATTGGAGACCAGCATGTTTAAGCTAATATTAAGCTGCTCCTTCCCAGAGGAATATATAACCCATGCAAAATAAGAAATAAATATTAAGCGTGGCTTTAGGCAAAAGTATCACCAGTCAATATATTTATCTAACAAAGTGTAGCAGCTTATTTGCATTGGTGAATAATGATAAAGACAATTAGCGCTGTTTCATTAACTGTTGCTCTCCAAGTAGGATGGATAGGCTTTTATCTTAGGTATATTTACAAAGAATATAGCACAGTAAATCATGACTTACTTTGCAGCATATATTTATCTGAAATTGTAGATGTTTACAGATGGTTAATTCTCACATTTTAACTAATAGCTTTGAAAAGGCATATGCCTAAAAATTGGCATTGAAAATATACAAATTGTATGTTATTTAATTCTCAGCTGGATAAGGAGAGATCAATTCATGTCCATCTATCATGTAATGTTTGGTGTATCATGTTCTTGGTGTTAACTCATTGGCTTAATTATACTCAGTTCAGTCTGTAATTCGTGTAAGCACTCAGGTAATTTTTATCATGTAATTAAGACCACACATGGTAAGGGAACCTAGAACAAAGTGAGTGGCACTCAGAAGATTAAAACAGACAAAGGGGCATAGTCACAAGAGCAGCCAAAGATGAGCAGAAGTAAAAAAAAAACATTTGATGCTCCCCTGCAAGCCAATGGGTATTATGGGTGATGATGATGATGATGAACTTAAATCTCTTTACTAAGTCAGTGTCCTGGAATTAGTATATTCATACCAGGGAATTCACTTACTTTTACCTAGAGATGCCAGATATTCATTTAGGTACCAGGCTTCACACTGGCTGACTGCTAGTTTGCAGGACCCCCCTGAAGACGCCATTGAGACAAAACGTACGTCGGGGTAGGGGTACAGGAGGCTAACCGCGTGGAGCAGGAACCTGGAGGTGGTTAGACACTGCAAGAGATAGTGGAGCCGGCAGGTAATGTAACAGAGTGTTTTAACCCGGGTGCATATTTTATGATGGTTAGTGAGTTATATTTTAAGCAATAAAAAGGTTTCAGACTATTAGAGTCCTCTCTCCTCTATTTTATGATAACAGGAATCTTGGAGTGGATAAGCTTCTGTCCTGGATACATTAACCCATTGGGAAAAATCATTTTAAGACCTTACTCTTTACAGAAGAGTCATGGTTATCTACTGAGTTATTGAGTATGGTGGATGATTAGAAGCACGGAAGAAATAATTTATGCATGTAGAACTTTCATTAATAAAAATAGCACCAGACAGAATTGGAAAGGATTTGGACATTTGGCACAATATTTGTGTTTATACATTTATGTTTTGGTTGTTAGAATTCACTCAAAGAAAATATTGAAGAGGTTCAGGATTTTTTATTAAGTGAAATATAAGTAATGGATTTTTGATAATTCGAGTATTTTAATAGCTTAAAGGGGTTGTAAAGGTACATTTTTTTTTTATTTGCTAAATAGCTTTCTTTAAGCTAATGCAGTGCTAGTTCACTTACCTGTTTCTCTTATAAATGTCACTAATCCTTGTTTGAAATCCTCACGTCTTCATGGAGCTTGTCACCATCAGTCTAGCCATTTTGCCTGGTGGTGAGTGATCGTGCTCACCCCCTCCCTAGGACTACAGCCCTGCATGGAGACACTCTCTATGTATCACAGAGACACAGGGGCTGGGGATTAGTGGGCGTGTCTACGACGCAGCAGCGCCTCCTCCCGTGCTTTGGGCGGCGTGTGAACAAGAACGTTGCTCGTTCTCGTTAGATGAAATATAGAAAAAAGGGCACTGTGCGATGCTGCTAAGCATACTGGGAAATGTAGTTCCGTGGTTGCCGTGACATCGCTTTAATGCATGCGCACCGCAAATCTGGAAGTAGAGGAAAGAATCGCTGGAGGATAGCAGGAGGACGATTATTACATACAAATTTAACAGGTAATAAGATATTTTGGGAGGAAATCATCAACTTATTAGAAATCAGTACCGTATATAACAGAGAGTGGTAATAGGTTAAAACATTTTTATCTTTACAACCCCTTTAATGCACAGAAGTACTAGTACAGGAATGACAGCAGTGTCACTCTTGTCAGGCAGGGCAGGGGCAGCCGTAATGCATTGTTTGGCCATTGAAACTAGGTCAGCCAGCTTAAAAGGACCAAAAGGTGATAATAATAACGTACATTAAGAGAAATTAGTGTAGGGCTTGTAGACACTGTAAGGTCTGTTAAGGTAGATGTAACCTTTAATAAATGTCATGCAGGCAGCAAAATGCTATGCATGTTGGAGAGTTTAGGGGTGGGGGAAGGCAGAGTTTTTACCTTTTTTCCTTTCTTTATCGTAATGCTGCCAATGTTCTGCGATCTCTTTGCAGTCTGCACCTGTTCATATGCATTACCGTAATATAAGGTTGCATGTGTTTTTTCACAGGGCATATTTCCTAATTGTTGCTGACTGCTATTGTATGAAAATAGAAGGTCTGCTCTAGTGAAAGTTTTTACCGCACAAAGTCAAATCACATCATTGTGCCACACTGATGCCTATTGGGTTAGCTGGGCACTTAAAATCCCTTGAGACTGCACTCCAGTGACAGTGATGTCACCTGTGCCTCCCAGGAGCATCATAAGCTAGGGCCGCTGAGTTTTTTTTTGTGTGCAACAGCTTAATTTTTACATTGCCTTGGGAGGGGATTTGACTTTGGCTTGTAGTGCGGAGCTTTCAGTAGAGCAGATCTTCCATTTTCATGGAAGATCCATTTATTGTAAATGTTGTGCAACAGTGGAATATGCTTGGGAACTGAACATCAGTACACAAACCCATGGTTTCTATGTAACAGGGTAAGTTGCAGGCTGGAGATTGTAGGAGACTGGGCAGGGTTTTGTAATAACACCAAATGCCCAAACAAGGAGTCAGTATAACCAACTGTTGTTTTCATGAAAGCCAGCAATTACAATATAAATAGACTTTCCAAGTGATATTATCATGTTCAAATTTATATGAGATTTTAATGGTTGGGCTTACATCCACTTTGTTTGAGTTGTTTAAATTGTGGTGCTGGGGTACATTTTCGCATTAGCCATGCTTGTCCCATAAATCTGTGCGCCCAAAAAATCCTGTTCAGGACCAATATCTGTCTGCAACAATTAACTGATAACTAGCTTGTTGATTGTTAACAATTTAGCTATTTTTTTTATTAATTCAGTTTTTTCCTTGGGGTCGTTCTTTTTTTTACATTATATCTTTTAGCTCTTAGTGATTAGAGTACATAAAGCAGTTGTTGTTGACAATCTGTTCAAAAACTGACCTTTTTCTTGCAGCACCTCACTGTATCCTTTGAAAAAAAAAATTAAATGTCCACAACGCCCCACACCCTTAGGTGCATCTCAACTCCCTGCCATATTTACATATACCTAAAATGTGTTTGATCTTTTCTTTGTTAAAGTTATACAAAATAAATGAGTTTATTTTATCAGTTACATGTGCATTGAGTGTTTGATAGTCCTCTGTGATCCAGCTCTAATTTGTTTTATGAAAATTCAGACTCAGTCACAGATCCTCCACTGTGCTCAAATAATGTGCATTATGTCAGGCTAGTACCTCAAGTGCACATTGGACCATCTCAAGCCAGTGGTACATCCTTCACACCTAGTAGTCTGTTGGAATGAACAAGTTTTAGTTACAGCCTTGCTGTTCCTGTCTATGTTTATTCGACTAGGTCAAGGATGGCCTTAATAGGAAAAAACATGAAAAAAATTAAAAATGCAAAACTGAAAAAGGTAAAAAAATGCATTTGTAAATAAAGTTTAACCAAAAAAAAACATGCGATAATAGTAATAGTGGTGGGAAAATATTAATATGGAAAATGCCTAGGTGTCAGGGCTGGGCTCAGCCCTTCCTTCTCAAAGCTGGCTGCTCAGCTGTTGGCTAATTGCCAGCTCCTTTCTCTCCACAGTGACTCCCATGTTGATGATATCCTGCTCATCAGTCCTGCCTACTTAAGCCATCCAGCCCAGATGATCTCTGCCTTCGCCTTGGTCACATCTCTAGAGACAATCTCCTGTGTTCCTGTTAAAGACTTGCTTGGCTGACATTCCTTCTGGCTCCAGATCCTGCTTGCTGCTCAACTACGCTCATCTCTGGCTCCCTGACATTTTGGCTTTCCTGACTATCCGTACCGGTTCCTGAACTCTGGCTATGTTTTCACCACGTTTACTCTGTTTACCTTTTTATTATTATTATTAAACAAGTGTGATTTAACTGTACTTCTGTCTCAGTCTGATTTATGGTTTCTGACACTAGGCCATGAACTAGAGGTAGGGGGCTGTTTTCGCCATCTGGTATGGAAGCAGGTAAGTGCCTAGTTGGTATACAGATGCTGGGTGTGTGAGTGAGTTGGGGACATTTTCTTTCATCTGCTCACAAACCTGGCATGGAGAAAATTCCTAAGCTGTTTAAAGGATTGGCTTGGCGCTTCTCTCTCCTCCTTTTGCTTTCCTTTTGTTCACAGTGATCGGGTTCCCCAGCCCGTGCCTGAAGCAGCCTCACTCCCTTTACAGCCTCTATTTAGAGACTTTTTTAGAGCCAAATTTTTAGGGGTTCATCCCCCAGAACTTTCAATCCACTCACCATTCACATGATTGCACCTTCATGCCTTTTCATTTAAATTTTAAACTTAAATTTTTTTCATCAGATGGTTTAGCGCTGAACATTATACCAATATTGTGTATGTGTTTCCTCCTAAGCCCAGGAAATACAGCCTTTCCTTCTCCTTCTCGCTGTCTCCTTGTGGATACTGTAGTTCAATGGTACAAAGAATTCCACAGCATGGCTCCTATTCAGGACATCAAACCCCACAATCCAATGTGGCCAGTACACAAGTCGATGGATCTCCTATTCTTATGACTTGTCTGCTCCCCCTGCTGGTGGGAGACAAACAGTGTTACTAGATCCAACATGTCAGATCAGTTAGGATATAGAGAGCAGTTGCAGCAGGTTTCTGATATGAAATAAGAGTTTAAAGTTACATTGACAGTAATCATTATAAGCAAAGAAGGCCTCTTATGACCTTCATTAGTAATTTAACCTTCCCAAAGGGCTTCCATGCCCCATCAACTTTTGGGTAATGGCATGCACTAGTTAGTCAGATAATTAACAAAGATGGAGTTAAACCTTTCTCAATACTAAAAAAGGAATTGGAACTACCTACTTTTGAAAATTGGGAGTGATTTAAATTCACCACGCCTGGTCTTTCTGCTCTACTCTTTCTGCTCTCTACTCTCTCCACATGACAAGTGCCCACACACATAAAGAAATGACACACAAAGCTAAGTTTTGAACTAAACGATCAAGACTGGGCCAAGATCGTGTTCACATGACGTGCAAGCTGTGAGTCTAATTATAAAGTTCTAACACATTGCTACTTCGTACCAGCTATAATAGTTTGATATGTTCCCAATTATCTCTCTTATTATTCTGGAGGCTGCGCTCAAACTGGGGCTTTTTTCATATTTGGTGGACTTGCCCAATTGTTCAGAAATTTTGGGTCACTGTTTTCCATAGGCTCACCAAATTACTAGGTTCCACAATACCTTTACAAGCAAAGTATGCCCTGCTTAACCCATGACCCCTTGACCTTCACAAAATCTAATTTAAATTGATGATAGTTGTCATTACAGCCTGGAAATGAGACATTCTTACATATAGATCCATAACTCTGAAAAGTTTAAAACTGAAGCAAGATATGATCTCTAATAAGACCTTAATGCATCCTATGCATTAAGGTGAAAAAACACCTGGCAGTCACTGGCCCCCCAGCCCCCCCGTTTTACTTACCTGAGCCCCTTCGTCTCCTCGGCGGGAATGCGCTGTCCCCCTCTCCACGGGGTCTTGGCACTTAATTGGATAGATTGATAGCAGTGCAGTTATTGGCTCCCGCTGCTGTCAATCAAATCCAAAGACGCGGGTGCCGGGGCCAAGTCCAGCATTCGTGTCTGTGGATGCAAATGCTGGACTCGGGAGCGTGCCAGCAAGGTAACCCCCTCAGGACTCAAGAGAGTGCTTCTACTAGGGGGTTATCTGATGCGGGGAGGAAACGTGAGAGCCATTGGGGACCCCAGAAGAGGATGTTTGGGGCCACTTTGTGCAAAACGAACTGTACAGTGGAGGTAAGTATGATATGTTTGTTATTTAAAAAAAAAAAAAAAAAAAATCCTTTACAATCACTTTAATGATCTAGCAACATGTAGTATGCTTCTTTTTTTATGTTCTATACACAATATACAGGTCAAAACATTGCATCCCACCCCTATGCAATATCCTGATGAGCTGGATATTACTATTTTTATGCCTCGTACACACGGCCGGACTTTCCGTCAAAATAGGTCCGACGGTCTTCCCGACGGACTTTCAGCGGAGTTCCGATGGACTTTCAGAACAAACGGACTTGGCCACATACGAACAGACTAAGTCCGTTTGAAAGTCTGTTCGTTTTGAACGTGGTGACGTAAACGGGACTAAAAAAGGAAGTTCAATAGCCAGTAGCCAATAGCTGCCCTTGCGTCGTATTTGGTCCGTCGGACCAGCACACGAATGGTTTTCCCGATTTGAGTCCGTCGCAATTGAGTCTGTCGGATAGATTTGAAACATGTTTTATTTCTAGGTCCGCCAGATTAGCCCACACACGATCGGATTGTCTGACGGACTAATCCCGTCAGACCTAGTTTGCCAGAAAGTCCGGTCGTGTGTACACGGCATAACCAACCCGGATAGAATGGGAGAGGGCGGTCAATAAAACAATAAGAATGGAAAGACTCGTCTATAAGAAAAGGGGAAATGTCAAAATGTTTAAAAAATATGGAAAAGTGGGACAGGGGGGAAATGTTACAGAATTAAGGGTAAAGTCCCATCTCCTACAGACATCAATAATTGTTTTTTGTGGTTCCCTTTTTCTTTTTTTGCTGTTTGAATTGTGACAAATGGATATATTAGAATAACTTATGCCGCGTACACGTGGTCAGACTTTCCGATGGGAAATGTTCGATGTGAGCTTGTTGTCTGAAAGTCCGACCGTGTGTATGCTCCATCTGCTGTTGGAATTTCGAGACACAAATGTTTGAGAGCAGGTTCTCATATTTTCTGCCAACTTCACTTGTTGTCGGAAAGTCCGATCGTGTGTACACAAGTCCGTTGCACAAAAGCTCATGCATGCTCAGAATCAAGCAGAAGGAGCCGCACTGGCTATTGAACTTCCTTTTTCTCAGCTCGTCGTACGTCTTGTACATCACTGTGTTCTTACGTTTGGAATTTCCGACAACATTTGTGGTGTGACCGTGTGTATACAAGACAAGTTTGAGCCAACATACTTCAGAAAAAAATCCACGGTTTTGTTGTCGGAAATTCCAATCGTGAGTACACGGCATTAGAGATAAAAGTAAAGGGTCAACTAAATGTATTATGTATATGTAGGGGGGTGTGTGTTAATGTTGGTGGGGTGGGGGAAAAGAGTAAATATTTGATGTATAAATGTATGCTTGTTTTTTGTCTTTTTATACAAATAAAAATTACCTGAATCAAAAAAAAAGAATGGTATATGGTGGATGCACATGAAAGAATACCGCTGTATCTGCTGGGCAAATCTCTGATCTACCTATATTGAGGACCAACTGAACCAGGCATTAATAAGGCTTTTTAACTACCGCTTTCTGATGAGTGTAAACTTTGGAAGGTGGTGGTGAATCACAAGTGTTTGGATCGCTCAACACAAACCTATATATTTGACACGTGGGATTAATTTATGAAGAACCGTTACTGGGACTTTTTTGTACTGAATCACTTTATATATAAACACTTTGTATGCAAATTTTTTTGAGAATTAATGAATATATTGAGCACATTGATGTGAGCACTATATTGGTTGGAAAAGTCACTTAATAATATAGATTGCTTAAGCATTGATGGACATATTGATTATCTATCTTGCACATTAATGTGAATTTTTGTCTTAACCTCCTTGGCGGTAATCCCGAGTCTGGCTCGGGTTTAGTTTTTTCTGCTAGGAGCGGTAACCCCGAGCTAGACTCGGGCTGCATTGCAGCATACAGGGGGAAGTTACTTACCTTTTCCCCTGGATCCTGCGATGTCTCCCCGCTGTGTGAGCGAGCCGTCCGCTTGCTCGATTCACACAGTGCCCGAGTGCCGCTGATCTCCATTCCCTGCGACGTTCCGACGCACGGGAGCGGAGATCGGCGCCAAATTCAAAAAAGTTTAAAAACACAAAGCACATACAGTACTGTAATCTTACAGATTACAGTACTGTATACAAAAAATACACATCCCCTTTGTCCCTAGTGGTCTGCCCAGTGACCTGCATGTTTTTTTTTTTTATAATAAAAAGATTTTTTTTCTGCCTGGAAACTGGAGATTGTCCATAGCAACCAAAAAGTGTCCCTTTATGTCAAAAGTGGTTTTAGACCAGCTAGAAAACACCGATAAAAAATTAGAATCACAATTTATCATCAAACAATAAATTTAATGACAGCGACTATTCTGCAACTGAGCAAATTTCAGTGTTTTTGATTTGATTACATTATTGAATCATTTTTATATATATTTTTATTATATTATAATTAATGATTTTGTGTTTCAAACTTTATCATACACGGGATGTCTACTAGACTCTGGTTCGGACAGATTTAAGTGAGTTATTCATAAGAAGTGCATGCCTACAATATAAAAACGCCAACTTTCCATGCAAAATAATTGTACCGCTTTCAGCACTAAATTCCGGACAGAATCATACCGCCAGGGAGGTTAAGGTTGTCGCATTTGTATACTTTATATATTTTTAACTTTTTACACTATAAATAGTGGAAAATTGTAGCCGTAGCAAACCCCACATGTTGAATAATTTTTGACCATTTTTGTTTATAATTACTGAGAATTATTGTTTTGCGCCAGTGACACACATTACACACAGTCAAAAATAACTCAAAATGCAATATTGTGAGTCCAGAAGAACACAAATTTACAATATATACATCATATGCATCATATACATTGTATGCATTAAGGATTGACTGGTCAGTGATGTCACACAGGGGTTGATTTTCTAATACCGGTGAGTGCAAAATTTGGTGCAGCTATGCATGGGAACCAATCCGCTTCCATTTTTTTTGGTCAAAGCTTAATTGGACAAACTGAAGTTAAAAGCTGATTGGCTACCATGCTCAGCTGCATCAGATTTTGCACTCAGCAAATTAACCCCTCAGCATTTCTGGTCAGTTTGTTTTCACAGCAGTCAGCTGGGGATCTGTTAGTTTGTAGTAGTATTGCAAAAGGTGATCATCAATGGGTGGCAGGTTGTCACATTAGCGGGTCAACATCTTCAGGTAGAGGTTTTTGTGAATGGTGAAGTTTTACATTGCTGGATGACAAGATTGACATTAGATTTGTTTTCTATTTTTAATATAGGACTGGTGGTGATATATTTACTTTTTAAATGTTTTATTTTTTTTGAATGAGCAACAAGTAACAATTGGGGACAAGGTACCTTTGCCACAACCCCCCCCCCCCCATCCCCCTTGCAAGCTACTCTCTCAATGTTAAAAGCATGTGGCCTGGTCTGGTTCAGAAGGGTGGGTGCTGCATGTTTACTTGCTTCACTTTCCTAGTAAGGGTCTGGTATCAATTTTATTGGAAACCCCAAATTGTTTTTTATTATTTTTTTTAAGTGACAAAGAAAAACGTGAAATGGGATTCCTCCTAAAATTCATACCAATTCCCTTGTCAAGGCATGCAGCCTAGGTGGCGAGCAAAGAGAAAGCAGGGGGTGTGTGGCCCCCTTCCTGAATCATACCAGGCCACATGCCTTTCAAGGGGGCTTATCTGATTCTGGAAGCCCCTATTATAAAAAAGAGGTGCAGATATCCTCCTCTCTTACCTACAGGTAAGTTAAGAATACATTGGTACCTCTTCTTACTTATTCCAAAAACACATTTTATAAAAAGAAAAATTCATTCACCTTAAATTTGCAAGGAGTCTAGCTGAACTATCTCTTTCAATATTTCCTTTTGAGGCCCCTATACATATGGTTCAAGCTTTTTACTGGCTTGTGTTTTATATCTGGTGCTACATACATTACCTCTTCCTATACTTGCTCTTTTGAAGAAGTGGAAAAAGAGTCTTAGAAACATGTAGAGAAGGAGAAGGAATTGCATTGCCTTTTCACTGCCACCCTGCTGTACTGAATGTGGCTATATGCATGATATTTTTAAAATATTTTTATACTGGTACATTTTGCCCACGTACCAATGTAAAAAAAAAAGCCAGATGTGACTCCCATAAACTTTTTTTTTAAAATAGGTTCAATGTTTGTGGTCTTCCTGTTGGATTTGCCAAACAAGGGAATATGAGAGCCCCGGGACATAGCAGCTTAATAGTGGTTACAAACCTTTTATTTTCTGTTTATTAATGTAGCTACTATATCATGCACCTAGACAGAGTGATATCTGAGTACTGGGTAGTAAAGAATAAGAAAGGGATTTGGAATCAAGGTGGGACTTTCCTTCCAACAAAGGCAAAGTTGGGAGCAATGTGCGAACCTGCCTAGTACACCAAATAAAGTCACAGCAGACAGAGGTAGCTTCTTTGAAATTGACAAAAAATATTTCACACTGAGCAGTATGTACAATGATTTTAAATTCTAAGTACTAGATTTGCTTCTGCTTAAACTGTCACATTATGTACAAGTAAAGGTACTTGAATAAAATGAATATGTTAACTTCCCCAAATTCCTTGCTGTTTACAGCAGTATAAATAACACTGGGGTTTCATGGGGACACCAGGGCTTATGGAAAACGATTGCTACATTGTCAAATATTTTCCCAGCTCTGCCTTGTCTGAGCCAGGCTAGGCTAATGGGAACACGAAGCACATTCTCGTCCATGTAGCCATTTTATGCCTGTAGCATCAATGTTCATTCATATTCAGCTTGCCTGTTTACAAGGATTTAAATTGTTTTAGTGTGTCAGCCAAACAGGCTGACTCGGTAAACATGACCTTGAGTAACTCCATTAGACATAGTATATTCAGTAAAATGTTTACTGGCCTCTGAAAATTAGTGTAGTTGTTTTTATTGTAGGAGATTTTTACAGTTAAAGGGGAACTTTAACAGTTAGGATAAAACATTGCTGTGCAAGTCACGCTTTATTTTAAAAAATGACCTGTGCATTGGCCATTCAAGGTACCCCCTACCACTCCACATATATTTAACTTTCTTTCATCCATCATACTGCTCTAGGAGTAAAAGGAAATACCTGGTACGTTTAAGTCAAAGAGTTTTGACTAAAGTTTGGCTTTCAGCCCACTAACAACATTAACTGTAACCCAGTCATCAAGCCCACAACTACTAACTATTATAATCCTAATCAAATTGTAAGTAATAAAGCCTAATATGTAATAAAGCCTCTAATACATCATAAAATTTACATTTTTAAATGTAAACCTGAATCTGACCTGGTATCAGGTCAGAAGTTGAAGTCCCTGTATAGCAGGGCTGGAGTGTGACAGGAAGAAGCAGTACAAGGAGCCAATCAGTTTTGTGTGCTGACAAGATGCATGCTGATAAGAGAAAGCAGAGTGACAAAGAGATGAGCTCATCACTGTGATTCTTTGCCTTTCGTTGTCCAGTAACAGGCTGGGGCAAGTCCAGCACGACCACGGCTCTGAGAAAGTGGGTTGGATTATGCTGGCCATTAGACTGAGGACATCTAGTGGCATGAACAAGTACTGCAAGAGAAATATCTGGATCTCGGAATATTACAGCATAAGGTTGTTTTTATTTTATCTTTTAATAGGCTGTTCATTTTTACCTTGTTGTTCTTGGCTGGAGTTCTGTCTTAATATTGCTTTTTAGCTAATCACATGGACCAGAACGAATTAATGCTTTGACATAATGATAACAGCACTTTTGGTATTGGTATAGACTGACTAATCAATGCTGATAAAATGTACTGTACATAGCGAATCTGTACTATATAATAGATATTTACATACAGTATATATATGTTTTCCCACCATCGTTAATTGTCTAGGCATGTTATATAAAACATTTTTTAAACATTTTAGAACTACCACTCCTAGTAATTTGACGTTTGTAACCTGTATCCTCATTAGCCTTTGTAGAGCATTTTATGTAGGTTCCAGTGTTGAATTTCTACATACAGTTCCGCAGCCTCTTGTTGGCTTCTTGCCCAGGATCTGGCTAGTGAATATAGGCACTGGTATGTTTTACTGTATCCCTTGGGAACCTTCCGGAATCTTTAAGTTTCCCAGCCAAAGAAAGTTCAAACTACTCTAAATCTGAGTGTGAACCATCCATCGTAGTGACTTGGCTTTTTACCAACATGCTACAGGGCTCAAACTCTACTTAATCCCTCTAGGGCTTTCAGAGTCTGCAATACATTTCAATGCAATAAAAGATGAAATTAAATTGAGTCTGCTGTTGTGTCCTTAGTTCACCTTGCTAAGTGGTCTTTAAAACATATGTGTCTGATATGCAACCCACTAGCACTTTTCAAATAGCAGAACTCTGTCAATGGATGTACATAAATTATTTTTTTTTTTCTATCTATCGTCTTATAGACAAAAGATGATATATAGGCAATTTCTGATTAGAAGAACAAGCTTAGTATTTGCATCAGCAGGAATGTAGCTTTAGCTCAGTGATTTTCAGTATAGTATGTTATGAACAATATTTTTCTAGAATAGAAAAGAATAAGAGGACTGTGGGTTTGTGTGCTTATGAAAAAAAAGAATATTGCCTGCCCTGCATGCTCAGGGAGCTTGCATTTTTTTTTTCTCTTTTCTTGTACTTATTGTGATAGATCGATAGATAGACTTAAACATTTCAGTCCTGCTTCTGCATGGCCAATCTTGGCCATTGATCCGCATTTCATTTCTTTTTAATCTTTTTTTTTTTTTTGCTTAAGTAAAATACACTACAGATAAACATGTTGCTGGGCCTATACATAAAAACAAGGATAAATTCCCAGCAATGCATGCACCTTGGTGTGTTGCTGTGCCATTCATTTTTCATTTTTAATGACACCCCTACATTCTAACATTATTTGTGATGCAAAAGCATTTTTAAAACATTGCAGCTTACAGATGTAAATAATGTTTTCATTGTGGTATGTTGTACTAAAAAATGTTGCATGCATGATTTTAGGTGCATTATAGTCCATTTCAAATTTATGAGCTGTTTAACACTTTGCATGTTCAACACATGATAACATATATTCAGCACTTATACATTAACCACTACAATACAGGGCACTTTCGCCCCCTTCCTTCCCAGATCAATTTTCAGCTTTCAGCGCTCTCGCATTTTCAATGACAATTGCGCGGTCATGCTACACTGTACCCAAATTACATTTTTATCATTTTGTTTGCACAAATAGAGCTTTAGTTTGGTGGTATTTATTCACGACTCCGTTTTTTTTTTTTGCGATATAAGCGAAAAAAAAAATGCGGAAATTTTGAAAAAAAACTATTTTTTCTCCTTTCTTTTTTAAAAGAAATCCAATAAAATCGAATTTTGTCATAAATTTAAGCCAAAATGTATTCTGCTACATGTTTTTAGTAAAAAAAATTCTGTTAAGTGTATAATAATTGGTTCGCGTGATCACGGACATATGTACGCAAATGATCATGTACAGATGTGTGCAGGTGATCACGGACATATGTGTGCAGATAATCATTGGCACATGTTATTTTACTGGGACATATGTGAGGGACATGTGTTTTTATTATTTGGGGACATGTGTTTTTATTTGGGGACATGTGTTTTTATTATTTGGGGACATGTTTGTTTTGGGGACATGTGTGGGGACATGTGTGTTTACACTAGACTGGTGATCAGTGACTAAAAAGCTGTAAAAAAACAGCTAATACTCACTGATCACCAGCCGGCTGCAGCGATCCGCTCTCCTCTCCTCATCGACGACTGCTGTGTGAGGAGAGGAGAGCCGATTGCCTAGCAACCGGCTGTTTGCTTACATCACATGATGGCTGTGATTGGACACGGCCGTCATGTGATCAGGAGGGCCAATCACAGAGCCCTCCTGCCGATCCGAGATGCGCCGTGTCCGGGTGACACGAGCGCATCGGGATCGCGCCGATGCACGGGCACGCGCGCGCGATCCCCCTCCTTTTGAAGGAGGTTCAGGAACGTCCTATCAGAAGTAGATATGTACAGTGGCTGGGTGGGAAGTAGTTAAAGGAATTGTAATGGCAGAAGGTTTTTTATCTTAATGCATTCTATGCATTAAAGATAAAAAGCCTTCTGTGTGCAGTAACCTTCCCAGCACCCCCTAATATTTACCTGAGCCCCATCTCTGTCCAGCAATGTCCACAAATCCCTCGGCCGTCTGGGACCCTCCATTCCTGGCTGAGACACAGCAGTGGTGACTTTGGCTCCGGTGGCTGTCAATCAAAGTCATATAGCCAATCAGGAGAGAGAGAGAGAGGGCGGACCAAACAGCTGCTCTGTGTCTGAATGGACACATGGAGCTGAAGCTCGGCTTGGGTGCCCTCATAGCAAGCTGCTTGCTGTGGGGCACTTGACAAGAGGGAGGGGCCAGGAGCAGCAAAAAGGGCAGCTGAGAAGAGTGGGATCCAGGCTGCTCTGTGCAAAACCAACTGCATAGAGCAGGTAAGTATAACATGTTTGTTATTTTTTATTTTTTTAAACTAAACTTTATAAGACAGCACAAAAGTGCGCACAGGTCCAGTTACAATCACTTTAAGACAGCACAAAAGTGTGCACAGGCTTCTTATCGTTAAAGTAGAACTGGCAAAACCTAACTACTTAAAATACCCCAACACCTATTCTGACTAATCTGTGTAAGAAAGATCTTACCTATTTACAGGCGGCTCCAGTCCGGTAACGTGATCTCCACTGTGTCAGCCAGCACCAGCTACTCGACAATGGCTGGTAATGCCTAGAAGTGACATCATCTACAGATTTCTATGGCCCATCCATTGTCAGCGCTCCCTTCTCTCCCCTGCAGCCACTGCTGGCTGACATAAGGGAGCCGAATGATGTGACGGAACTGGAGCGGCCTGAAAATAGGTAAGTATACAGACCTTTCTTACAAAGGTTAGCCAGCATAGTTGTTGGGGAGAGCATTTTTAAGAGTTGTTTTTGCCAGGAATTTTACTTTAAGCATTCTGGGCATGTTTGCCAACATCACTTGTTATGTACATTGGCAGTAGGACAGCAAAATGGGTTTAGCCAAACAGCAATGCAGTGCCTAATGTCTGTATGATTTCACACTTGGATACTGTGTTATTTTAGGCTTTAGGTAGGTCTAAAGCCAAAACTTTTTCATTTTAGAGAGTAGGGGAGGGTTAAAGCTAATGTCTTTTTTCTTCTTCCATTTTTGTTCTGTAAATTCACCAGAAAGTGAGAGTATCTTTCCCATGTGAGGATAACACACAGGGTCCCCACTGGAATATTTACCCTCTACTCCTGTTCTGGTGGCAACTGAACATTTGGTATTTACCCTCACTTTCACCCCAAGTGACATTGATGAACAGGAAAATTAGAGCGTCAAACTCCTTAATGGGGACACAGACAGCAATGCAAATCTGACATTGTCATTCTAACCCCTCCCCATTATATCAAAATCCACAAAAAAATGCATTTAGTTATATTTTATTCTTCCCACCTTCCCCATCTGCTTTCCAGTAAATGGCGATGTCCAAATTTACCTATATTGCCTTTGCATTACGATGGTGGTTATGTCTTCTATGCCTGCAGCCATGTTATTGGAATACTTTTTGTTTGAAATGTGAGCTGTTGATATGGTACAAATCTTACATTCCCTGCACATTCAGAAAAGAATACACTCAAAAGTGATATTTGACCTAGAGTGGACACCTGTGGATTGAAACACTAAATACCTTTTTGTATCATTACTGTGTTGATATCATCTCCTCTCTGTAGCCCCATCTGCTAAAGTCATTACACTGGATTCCAACACCTACAGAATCAAACATGTATTTATGTATTTTACATTTCAGAAATTCCTTTTTAAGGTGCAACACTTATTCAAGTTCACAAAAGATGTGGGCAAGGGGCTTGTCTAGGATATTTATCTGGAGGATTTAATTGCTGAGGTCCTTAAGAGATATTACAAGCCAGCATATGATAGTGTACATCAAAATAAAAACCGAATCACCTGTTTGAACATTATTAAAGATGTAATAACTGAATTAAAAGGACATTTGACCTTTGTGCTTTTCATGTTTCAGTGGACAATATTGAGCTTTCTTGTACCTTATTTTTGTGAAATCTTTAAGAATTTTCACATAGGAAATGACTGCAAGAAAACAAGAGTCTTTGCTGGTAATAATTCACACGTTGTTGTGCGTGGTGTAATTTTCAGTGACATAATTAACTGCTCTATCAATTTCTTTATTAGTTTAGCAAGATTAATTTTTCTTACGTAACATCTCACTGCGGAAATGATTAGTCTACATACTCATTACAGTTTATACACTGTAGCATGGGCAGCATTCGTTGTTATGAATCGCAATTTCACAAGTGATGGAGACACTGAGGGCAGCCAATATAATTACAGTAGAGAGTTGCCTTACTATACGCAGTATGAATGTATTTTAATCTGGGTTGGATTACCGTATATACTCGAATATAAGCCAAGATTTTCAGCCCATTTTTTAGGGCTGAAAGTCCCCCCCTCGGCTTATATTCGAGTCACTGCCGTCTGCCTACATGAACAGCTTGTCATGCAGACAGACGGCAGTTTTAAAAAGCCGCGCCGCCTCCTCCCGCCCGTCCGTGATAGGCGGACACTAATTTTCCCAGCAGTGCAGTGTTCCGCCTATCACGGATGCCCTGTCATTCTCATCTCATGGACGAAGATGAGAGGGCGTCCGTGATAGGCGGAACACTGCGCACTGACTGCTGGGAAAACAGCGTTCCTCCTATCACGGACGAGGATGAGGAGGAGGCGCGGCTTTTTAATTTTGCAATGGCACCGTACACGGGGACAGAGCGGAGAGCGGAGAGCGGCGAGCGGGGAGCGGGGACAGAGCGGAGAGCAGGGACCGGGGACCAAGGACCGAGGACCGAGGACCGGAGACCGGAGACCGGAGAGCGGGGACCGGGGACCGAAGACCGGCACAGGTAGGCTGTAATGGGGACACGGGGGGTCTGTACAGGGGACAGGCAGCTGCAGATGGGCATTGCTGGCCCTCTTTTCCACTTACAGTAGCTGCTGCATTTTGTACCCTCGGCTTATACACGGGTCAATGCAGGTTTCCCATTTTTTTGTGGTTAATTAGGGGTCTCGGCTTATACTCGGGACGGCCTATAGTCGAGTATATACGGTAGATTTTCTTGAAGATGAAGGATTTAATCAAATCTTTGCTGGTGATATTTGAATAGGCCTTTCTCATCAGAATAAATCGTACCAAGATTTCTAACTTAAAGGAGTTGTAAACCCTCAAGTTTTTTCACCTTATTGCATTTATGCCTTTATGCATTAAGGTGAAAAACCTCCTGTGCTGCAACTGCCCCCCAGAGCCCCCCTTTTTCTTACCTGAGCCTGATCATTCCAGTGACGGGGACGAGCACAGCAGCTCCAGCCAGTGTCTCAGGTCCTAATTGGATAGATTGATAGCAGCAGGAGCCATTCAAATCCAATGATGCGGGAGTCAGGGGCAGGGCCGAGTCCTGTGTCTGTGTCAATGGACGCAGCAGCAGGATTTGGGAGTGCACCTGCACGAGTGCCTCTATGGAAAGTGGCTCTCGTGGGGGCACTCAATGAAGGGGAGGGACCAGGAGCGCCGCCAGGGGACCCCAGAAAAGGAGGATTGGGGCCGTTCTGTGCAAAACCCTTGCACATAACAGGTAAGTATAACATGAAACCTCTACAATCACTTTAACAGTATACCTAATGTGATATTATAGCAAGAGAATTATTATAATGTAACTTGATGGTGCTTTCTATTGAGATTCTACATCACTTTTACATTCTGAATAGAGTTGGACGAATGGTTCTGCCCGAGCATGAGTTTGGGCCAAACATTGGCTATTCGCTCATTCGGCGTACACCCGAATTATCGGCCGTTCGACCGTTTGTTCGGCCCGCCGAACAACCACAATGCACTGCATATTCTTCCCATAGCAGCCATTTGCAGTGTGATATTGGCGTAGAGAGATAGAACAGGGCTCTTTTCAGTGCTACTAGTGAGTTAGTGTGCTATAGTGCACTATTGTGATTCTATTGTGAGTAGGGACGAGCCCGATGTTCGAATCGAACTTATCGTCCGTTCGGTGACTACCGAACATTATGGTGCGTTCGCGGCAAATTTGAGCGCCGCAGAATGCGCCATAATGCACTGCGAGATCGCAGTGGATTGATGTCTGATGATTGGCCAAAGCATGCACCTGACCTGCATGCTTTGGCCAATCACAGCGCGCTCTGATGTGAGAGCCGTGATTGGCCAAAGGCAGGGTGCCTTTAGCCAATCATTGCTCATGGGGCTAAGTCCACACCCCACACTATATAAGGCTGCTTACACGGTGGCCGTGTATAGTGTAATGAATGAGAGAAGTTAGCTAGAGACAGGTTAGTTAGTGGCGTACAGGCAGTTTAGTGTGTATATATATATATATATATATATATATATATTGTGGCAGCAGGCAGGTAAAATCACCTGGTTGTGTTCAGGATGGAAAATATGTATGCCCTAGATTCAGGCTTTATGCAGACTTATACCACTAAAGGGGAAGAGTTAATGAGCCCAGCTGAAGTAAGTGGGCTCATTAAGACCTCTACAAAAAAAAAACAGCATGCTTAGGGAGATGCTCCATCCTGGAACCAGTTTTGTGTTTGTATAGACTGGGGAGTGTGACTTCTGTTCTGTGTGGTGAGTTAATGCCTGTGTGGCAAACCTCTACAAAAGAGATAGGGACTGGTGCAGTACAAGGCTGCACTCAGTTGATAGACAGGGGATCTACATGTGTAGTAAGAGGTCAAGCTGACCAGGATTTCTTTTCATGTTTCTTTTTGTTTGGCTGCTATATTTTTCACTGCATGTAGCATAAATAAACCGCACCTTTGTTTTTTCACCTACAACGCTGTCTGCTGTGCCTGTTTTTGTGTTGTGAACCCATCCAGGGGGTCACACACAACCGCTGCCGAGCTAACCTATCACAGTTGGTGGAGAAGCAGGGGCAGTTTTTTTTTTTTTAAGGCCAGCATGGAGGAGATACTGAGACAGCTGGCTCTGGCAAATGCAAATCAGCAGCAGACAAATGCGGGTTTACAAAGGAGCCTTGCAGCCCAACAACAGAGCCTTGCAGCCCAGCAGCAGACAAATGCAACTTTGCAGCAGAGTCTGGAAGCTCAGCAGAAAGCTCACCAGCAGAGTCTGGAAGCTCAGCAACAAGCCCAGCAGCAATCTGAGGCCCGCTTCATAGACCTGTTGCAGAAGCAAGAGCAGAGTTTTCAACAACAAATAGAGACATTAATACAGCAACGTCCGCAGACCAATGAGGCAAGTGGTTACACAAATACTGCATCCTTTGGTGTGAGCCGTTTACTGACAAAAATGACTGGAGAGGATGATCCGGAGGTGTTTTTGACCACATTTGAAAGGACTGCTGAAAGGGAAAAGTGGCCTAAAGAGCAGTGGGCTGGACTGGTGGCCCCTCTGTTAACTGGGGAATCGCAGAAAGCTTATTATGACCTAGAGCCTGACCAAGCAAAAGACTATGTGGTGCTAAAAACAGAAATATTGGCATGGCTGGGTGTCACCCTGGCCGTCCGGTCTCAGCGTGTGCATAACTGGACTTTTCAGGTTGGAAAACCCCCCAGGTCTCAAATGTATGATCTCATTCACCTGAGCAGGAAGTGGCTGCAGCCAGAGACTTTGACCGCACCAAAGATTGTGGAACGTGTTGTTATAGATCGTTTCCTGAGAGCTCTTCCTACTGCCATCCAAAAGTGGGTAAGCCATGGAGACCCAGAAAATGCAGATAAGCTTGTGGATCTGGTTGAGAGCTACTTGGCTACAGAGAACCTGACCACCTCTTCCAGGGACTCACAGACTTTCCACCCTAAGACCAGATCAACCCCAGTGGCGGGTAAGATGACTCCAAGGGGTGAGGGTGGAGAGAGTGAGAGGGTGGGAGTTCTACCTAAGGTCTGGCGGGAGCAGCCCGGGAAGCCCAGGCTGCAAGAGGCAGCGAAAAAGATTATTTGCTACCGCTGCCGGCAAGAGGGACATATTGCAGCCAATTGCCCAGTTGTGGATGAGCCTATGCAATGTGACTTTATAAGGGAGAGACGTCAGTCGCTGTTTGCGACAGTTGCATGCACTGCCATTCGGGGACCTGAGAAACATTTATGTAAAATGTATATTAATGGTAGAAATGTTGATGTGTTGCTGGATTCAGGTAGCCTGGTAACATTGATAAAAGCTGAATTAGTTACTACAGAGGTCTCTGGGAATAACAAGGTGGCTGTTATTTGTGTGCATGGGGACACCCGAGAGTATCCGGTAACTTCAGTGTTTTTTGAGACCCCCAAAGGTAACCTCTCTCATCAGGTGGGGTTAGTGTCTCACTTACCACATGATGCCATTGTGGGAAGGGATTTTCCAAAGTTCTGGGAACTCTGGGATTGTCCTGAGCCCCCCACTGGTGCCCCTATAGACCAGGAAAATGACCAGAATTCCTCTGAGAGTGGGGAGGACTCTCCCGAATTTCCCTTGTCAGTATTGGCGGGGGAAACTCGAGAAACTGGGGAGGAGCCAACATCCTCAGATGAAAACATGCCGTCTGTGGAGTTTTCGGATCTTGAGGTTCACAGGGAAAATTTTGCCACAGAACAGTTAAAAGACCCCACCCTAATAAAGGCACGGGAAAATGTGGTAAAAATAGATGGCGAGTTAGTGAACCCAGATAAGACTTGCACTTACCCGTACTTCACTATAGAAAGGGACCTGCTGTATCGAGTGACTCAAAGGGCAGAAGAAACCATTGAGCAACTTGTGGTGCCCAAACCTTACAGGAAGTTGGTGTTAGAATTGGCCCATGGGCACATTCTGGGAGGTCATCTGGGGACCGAGAAAACCAGAGAGAGGGTATTGCAGAGATTCTATTGGCCTGGGGTCATGAAGGAAACAGAAAATTATTGTTCCTCCTGCCCTGTGTGTCAGAAGTCGGCACCTATGCCACATTTCCGTAACCCGCAGGTACCTCTTCCTATCATTGAGGTCCCCTTTGAGAGGATCGCAATGGATTTGGTAGGTCCGATAATGAAGTCCGCTAGGGGGCATCAGTACATTTTGGTTATATTGGACTA
>CM053027.1:414481728-414704228 GCA_028564925.1 Lithobates sylvaticus
AGAGGTAAGTAATGTCAAGGTCCTGGGCAGCTGACAAACCAGGGTAAATGACCAGGTCCGAGAGATAGCACTAAGTTCAGAAGGGAAATAAAGTGCAATGGAGTGCAACTTGCATGAAAAGTGAACAAGTGCTAAGAAATAAATAATTAACCAGTATCCTCAATAAATATTGAGTAACTGGATAATAGTGATATATATGTGCATGCACATCAAGAAAGTGCTAAGAATATATAATCAATCCTATGAACCAGTCAATAGTGTGCAGATAAAGTGCAAATAAAGTGCAAAAACTAGCATAAAAAGTGAACTAGTGATAAGCATAAATAATCAGTTTCTTCAATGAGTATTAACATAACTAAATAAATAGCATTAATAATACATAAATAAGTGCATATATATCAATAGGTGCTAAAATAGTTAAAATCAATCCTGTGTTGAAAATCAATATGTGATAAAACTCAATGGATGATAAAAATGTGATTAAAAAGTGGTGGTTAATAGACAAAGTCCATAAGGTGAAAATCCATAAGGTATATGTATATTGAAGATATAATAAAAACGTGTTAAATCACGTGACTAGTGTAAACAAATAGTGGAAGTCCAGGTGGGGAATAATAATTGATGTGTGGTATCCTGGAAAGCAGCAAATGTCTCTTAATAGAGTGGAAATTCCACTGATAGTTCTGGATGTTGAGATGTATCTTTTCTATATTGTTACTGTGTAGCAGTATCCACGCTGATAGTGTTAAATTTGTAAGGTGACTCCTTCTCTGGTCTCCCAGGACTCTTACCTCTAGGCAGTTGTAAAACAGCTTTGCGGGGGTATCACTATGCGCCCCAAATAGGATAACAGGAGTACAAGATGCTCTCTTATACCACTCCTACTTTCCATCAACCACTCAACGCATAGTCTTGTCGTCGGTTACCAGACATCACAACTGCCCACATCGGTGTATTGCAAACACCATACAGCAATTTTGACTCATATGGCGTAAGCCTACCTGAGTCCACGATAGTCGGTAAGCCTTCCATTAATCGGTGACGGAGTACATCAGACAAGCCGCACAAGTCACTTTATGTTTTACTCTATTCACTTAAGTCACTATTATGGTGTAATATTAATTTTTATAACAATTATTTTTAAATTTTGAGACACTATACTGTTTATTTGTGATGGTCTCAATTCAGTCACATTTTGTCTGTAATCAGTAGATTTAACCATTTGTAATTTAATGGATATTCTATATGGAATATAGTTCCACTATTGGTCACTTATATTTATTTATTTTGGTGATATATAATTTTTAAAGAATTTTTTCTATTATTATATATTATTTCACAGTATATGTTTAATAATCACTATTGAACACTTTGAGCGCCGCACTATATACTTATTCACGCTTTTTGATTTAACATATTATTGTTGTGCAGGCTGCTGAATCTATTTATGTGTAGATAGCGCAGTTTCTCCCCCCCCCCCCCACCCCCCCCCCCCCCCCCCCCCCCCACCACTGAGTGGATAGACTCCATGCGGAAAGGACAAATGTCTAGAAATTGATTCAGGTCTTTTAGATCCAGAATAGGTCTGACATCTCCGTTTGGTTTTGGAACCGTAAAGAGGTTTAAGTAGAACCCGGAGCCTTGCTCTTCTGGGGCCACCTCTATAATTACCCCTTGGGATAACAGACGTTCTAAGGCCAGAAGTAAGGGCCTTCTTTTTTCTGGCTCCCTGGGGACTCTGGACCTTAGGACACAAGATGGCGGAAGCTCCTGGAACTCTAGCTTGTAGCCCAGAGAGACCATGGAGGCTACCCATCTGTCCTGAAAAACCTGAAAACTGCAGCAGCCTTCCCCCCAGTTGGCTGAGCGGGGCGCCGCTTTATAGGAAGGCTTTGGGGTTCTGTTTACCAGATCTTGGACCACAGGGCTTCTTTGGCCCTTGGGCTTGATTTTGGACCTTTCCCCTAGTATTTTATTGGGGAGGCCATCGCCACTGCCTGGAGGATGAGGCTCCAAGGGCTGGGGACAGAGAATGTCTAAATGAAGGAGGTTTACTCTTCCTTTTGACCAGTAACAACATGGTTTTACCCCCGGTAATCTTCTGGATATATTTGTCCAGATAATCCCCAAACAGGCATTCTCCACGAAACAGGAACCCAGTTAAATATGTTTTGCATGAAGCTTCAGCTGCCCAATGCCAATAAGCCAAAGGGACCTGCGCGTGTGTACCAGCAGGAGAGTGAGGCGAGATGCTTGCTGAGCAGAATCCATAATGGCATCAACCATGAAACACAAGGCTTTAGGAAGTTCTGCATAAACATCAGCCTCCTCAGTGGAAAGGAGGCTAAGCACCTGCTTCATTTTTTACTTGAAGAAATGGCACATGCCAATTGCTGCAACTGTAGGCTGGACCACAGCGACCGCCACAGAGAAAGAGGCTTTAAACAAAGTTTCAGGCTTTTTGTCAGTTGGATCCTTAAATCCTTGAGCATTGTCCACAGGACAGGTCAGGCTCTTATTCACACAAGAAACAGCCACATCTATGGCTGGGACTCCCCATTTCTTGGTGAAACTTTCGTCCACCGGATAAAGCATAGAAAACCTTTTAGGAGGAGAAAAAAGTTTATCTGGGTGACCCCAGTCCTCATACAACAATTCATCCAGTAAAGGATGAGTTGGGAAGGCATACGCAGCCTGTGGGGATTTCCGGGACCCCAGGGAGGAAACATGGGAAATGGCAGCCTCAGCAGAGGGCAATCTGTATGTGGAACGCACCAATTCAGTATAGTATTGCACCTGCGCTTTGAGGGCCTGGGAGGTAGAAGACAGCTTCTCCTCTTCCCCTGATTCGTCCTCCTCAGATAGGGATCTTTCCTCATTATCAGAATGCTCATCCGATAGGGAACCCAAAGCAGAGAGAGGGGATCTACCCCTTTTCCTGCTATTTTTTAAGGAAGCTGTGACAAAGGTAGTAATCCTTCCTTCTAAACCATCCAATGCAGCCTTTAAAGCGTCTTCTGTGACATAAACAGGGACTGAAACATTGGGAGAGGCTGCAAAACCTGTCAGGGGTACAGACTCATCCTGTGAGGCTGCCCCAGTCTTGCAGGGGGGGGTGGTATCCTGCAGGCATGTCCAGAACCCCTAGATGTAGGCGGTGACTTTCTGGTGCCTCTTTTACCTCCCCCTGAAGCCCTCTTACGAGGAGACATAGTCCTAAGCTGCAAAGCAGAGGTACTAGTGAAAAGTGCAATCACTGTTGTGCTATAGTCTTATAATATAAACATTAGCTATAAACTGCACAACCTGATGCCGAGTAGGTGTCTTAGATTTGCCAGGATCCGATCCACTGGGATGCTTACTAAGCCCACAGCTTTGTGTCCCACCGCTTACAGGAGCTCTGGCGCCTTGGGCTTTTTTTTTTTAAACGGCCACTTTGCGCCTGCACACGTGCACGGCGCCGCAACCAAGCCCCCCCTCCTTCCCCGCAAACCCTGCTGTAAAAGCAAGCCCCCTGCATGTGCGCGCGTAGGGCCATCATGGTGGTGGCCGGGGCGAGGAGGAGAAAGGAGACCATCAGAAGCACACGTGCACGGCGCGGCAACCACGTCCCCTCTCCTTCCCCGACAACCCTACTGTAAAAGCGTGCCCCCTGCGCGTGCGCGCGTAGGGCCATCATGGTGGCGGCCGGGGCAAGGAGGAGAAAGGAGACCATCAGAGGACTGCGTGGGACCCCCGAACTGGGGGATCCCCCCCTTTTTGTTTATGTGGCAGAGCCTGCAGTAGAGTTGGTGAGCGGCATTCAGAGACCAGCTTTACTGAGTGTGTATCCTGGAAGGCATGTAAGTATACACCAGGTATGTCTCTTACTCCCTCTAGTGGCGGAAATCTGGTAAGACATACAACTACTCACAGAACATAATGCATAATGTGTAAACTTTAGGATTGTCTTCACTTATGCCGCGTACACACGATCAGAATTCTTGTTGGAAAAGCCTTGGATGTTTTTTCCGACGGAATTTCCGACAGAATTCCGCTCAAGCTTGTGTTGCCTACACACGGTCACACCAAATTCCGACCGTCAAGAATGCGGTGACGTACAACTCTACGACGAGCCAAGAAAATGAAGTTCAATGCTTCAGAGCATGCGCCGAATTGTTTCCGAGCATGCGTCGACATTTTGCGCGTCGGAATTGCCGCAGATGATTGTAATTTCAGATAGAAAGTTTTTCTGTCCGAAAAATTGCTCTCAAACTTTTGGTTGCCGTAAATTCAGCCAGCAAAATTCCAATGGAGCATACACACGGTCGCATTTTCCGACAAAAAGCTCCCATCTATCTTTTGCTGGCCAAATTTTCAATCGTGTGTACGCAGCATTACCTTATCCCCGCCACAGGAACTGCTGAGAACAGACAGATTCCAGCCTTCACCCATCACGATGGGTAGCGTTGTGCCAACCTTCAGGGTTCTGGGTTCCTACTCACAGGATCCTCTTCCCTGGACCTGTAGAAGACTCTGCCTGAAACTTTTCGTGCCACTGTTATATTAGTACACCAAAGCCTGGATCCCAGAGCCCAGACCTCCAAGGAGAGACATTACAGGCAAAACCTTGTTTCTTCATATCACAAGGCCCAGGTACCATCCATCTTAGGCGTTTTAGTATTGGCCCGAGGTATGGATCTGGTTGTATAGCTCCTAGGTCCTCGCAGAGACCATCAAACAGAGCTTTCTTCTTAGCACATCTTCAACGTGACCAACCACCTTAGACACTGGCGAAAAAACTGAGGTACTCTCCATATGGAGGGGTTATATAGGGGAGGAACTCACTTTGTAATTTGGGTTACCAGTGTCCAATCACCTGAAGGTACTATCTAACCCACTAAGTTATTACCACGCCTCTGTGTCCTGTGATGTATGAACAAGAAAAAGTTAATTTTGTCACTACATTTTCTTTAGAATACAACAAAATCATTGCGATTCTTAAAGCACATCTATGCTCACTCGCACACGCATGTGCACTAGTGTTACACAGAATTCTGGCATTGGCGCGCACAGGCGAATGCAAGGACACTTCCTTTTTCCCTTTCACCGGTGCTGTCTGGTCTACAGCGTTTACCTGAGACCCCTGATTGTCGTCTGCCTGTATCCTGCTCCAGTTGACCCTATCCGGCTTGCTCCTGACAACTCCTGCTATCCGCCTGCATCTGACCTCGGACTGTTTGACTACGTTTCTGCCTGCTCCTTCTGCTACCTTGCTGCCAGCCCGCTGCCGAACGTGCCTGTACCTGAGACCACGTCCCTGCCTGCTCCTCCTGCTACCTCGCTGCCCGCCTGTTGCCGAACCTGCCTGCACCTGACCCTGCTCCAGTGTTCACTTGCTTGGACTTGTGTGCCGCTGCTTCCAGTCCATCTGCCTGCAACTGCCTGAGCTTCAGCTTCCTTTCTGGCAGCTGCTCCCGAGTCCATTCCAGTTCCTGCTGCAGTTCCAGTCCAGCTCGTCTACTTGCAACCTTGCCAGGCACTCGTGCGACTCTGCACTCCTGCGCCTCCTGTCGGCTCTACCAGGGGCCTTGAGTCAGAGGTGTAAGAGAGGCCTCCCTCTGCATACCAGACTCTACCATCAGGTATGCGACAGGCCCCCAGTCTGGGAAGTATGTTGTCACCCAGCTTCAGTAAAGAAATTGGTCGGTAATTATTAACTAGGGATGGATCTTTATTAGGTTTAGGAATAATTGTGATATGAGCTGCGAGTAGATCACGGGCGGAGATTGTTCTGGTGAGATGTAATTAAAAGCTGTCAGAAAATGTGGACTAAGTATTTCATGAAAAGATTTATAATAACCTGATGTTAAGCCATCAGGACCAGGACTTTTTCCAGGTTTCATATGCTTAAGAGCAGCATCAACCTCCTGAGAAGAGATAGGGTGTGTCATATTCCTTGCTTCCTGTTCAGAAAGTCTTTTAGGAGTATGTTGAGGGTAATAGATCGTATAGATGGGTATAATAGTCAACAAATTTGTTAGCTATATCATTATAGTAACCAATTTACGTCCTGTGGAATTAGTGAGGGAGTGGATAGTATATTGTGTTTTTCTAATTCGTAGAGCATTAGCCAGCAGTTTTCCAGCCTTATTCCCATATTCATAAAAAAGGTTTTGAGTTAAAATGTAGTTTTGTTTATCTTTTGTTTAGTTCATCTAATAGTTCCTTTCTGGCCTGAACGAGATCATGTAATGAGGCTACTGCTTGTGAAGATTTATGTGCCCTTTCCAACTGTTGGATATCAGTTGTTAGCTTATTAATATAAGATTGTTTTTCTTTTTGCGTTTTACGGAAATTTGCGATCAAGTAACCTCTTATGACACATTTGTGTGCTTCCCAACACATCATAGTTGAAATGTCAGAATTTTCTTGAAAATATTGAATCAATCGTTTATGAATGTCGGGTGGCGAGTGTTAAAAGTTCTGCTTCTCATCAAATTCATTTTCAGCTTCTATTATGTGACCTATTAAAATACCATATTTGTATTGAGAACTCAGACTTTATTTTGGCAAACTTGAAACAAAATAAACACAGCACTAAAAATCTAAAAATAATAACCAATTTGTAGGGTCCAATAACACCAGAAGCTGCACTTTTTTATGCATTTCCACATGTGCATTAACGAGCATGTAACATGCATTTACATGTGTTTGCAGTGCGGTTTTTCAAGGTGTTTTTGTCATGGGGAAGGACAGGAGATCATAGAAGCCAAATTAGTCATATTAATGTGCATTTGCACTGAGAAAAAATGCAGCTTCCTATGCTTTTTTCTTTCAAATATTTTTTATTGGTATATTTCAGAAAGTACAGGTATATGCATATATACAATACGAAATAAGGTAAATATATAGTTCCTTGCATTTGCTAATTTTAGCTATATACCAAGCTGGGGATCATAATATAAACTGTTATCATCAATAAATATTTCCAAAATTAGATAACACACAACTTTGTCCTATGATCACTCCTAGCCATTTAGTGTGGTATACTTTTCTGTTCCAAGAAGTTGACCGAACATATTGGGTGTTATTTAAACAAGCTTAACTTAATAAATTATTAACGGGTTTGGTGCTCTCGGCCCTCCCCTGGCCTTCAAGCACTTAGGGGTTGGTCGCAGAGTTTGAGTTGTGTTGTCCGAGTAAGTTAGAGGGAATCATTTAAAGACTTTTTCAGAAATGGGTCAAATTGTACTACTGGGTCCAAGACATCCATTTTGAATTGAACGAGTGAATTGAGTCTTTTTGACTGGCTATATATTTTTCACATATCTAGTTTATATTCACTGTATGTATAACCTCAGCTATGTTGGGAGCTGCAGTTTTTTTCCAATTATTTGTCATTGTCATTCGGGCTGCTATTAAGATATGGGAGACTTGTTAAGGATTGTTTAGGAAAGTCGTCTAATTGCATTCCAAAAATGGCCGTAGTTTGGCATAGGTTAATATTTGTTTTAGTGATGTGTGAAATTAAAGCGGATACTGATTTCCAGAACTTTTTAATAGTCTTGCATGACCATGAAATGTGAAGTAGGTCACCGATTTGACCACAATTGCGCCAGCATAACGCAGATGTATCTGGGTATATTCGGTTGAGTTTAGCAGGTGTCAAATACCAGTTGTAGGTTATTTTAATAGCATTATCACAATGAGAGGTACAATGGGAGGAGCTCAGGGTCATATTAAGGGCCTCATTCCAGTCTGTTAGAGGATATTCTTTTTGTAACATTTTTTCCCATTTGATAATTTGAGGAGGCTTAACCGTGGTTTGTTGGTTGATCAGGTACTGATAAAACCAAGAAATTCCTTTCTTGGGTGGTGCCATATTCTGATAGTATGTCCAGATTGCATTATTCACCTTGACATAGGAATCGGGGTGATTTCTGTGAAAGTGTCTTATTTGTGCTGCTTTATATAAGGTTTGCATATCTTGGGACTTTAGCATCTCGTCTAATGGCAGTTGATCCGTATCGGATCCGGGGGCCATTGAAAATGCTGGGTCGAGGTATTCATAGGCTGATGTAGGAATTGTTATGGCCTTGAGGGAATCATTGTAAGGAAGTTCTTGTAGTGATGTGTTCCAGGCCTCAACTGCCGCCAGGATAGTGGCTCCTTTTTCTATATAAACTTTCTGGTGTGTGGCACTCGCTAACAATAGGGAAGTTAGGTTTTTATTTAATAAAATGTTTTTTTCTATATTGACCCAGCGCTTGGTAGGAGTAGGTTCGAACCAAGCTTTAAGTTGGTTGAGTATTGTTGCTCTGTGGTAAAGCTCTATGTTAGGCAGTCCCACTCCACCTTGTTGTTTTGCTCTAAAGAGGATGTTACATGCTAGTCTTGGCTTGCCTGACTTCAAAACAAATGCATTAATATACTTATTTACAGTGGTGAAGAAACTAGAGGGGATTTTGATAGGTATAGTGCGAAAGAGATAGAGTATTTTGGGGAGGGACAGCATTTTGAATGCCGCTATGCGGCTTAACCAGGAAATTTCTGTTTTTCTGTAGTTAAGTAAATCTTGTTTGATATCCTGTAAGAGTGCAGGGAAGTTTGTCTGATATATTGTAGATATGGGGAGGTTAACTTGAGTAAAGGAACTCTTTTTTTAAGTGCTAAGTGATAACCTGTTTATTAATGTTAACCGGGAGAATTGATGATTTTGCTATGTTCACTTTATAATACGAAATTCTAACAAATTTCTCAATTTCATCTTGTACCGTCCTCAGGGAAGGAGCCTACTTGGTCAGGGTAAGTAGAACATCGCCAGCAAAAAGTCAGATTTTGTGGTCATAATCTGCAGTAGTAACACCTGTAATGCATGTATTTTGTCGAATGGTTTCAGCAAATGGTTTCATTATGAGGGTGAATATTATAGGGGATAGGGGGCATCCTTGTCTAGTTCCATTTGTAATCTTAAATGGATCTGATAATGTGTTGGATGTATATATTTGGGCTGAGGGGCATGAGTATAGTGCTGAGATTGCCCTCGATATGGTGCCTTGAATTCCAAACTTACTGAGGGTGGCTTTTAGGTACCCCCAGTGGACCTGATAGAAGGCCTTCTCAGCATCTAATGTTAAGAAGGCTGCTTGTTCTTTTTTGGGTTCTAGTATCGTGAGAAGGTCAATTTTCCTGGTGCCATCTGAGGCTTGTCGGCCTTTAACAAAGCCTACTTGATCCATATTTATTAGGGAGGGTGTAATGTCTGCTAGTCTGTTGGCTATGATTTTGGAAAAGATCTTAAGGTCCGTATTTAGAAGCGAAATTGGGCGGAAGTTTTGCGGGGATGTTGGCTCCTTCCCTGGTTTGGGCAAAGTCACGATAATGGCTTTAAGCATTTCTTCAGGAAATGAACCAGAGGTTGCAGCTTCATTGAATAGTGTTTGCAAGTGTGGGGTGAGCGTCTTCTGGAAGGTTTTGTAGTATTCTGAGGAGAGGCCATCTGCTCCTAGGGATTTATTGTTAGGAAGGGATTTAATGGTTCTAGCGATTTCTGCTTCGGTCATAGGGGAATTTAAGTGTGAGAGTGTATCTCCATCTATGGTTGGGAGTTGAAGTTCATCTAAATATTTTTGAATTTCGTCTTCTTTAGGTTGGATAGTATTTGGATCGTTCTGAAGGATTATATAGTGACTGATAGCAATCTCGGAAGGAGTTAGCTATGTTCCTTGGGTGTAGAATCTTGGAATCAGTTCCTGATTTTAAAAGATATGCTATTGCATTTTTTGTGCGGCGCGCTTTAAGTTGGTTAGCTAAATGCTTGCCTGCCTTATTTCCCTGGGAGTAGTATCTGGCTTTGAGTCTATGTGTCTTAATTCATGTCTACACATTGTTAGGTCAGTGAGAGTGTCAGGAAAAGTTCCATCCACTGGTAATATCTGTTATTTGGCGTGCAATACTGAGGTCCACCAGCAGGTGTCTCCTGGCAGTTTGGAACTGTCAGGAGAGCTTTCCCCTGCTGATGTTATGTCATCTTTGGGCCGCAGTACTGGCGTCCACCAGCGGATGGATCCTGGCAGTATGGAGCAGACAGCACCTCCTGCAATCAGGTGTCACTTGAGGCCAATTACAGGCATATAAATACCCAGCAAACACTCACATGTTTGCCTTGGTAGTGTCCTTGTGCCCTGACCTGCTAGCTTGTGATCCTGATCCTGATCCTGATCCTGATCCTGATCCCTGAGCCCTGAGCCCTGTGCCCTGTGCCCTTTGCCCTGAACCTGTGACCCGTGTATCTGATCCTGTCTCCCTGTCCTGATCCCTATCCTGTCCCACCTGTTTCCTTGCATCCCTGCCCTGCAGTCTGATACGTCCATCCTCTCCCTGTCCTGTGTTCCTTACCCCATCTGCTGATCTCCCAGTGTATGACCTTGGCCTGGCTTATGTTTATGTTTCTGGAACATCCCCTGTCCATCTACTGATCTGCTGTGTATGACCCTGGCCTGGCTATTGTTTATGATCCTGGTATCTCCCATTTATTGTACATATCTGTCTGTTATTTGTGGGTCTCTGTCTGTTGGTTGGTTTATTGCACTGTGTGGTTGTATTTATATTATTCACTTCCCTTAATAAATCATTATATTTCACTTATACACATTTGGGTTTCCTCTGTGCAGTCCACACAGTTCTGGTCTTATCTGGTACGTGACAGAATACCAAGGCCATCCCTGATCAGAAGTGGCTACACAGAGGAACCATCTTGGTTCAGGTTGCTTCCTGCAATGAATTCTGATGTGATTCGTTATTATGCTCTGCTGGCATCGGAGAGTAGAGAATATCTCCGCCAGACACTGAAGGAGTGGACCAGTGATCAGCTGCTAGAGATCATTTGTTTTGCTCACTCCTGGGTTGATCAGGGCTGTATGCTGTTTGGGGATGTTCAGCCTTTAATTCAAATCTGCACAGAGCTGGCTTTGCCCTGCATCCCAGAGAGCCATGATGATTTTTCTCCCCCTTTCAGTATTAATCAAGTCACATCACTGGTATGGCTTCTGGAAGATGACTCCCCTTACTTTTTTGAACATTACACAGCCTGTTCCCAACAGACGATAAAATAATTTATTGATTCTGTACAATTCCTTGTCAGACAGGCAGTATGTAACCTGCAGTTTGTGCAACCACTACTTTTAACATGGTCCGGTATGTTGCAATCAGCCCCACCACCATCTCTGCTGCCAGACACCTGCCTGCCCAAGAGTCTTTTTCCCCTTCACCCATGGCAACCTCTGTTTCAGCCCAGTATACCCTGCTTCCCACCAAATATCAATACCCTGTCTCTACCCGCTGCACTTATCCACCCTTTAACCCACCTGCCTCTTCTCTGCTACCTACAACTTCCCCACAAGAACTTTCTCTGCCCGCTGTTCCCTCTTTCTTGCCATATCCCAGCCCTTCTCTTCAGTACACCTCACCTCCTACCTACAGTACTGCAGTCACCTACAGATCTGCAGCAGTTAAGCCAAAGAAGAAACAGAAGTTCTTTCCAACCCACACGATCCTGTCAGTAACCCAACCTGCCTCCACACCAACCAACCTGCTCCAATCTGCTTGCATGCCAGCTGAACCTGATAACCCACCTGATTCTGCCAAACCTCTGCCTGCTATCCAGCCAGTGTCTCCGCCTGAAGTTTCTGTATGCCAGCCCGAAGTTCCTGTGCCTGTATGCCAGCCCGAAGTCCCGATACCAATGTTCCAGTCTGATGTTCCGGCGCCTGCCTTCCAGTCTGATGTTCCGGCGCCTGCCTTCCAATCTGATGTCCCATTGCCCGCCTTCCATTCTGATGTCCCGTTGCCTGCCTTCCAGTCTGATGTCCCGTTGCCTGCCTTCCAGTCTGATGTCCCGTTGCCCGCCTTCCAGTCTGATGTCCTGTTGCCCGCCTTCCAGTCTGATGTCTCGGTGCCTGCCTTCCAGTCTGATGTCTCGGTGCCCGCCTTCCAGTCTGATGTCTCGGTGCCCGCCTTCCAGTCTGATGTCTCTTGTCCCCGCCTTCCAGTCTGCTGTCCTGTTGCCCGCCTTCCAGTCTGATATCTCGTGCCTGCCTTCCAGTCTGATGTCTCGGTGCCTGCCTTCCAGTCTGATGTCTCAGTGCCTGCCTTCCAGTCTGATGTCTCGGTGCCTGCCTTCCAGTCTGATGTCTCGTTGCCTGCCTTCCAGTTTGATGTCTCGGTGCCCGCCTTCCAGTCTGATGTCTCGGTGCCTGCCTTCCAGTCTGATGTATCGGTGACCGCCTTCCAGTCTGATGTCTCGGTGCCTGCCTTCCCGTCTGATGTCTCGGTGCCTGCCTTCCAGTCTGATGTCTCGGTGCCTGCCTTCCAGTCTGATGTCTCGGTGCCTGCCTTTCAGTCTGATGTCTCGGTGCCTGCCTTTCAGTCTGATGTCTCGGTGCCTGCCTTTCAGTCTGATGTCTCGGTGCCTGCCTTTCAGTCTGATGTCTCGGTACCTGCTGCCCAGCCTGATGTGCCTGTGCCTGCTGCCCAGCCTGATGTGCCTGTGCCTGCTGCCCAACCTGATGTGCCTGTGCCTGCTGCCCAGCTTGAAGTGCCTGTGCCTGCTGCCCAGCTTGAAGTGCCTGCTGCCCAGCCTGATGAGCCTCTGTCTGCTGCCCAGCCTGATGAGCCTCTGTCTGCTGCCCAGCCTGATGAGCCTCTGTCTGCTGCCCAGCCTGATGAGCCTCTGTCTGCTGCCCAGCCTGATGAGCCTCTGTCTGCTGCCCAGCCTGATGAGCCTCTGTCTGCTGCCCAGACTGATGAGCCTCTGTCTGCTGCCCAGACTGATGAGCCTCTGCCTGCTGCCCAGACTGATGAGCCTCTGCCTGCTGCCCAGCCTGATGTGTTCCTGTCTGCTGCCCAGCCTGATGTGTTCCTGTCTGCTGCCCAGCCTGATGTGTTCCTGTCTGCTGCCCAGCCTGATGTGTTCCTGTCTGCTGCCCAGACTGATGTGTTCCTGTCTGCTGCCCAGACTGATGTGTTCCTGTCTGCTGCCCAGACTGATGTGTTCCTGTCTGCTGCCCAGACTGATGTGTTCCTGTCTGCTGCCCAGACTGATGTGTTCCTGTCTGCTGCCCAGCCTGATGAGCCTCTGTCTGCTGCCCAGCCTGATGAGCCTCTGTCTGCTGCCCAGCCTGATGAGCCTCTGTCTGCTGCCCAGCCTGATGAGCCTCTGTCTGCTGCCCAGACTGATGAGCCTCTGTCTGCTGCCCAGACTGATGAGCCTCTGCCTGCTGCCCAGACTGATGAGCCTCTGTCTGCTGCCCAGCCTGATGTGTTCCTGTCTGCTTCCCAGACTGATGTGTTCCTGTCTGCTGCCCAGACTGATGTGTTCCTGTCTGCTGCCCAGACTGATGTGTTCCTGTCTGCTGCCCAGACTGATGTGTTCCTGTCTGCTGCCCAGACTGATGTGTTCCTGTCTGCTGCCCAGACTGATGTGTTCCTGTCTGCTGCCCAGACTGATGTGTTCCTGTCTGCTGCCCAGACTGATGTGTTCCTGTCTGCTGCCCAGACTGATGTGTTCCTGTCTGCTGCCCAGACTGATGTGTTCCTGTCTGCTGCCCAGACTGATGTGTTCCTGTCCGCTGCCCAGACTGATGTGTTCCTGTCCGCTGCCCAGACTGATGTGTTCCTGTCCGCTGCCCAGCCTGAAGTGTTCCTGTCCGCTGCCCAGCCTGATGTGTTCCTGTCCGCTGCCCAGCCTGATGTGTTCCTGTCCGCTGCCCAGCCTGATGTGCCCGCTGCCCACCCTGATGTGCCTGATGCCCAGCCTGAAGTGCCTGTTGTTCTGCTTGATGCCATAGACTATGGACAATTACAACCAGCTCCTTTGAGGGGGGGTACTGTCAGGAAAAGTTCCATCCGCTGGCAATATCTGTCATTTGGCGTGCAGTACTGAGGTCCACCAGCAGGTGTCTCCTGGCAGTTTGGAACTGTCAGGAGAGCTTTCCCCTGCTGATGTTATGTTATCTTTGGCCCGCAGTACTGGCGTCCACCAGCGGGTGGATCCTGGCAGTATAGAGCAGACAGCACCTCCTGCAATCAGGTGTCACTTGAGGCCAATTACAGGCATATAAATACCCGGCAAATACTCACATGTTTGCCTTAGTAGTGTCCTTGTGCCCTGCTAGCTTGTTATCTGATCCTGATTCTGAACCTGTTCCTGTGCCCTGAACCTGTGACCTGTGTATCTGATTCTGTCTCCCTGTCCTGATCCCTATCCAAGAACAAACATATTACAGCGCACACATGCAAAACTGACATTTACCTCCAGCAAGGCTATTTAAAAGCACCTAGACAGACATTTTCAAAAAACATTATCAAAAAATATGGGGATTTGGTCACACCATATTGCTATATGGTGCTTAAGCCCACTTACTGCGACAAAGTACCCCATGATTAGTGGGTCCTACACTATCCATAGATCGGGAGATCCTGCTTCTCTGAACCTAGGGAGATATACTCCTCTATATGGGAGAACATGAGGTCTCCAGCCATGATACAGGTGGTCACTAATTGAGGTTCTTACTGAGTGGGGTGCTCCACCCAAAAGGATTTGGTCAAAATCCATACAATAGACAAAAAAGATACTTTTTTTTAATATATTTTTTGTCTGATCCCTATCCTGTCCCACCTGTTTCCTTGCATCCCTGCTCTGCAGTCTGATCCGTCCATCATCTCCCTGTGTATGACCTTGGCCTGGCTTATGTTTATGTTTCTGGAACATCCGCTGTCCATCTGCTGATCTGCTGTGTATGACCCTGGCCTGGCTATTGTTTATGATCCTGGTATCTCTCATTTATTGTACATATCTGTCTGTTGTTATTTGTGGGTCTCTGTCTGTTGGTTGGTTTATTGCACTGTGTGGTTGTGTGTGTGTATATATATATATCTTATCTGGTACGTGACAGAGGGTATTTGGGTTGTGAGTTTGTTTGTGGTTTGTTTCAAGGATTTGTATTTTAGCGAGTAGGTTTTCAAACAGCTGCAACCTGCGTTTCCTTTCTCTGGATGCTAACTGTATCAAAAGCGCCCTGGTGTTAGCCTTATGAGTACACCAAACATTAGACATATTTGATTCCGGGGCTAAGTTGAGTTGAAAAAATTCCTCTAATTGGACTTTCAGTCTTTCCCTACAGGTTTGACTTTAAAATAGAAATGCGTTATTGCTCCAGAGGCGAGTCGGACGGGCTCTATGGCTTTCTGTCAAAGTTAATTTGATGGGAGCGTGATCTGACCAAGTTATAGACATAATTTCTGCTTTAAGAACTTCATGTAGTAGGTTCAGATCTGTTAGAAAGAGATCAATCCTTAAATATGATCCATGGGGGGCTGAATAGTAGGTGAAATCTCTTTCAGAGGCGTGCATACACCTCCATGGATCATATGACAGATTCTTTTTGAGAAAGTCTTGTAATGTTTGTCTAGTATGAGAACTTGGTTTAGACACATCCATTGTTTGATCTACTATCACCTGTGAGGAGGAGTGAGCCCTTCTGAATCCTCTCTATTTTTCTATAAAGGGAATTTAAAAACTTAAGTTGACCGACATTTGGCGCGTATAGGTTTACAATGGTATAAGAAACATTATTAATAGTACAAATTAAGATTATATAACGGCCCTTTTGATCCGTGTGGACCTCATGTATTGTATACGCTACCGAGGATTTAATAGCTATAAGAACACCGTTCTTCTTGACTGGTGCGTTAGCGGTAAAAATATGTGGGTATAAGTAATGGGTGTACTGTGGAGTCTTGGATGCTGCCCAGACTGCTGTGTTCCTGTCTGCTGCCCAGACTGATGTGTTCCTGTCTGCTGCCCAGACTGATGTGTTCCTGTCTGCTGCCCAGACTGATGTGTTCCTGTCCGCTGCCCAGACTGATGTGTTCCTGTCCGCTGCCCAGACTGATGTGTTCCTGTCCGCTGCCCAGACTGATGTGTTCCTGTCCGCTGCCCAGACTGATGTGTTCCTGTCCGCTGCCCAGCCTGATGTGTTCCTGTCCGCTGCCCAGCCTGATGTGTTCCTGTCCGCTGCCCAGCCTGATGTGTTCCTGTCCGCTGCCCAGCCTGATGTGTTCCTGTCCGCTGCCCAGCCTGATGTGCCTGATGCCCAGCCTGAAGTGCCTGTTGTTCTGCTTGATGCCATAGACTATGGACAATTACAACCAGCTCCTTTGAGGGGGGGTACTGTCAGGAAAAGTTCCATCTGCTGGCAATATCTGTCATTTGGCGTGCAGTACTGAGGTCCACCAGCAGGTGTCTCCTGGCAGTTTGGAACTGTCAGGAGAGCTTTCCCCTGCTGATGTTATGTTATCTTTGGCCCGCAGTACTGGCGTCCACCAGCGGGTGGATCCTGGCAGTATAGAGCAGACAGCACCTCCTGCAATCAGGTGTCACTTGAGGCCAATTACAGGCATATAAATACCCGGCAAATACTCACATGTTTGCCTTAGTAGTGTCCTTGTGCCCTGCTAGCTTGTTATCTGATCCTGATTCTGAACCTGTTCCTGTGCCCTGAACCTGTGACCTGTGTATCTGATCCTGTCTCCCTGTCCTGATCCCTATCCTAGAACAAACATATTACAGCGCACACATGCAAAACTGACATTTACCTCCAGCAAGGCTATTTAAAAGCACCTAGACAGACATTTTCAAAAAACATTATCAAAAAATATGGGGATTTGGTCACACCATATTGCTATATGGTGCTTAAGCCCACTTACTGCGACAAAGTACCCCATGATTAGTGGGTCCTACACTATCCATAGATCGGGAGATCCTGCTTCTCTGAACCTAGGGAGATATACTCCTCTATATGGGAGAACATGAGCTCTCCAGCCATGATACAGGTGGTCACTAATTGAGGTTCTTACTGAGTGGGGTGCTCCACCCAAAAGGATTTGGTCAAAATCCATACAATAGACAAAAAAGATACTTTTTTTTAATATATTTTTTGTCTGATCCCTATCCTGTCCCACCTGTTTCCTTGCATCCCTGCTCTGCAGTCTGATCCGTCCATCATCTCCCTGTGTATGACCTTGGCCTGGCTTATGTTTATGTTTCTGGAACATCCGCTGTCCATCTGCTGATCTGCTGTGTATGACCCTGGCCTGGCTATTGTTTATGATCCTGGTATCTCTCATTTATTGTACATATCTGTCTGTTGTTATTTGTGGGTCTCTGTCTGTTGGTTGGTTTATTGCACTGTGTGGTTGTGTATATATATATATCTTATCTGGTACGTGACAGAGGGTATTTGGGTTGTGAGTTTGTTTGTGGTTTGTTTCAAGGATTTGTATTTTAGCGAGTAGGTTTTCAATCAGCTGCAACCTGCGTTTCCTTTCTCTGGATGCTAACTGTATCAAAAGCGCCCTGGTGTTAGCCTTATGAGTACACCAAACATTAGACATATTTGATTCCGGGGTTAAGTTGAGTTGAAAAAATTCCTCTAATTGGACTTTCAGTCTTTCCCTACAGGTTTGACTGTAAAATAGAAATGCGTTATTGCGCCAGAGGCGAGTCGGACGGGCTCTATGGCTTTCTGTCAAAGTTAATTTGATGGGAGCGTGATCTGACCAAGTTATAGACATAATTTCTGCTTTAAGAACTTCATGTAGTAGGTTCAGATCTGTTAGAAAGAGATCAATCCTTAAATATGATCCATGGGGGGCTGAATAGTAGGTGAAATCTCTTTTAGAGGCGTGCATACACCTCCATGGATCATATGACAGATTCTTTTTGAGAAAGTCTTGTAATGTTTGTCTAGTATGAGAACTTGGTTTAGACACATCCATTGTTTGATCTACTATGGTGTTGAAATCACCTGTGAGGAGGAGTGAGCCCTTCTGAATCCTCTCTATTTTTCTATAAAGGGAATTTAAAAACTTAAGTTGACCGACATTTGGCGCGTATAGGTTTACAATGGTATAAGAAACATTATTAATAGTACAAATTAAGATTATATAACGGCCCTTTTGATCCGTGTGGACCTCATGTATTGTATACGCTACCGAGGATTTAATAGCTATAAGAACACCGTTCTTCTTGACTGGTGCGTTAGCGGTAAAAATATGTGGGTATAAGTAATGGGTGTACTGTGGAGTCTTGGATGCATGAAAGTGGGTCTCCTGAACGCAGAAAATATCTGCTTGTAGCTTCAGAGCTTCTTTCCAAGCTGCTTTGCGCTTAAAGGGACTTTTCAGCCCATGCGTGGTTAGTGAGACAAGTGATAAAGTCATGTCACAAGGTCATAATTGTAAAGCTTAAGAGGTTACTGGACATTTAGATGTTGGATGTGCGAAAGTTCATGTTGAGCCATAAGGTACTTGGGTCCTCTGGTGAATCTTGTGGTTATTCTATTTTCTTCAAAATATGTAGGTATTGGTTCAACGGAGTTGACGTTGCCTGAGAACAGAAAAGGTTAATGCAAAGTACATGTGCAGATGAGTTTTTCCCTGTGGTTGGTGCTATCCATATGGCAAGGAGTGAACAAAGTGCAAAAAGAAAAACTAGCGCCATTGTTGTGTTAACATAAAAACAACAGTAAGAAGAAAATATTTTACCAACTGTGGTAAACATTAAACTATGTAGGTTAACGGGTGGGTTATTGAGTAGCGGCCGCTACTCTACGGGAAAGTAGGGGCTTCCTGAGAGTCTTTCTGTGGGAGAGTAAGAGCTAGAGGTGGAGAAATTCCATATATTCATGTATGGGCTGAGGTTTTCCTTAAGGTACTGTTTGTAGCTATCCTCAGTGGATTTTCAATGATCTGAAATGTCATCAGGGTGTCTGGGCTGGGTATCACTTCTTCCTCGTTGATCATGGTTGTCGGGGGGTGGGAGGAGTTTCCATAATCAAAGGAGATTGAGGCCATCTGCAAGTGAAGTGATTACATGTTGTTTGTTGCCTCTGTTAATTATCAATTTAGCTGGTGGGCCCATCTATATAAGATCTTGTGGTTTCGCAGCATTTTTGTCACGGGGACTAATTGTCTGCGGGCCTGCAAAGTATGTTGGGAGAGATCAGCAAATAGTTTGATCCCTGCATAGGGGTCTGGGAGCAGGTTTGCTTGTTTGGTGAGTTTAAGTAGCTTCTCTTTAACATGAAAAAAGTGGATTCTTGCAATGACGTCTCTTGGGATGTGTTCTGAGAGGTATGGAGGTTTGGGTAGCCTGTGTGCCCTATCAATAACAATTTCTTACGCTGGAATTTCTGGTAAGAGAGTGGACATCATTTGCTGTATGTAACGCTTCAAGTCGTCTGGTAATACAGCTTCAGCCATCCCCCTGAATTTAAGATTGTTGCGTCTTGAGCTGTCTTCGAGGTCTGCGATTTTCATTTTGATCTGTGTTATGGCATCCCCTGTGTCTCTATGTGTATCTACTAGATCATTGTGGGCCTCTGCATACTCTCCCATTTTGTCCTCGATGTGATCCACCCTGTTTCCCAGCTCTGCCACTTCAGCTTTTAATGAGGAGACTGCTGACTGCATGTCACTGTGCAGTGTGTTGCGGAGTGCTACAAGCATGCTTTTTAGCGTGGTGTCCACTATCGGTTGCCCTGTGGGGGGGAATTGAGTGATGGGGTCCATATTCTCTGTGGTCTCCTCCATTCTGCCCTCCTCTCCCTCCTCCGTGTCATGTAAGGCAGGGTTCAGCCTGGGTCTGGACTTCTAGGGGCTGCGGGAAGGGGTGTTGTGGTTACTTGCCTGCCCTGTGTGTCGAGTGGTCTGTTTCACTTGAGTCTGCAGTTTGTGAGGTCTGGAGCGGTTCTTGCCACATGCATCGTCGGCTGATTCGGCGGCGCCATGTTTGCTGCGGGGGTTCCGGACTTGTGTGAACATGTCCACGAGCTGGCAGGAGCCGCTCTGGTATTCCCGTTTGCTCATCTTTTCTCCGGAGGTGCGCTGGGCTGTTCCCCTACCCGGGGATGTGGTTTGTTCTGCCCCAAGTCGCTTTTTGCCACTCTGAGAAGCCTGTGTGTCCCGGAACACTCCTACACTGTGGCCCCCTCCTATGCTTTTTTCAATGCACTGCAACACAAATCCAATGATGTGAACTATGCTCATTAACTAACATTGATTATGTTTGTCTATGCAGTAGGGATGCATTAAAAATGCATTCCACTGCATCTGGTATGAAAGGGGCGGTAGTGAACAATAATTAATAGAATGCCAAGCATAAAAAATAAAGTGATTGGTGCCCCTTTAAGGGAAAAATCTGGTTACTAGGGGAAACACAGTGAAGAAAATAAATATAAGGATTGGTTGGTATAGACAGAAATAATATTAATGTATTGTTATGGGGAAAGAAAAATGCTGATTAATTGCTTTAACCTACCTGGCGGTATGATTATTTATGATTTTAGGTGCTGAAAGCTGTACAATTATTTTGCATGGAAATTTGGCGTTTTATATTGTAGGCCTGCAATTCTTAGGAATAACTAACTTAAATCTGTTCAAACCCGAGTCTAGTAGACATCCCGGGTATGATAAAGTTTATAATATAATAAAAAACTATAAATAATTTTAACAAATAATAATAAAATTTAATCAAATCAAAAACACTGAAATTTGCTCAGTTGCATAATTGTCGCTGTCATTAGATTTAGTGTTTGATGATGAATTTCCCCACAAATCACTATCGCTCAATTCTGCAAAATCACTTTTGACATAAAGGGACACGTTTTGGTTGCTATGGACAATCTCCAAATTCCAGGCAGAAAAAACTGTATTTATAATATAAAAGTGCATAAAAGTCCACAGACCACTAGGGACAAATGGGATGTGTATTTTTTTTATACAGTACTGTAATCTGTAAGATTACAGTATACTGTATGTGTATTGTGTTTTAACTTTTTTGAATTTGGCGCCGATCTCCGCTCCCGTGCGTCGTAACGCCGCAGGGAACGGAGCTCGGCGGCACTCGGGCACTGTGTGAATCCAGCGAGGAGACAGCTCGCACACACAGCGGGGAGACATCACAGGATCCAGGGGATAAGGTAAGTAACTCTCCCTGGATACTGCGATGCAATCCTGAGTCTGGCTCAGGGTTACCGCTTATGGTACTGAAACCCCCACCCCGAGCCAGACTCGGGAATACCGCCAGGGGGGTTAATAACTCACTTGGAAATGAATGATTGTTTTTATGAAGAGCAAAGGGGTTTATTTACTAAAGGCAAATCCACTTTTCACTACAAGTGCACTTGGAAGTGCAGTCGATGTAGATCTGAGGGGAACATGCAAGGAATATAAAAAACAGCATTTTTGTTTGTACATGATTGGATGGTAGAAATCAGAAGAGCTTCCCCTCATTTCAGATCTTCCCCTCAGATCTACAGCGACTGCACTTCCAAGTGCACTTGTAGTGCAAAGTGGATTTGCCTTTAGTAAATAAACCCCAAAGTCTTCTCAAACACTTTCTATACACAAAACTCAGTGTAAATTCCCACAGCTGATCTATCTATAAGTGCTAAAAACACCTGAAATAGTGCTAATCAACTGCAATAAAACACAATTGTATAGTGCAAAATTAAAATAAATACTTCATAAGTTAAGTGGTGTATGCCAAAAATTAACCTAAAACCAAGTGAACAAAAAAAAAAAATATGTGGAAAGTGATATCATCTTCAAGCTCGTTGCATATCATCTAAAAGTGGATTTCATCAGGAGCTAGTGAAATTGGCATCTCACAAATCTTTATACACTTCTAATAATCTTAACCTTTTTATTTGTAATGCTTCTATATTATTACCCCTTTCCAATATCAACAGAACATTTAATATATTTAATATACATTTTATATATAAAACATAACATAAATAAAAACATAATGGCTACATTTAAAATAATTACTTTAAAAATCATAAAATACATACATACGTATATACTTGAGTATAAGCCGAGTTTTTCAGCACATTTTGTTTTGTGCTGAAAAATGCCCCTCTCAGCTCATACTGGAGTCAAGCACTTTTCTGCAGCCCAGAATCAAATTTTCCGAACCCCAAATTTACTGTGCAAACCCAGTGGAACTAGCACTACAACATATGCAAATCTGGGGTTCCTAGCCTCAAGTGGCCCCCAGATACAGGGCCCCAAAGTCGATCAACTGTGTCCACCTGCAGCAATGTCATTTTGGGACCCTTTGGGTCCAAAGACCCCAAAGTTTGGCTGCAGCTAGGGGGCATCTAGGAACCATTAACTACCAAGTTTGAAGTTCAGGGGACCTGCAAATGGGCACAGTGAGGTATGTGAATGGGTACAGTGAGGCTGCAAAAGGGCATTGTTGACCCACTTTTCCACTTACAGTAGCTGCGCATTTCTCACCCTAGGCTTATACTCGAGTCAATAAGTTTTCCCAATTTTTTGTGGTAAAATTAGGTGCCTCTGCTTATATTTGGGTCGGCTTATACTCGAGTATATACAGTACTTAAAGATTAGAAATAAAACAGTTAATATATGTCTATATTTAGACGTTTAGAATACAATATTTAATTGTTTATTTATTAAGTAGGTTTTATTCTTGGATATATCCTAGATTACCTCCAGTGATGACGCACCTTGTCATTTCCCCAAAATACCCAACTCCTCACACAATTTTGTTGTCTTCCTTTTGGGGGAATTGAATACATTTGGAGTCAACCTATCTCTTAAGGTGTGAGCACATCTGTATAATGTTTTGGGTTTTTCTGGCAATAATGATCCTACAATTCTATCCTTTTTCAGTATAGGTCAAATCTTCTTTAGAATAGTTAGGCCATTGTTTACAAAAATATATACTTTTTTCCAATGATCAATATAAAGGTTTGTCATACTAGGGGCTGTGTTTTTGGTGATGTGCTTATTTCTGTTTTAGGTTTTTATTGTGATCTTATTAGAACAGCAGATGACACATGGGACTGCAGGCAGAACCAAATTACTATAAATAATAAATACACTACACAACTTAATAGAATAGAAATTGTCCATGGCCCTTTATTATTGGTTTTATAAATAATGAATGAAATAATGTTATTATGATCACGATAAACCCTACCTATACATGTAATAATAATTTACACCACTACATCTTGAAATCAAACGTACAATCAGCGCAACCTACCCATCTTAATGTAAAAGATAATTAATAACCGCCAACCCTATAATAATAATAATAATTCAAATGTTGCTGCTAGAACACTATATACGGTATATAAACTTGCCGAACATCTCACTTCCGGATATCATACCAATGGGGTAATACTACAAATAAGAATCTTATATACAAACATATCATATATTATATTAAAAAAATTATATATATAAAATACACCCCAGTATAAAAGGACAAACTTAATACAGAATTCTCATAAAATCTAATAAATAAAATCTAATCTAATAAAAAAAATTTAGTTCATAAATTTTGGCAAAAAGGGAAGCAAAGCGCCAGGCAAATCCTAGTGCAGCATTATTTTATTTGATTAATATACAAATTGTTTACAGTATAAGGTAGACTTACATAGTGCTAGTGAGGGTAGGTGCTTTCCAGATGCAGCATCACAGAAGAGCCGTCGGGTTGTCCCTGTGGAAGAGTCCATGAGCGCCGTGTGTTAGCGGGAAGCTGAAGTCTCGAGGGACCTGGGGAGGATGCAAGCTGTGTAACTCTGTGTAGGAGTGTTGCTGATGAAAGAGGCTTTGCCATGCCTCCGAAATGCGTTCTGATTGGTCAGACACAGTGGTAGGCAGCTCACCACTCTGACAGTTCACTTTAGCCAGTAATGCTCATTTACCCAAAGAGCAGATTTTATTTAACATGTTATCAAATGTTGAATAGGACACCAAACATAATGAGGGATCAGTTTCATCATTTAAAGAAAATCCTTTTGGATAGGACAAATAGGGTAAAATACAGAATGTATTTGGTTTCTTCTTTGGAATAACACCCAAAGGAGCATTCTAAAATTAGGGATAGGAGGTTTTTGAATCGATAAATTAAAGACAAATTGGGGTTGATTTACTAAAACGGGATAGTCTAAAATCTGGTGTAGCTTTGCATAGAAAACAATCAGCTTCCAGGTTTTTTTGTCAAAGCTTATTCGAACAAGCTGAAGTTAGAAACTGATTGACTACCATGCACAACTGCACCAGATTTAACACTCTCCAGTGTTAGTAAATCAATACCATTGTGTCAAAGACAGCACAACCTACACTGTGAAAAGATGGCAATTTAAATCTCTCTAAAAAAAACACAAGAGGGCTGCTATTTACAGTGCCTTGAAAAAGTATTCATATTCCTTGAAATTTTCCACATTTTGTCATGTTACAACTGAAAACGTAAATGTATTTTATTGGGATTTTATGTGATAGACCAACACAAAGTGGCACATAATTGTGAAGTGGAAGAAAAATGATAAATGGTTTTCAAACATACATACAGTTTTTGATGGAACAATTCATCATAGAAAAGCTAAGATAGACCATCAACACTTTTATATGCTTCAAATATTATCTAAAAAAATGTTTAAAAAAAGTCATTACAGGCATACCCCACTTTTAAGTACACAATGGGGTTTATTTACTAAAGCGGGAAAGTGCTAAATCAGGCTCACTTTTGCATAGAAACCAATGAGCTTCTAACCTCAGCTTGTTTAATTAAGCTTTGGTAATAAAACCTGGAAACTCATTGGTTTCTATGCAGAAGTGAGCCTGATTTTGCACTTTCCCACTTTAGTAAATAAACCCCATTGTGTACTTAAAAGTGGGGTATATCTGTATAGTTTTTAGGATGTTTTTCACACATGCTACTGGCATGAATGCAAAATGCTTGCAACCAGTTGTTAGCAAGGAAAAGTTCTATATTTTCATCTACTTTCTCAGAATATTTCTGGTGGAAGGCAAAAGGGATAAAATGTCAATGTATTCTTCTCTCCAAACCTTTTCTTTGATGTTAGTGTTTAATTGCAACCCCAGTGCAACTCACATACTAATGCTTCTTTAAAAATGTTTTTACCTGTTATCTTGTCATCCTAACGGAGTAGTCGTTGGTTGAGCCTAGGTTCACATTGATGCGATTTGGCATGCAATTTGATATGTCAAATCACATGCCAAATCGGCAGCAATTGCTGGCAATAGCACCGTCAGAAACGGTGCGATGCCGCATTTGCGGCGCTGCACCAATTCCCAAAAGTAGTTTCTGTACTACTTTTGGCAACTTTGGGGTGCGATTTGTATAGACATCTGTGCAGGAACCCGCATAGATCTCTCTGAAATTGCCCCCGAATTTGGACTGTCATGCGGGAATGAAATTGTGCGAGTTCAGCTGAACTCGCACAATTTCAATCCCGCTGTCAGTGTGAACCTAGGCTAAAGGTAAGTAATACTACGCTATCACAGCAGGAACGAAGACCTCTGTGAATACGTGTGTGCAGCCTATTGCCTATTGTGTGCGTATGTATATACAGTATACAGGGCTTTTTTTCTCATAAAATAAGAGCAAGAGCTCACTCTCCCCGGCCAACTCCCCGCCCCGATCCCCGATGGAAGTAAAGGGACAACAAATAATCTGTGCTTTGCACAAGTCACAGGAGGCACAGAGTACTGCACTCAGGAGTGTGTAACACACAGGGCTTGGAAGTGCGTACTGTGCAGTGCTGAGGTGTACGTATCACACAAGGTGCAGAAAAAAATGTAACCCAAGGGACAGTACTTCCATATCCCCTCCAAGTAACCATCTATTGCTCAAGTCTACGCACCTTTTGGCCTACCCCTGCGCTTCCCATTCACAGCTCACCTCCCTACCACCTGGCCACTGCTCACCTCTGAAACCTTCATTATCAGCTCACCTCTTCTTCCCTGTCTACAGCTCACCTCCTTTTCCCCCGTCCACAGCACACCTCTTCTTCCCCTGTCTACAGCTCACCTCCTCCTCCTCCTCTCTGCATAACGCCCCACCCCTTTTCCTTTCCCTCCACAGTGTTCTCACACCTCTAAAAATGGTGCAGCCGGACATGCTCTGTAAGATGTGTACAGTTTTACTCCCCAACACATCAGAACTGTAGCACAGAACCGAGAGCACAGAGCTGAGGAAGGAGGAGTTTCAGACTCCAGTGGCGGTGCGTCCATAAAGGGCACAGGAGCGCCACCCCCTCTCTCCTGGCACCGCTCAATCACCATAAATAGATTTATACAATGCATGAATCTATCTATGGTCGCCGCTGACACCCCCTATTCAGGTGTCTGGCCACTTTTCGGCCGCCGGGCACATGAATTACAGCAGCGGGGGTGTTTTTTGGAAGCACCTGATTAGAGTCGTAGGCTCTAATAGGCACCCAAAAAGGTGAGCAGCGGGCACAATGCTGTGTGTTCGCTGTTCACTCAGCTGTGTGTTAGCAAAGCAAAGGAATTTGCTTTGCTAACACTGAACTGCCTCTCAGCCAATCAGGTGCTCGGGTCTGTTACCTGTCACCTGAAGACATCGAGGAGCATGCAGGACACTGCCACTGACCCTCTGCGAGACAGGTAAGTGCCAGGCGATGCACACTGGCAGCATTTGATGGGGCAGAGTAGCGGCAATTGATGGGCACACTGGCAGCATTTGATGGGGCACAGTAGCGTCAATTGATGGGCACACTGGCAGCATTTGATGGGGCACAGTAGCGGCAAATGATGGGCACACTGGCAGCAATTGATTGGTACAGTAGCTGCATTTGATAACACAGTGGCTGCACTTGATGGGCACAGTGGCTGTGTTTGATGTTCACAGTGGCTGCGTTTGATGGCACAGTGGCTGCGTTTGATGGGCACAGTGGCAGCATTTGATGGGCACAGTGACTGCGTTTGATGGCACAGTGGCAGCATTTGATGGCACAGTGGCTGCGTTTGATGGGCACATTGGCCTGCGTTTGATGGGCACAGTGGCTGCAATAGATTGTTCTTTTCAGTTTGTTTGCGCCCCCCAATAATTTTGAGCACCAGCCACCACTGCTCAACTCTGTGCTATGCAGGTAGGATAGACGGGGACAGGGGCAGCCTCCTGAAGCACCACAGTAAGCAAAAAAAAATTTGGGCAGTTGCATTGTCAGGAACTGGGACACGTACACATGCACTGGGTGACCGACGATAGCACACAGAAGCCATAAAGGAAGTAATTAGTGCAAAAACTTCCTCTAGCCAGCGTGGCAGAATAGAGTTGTGCCATGTTTCTGCTGAAAAAATGCCCTGGATAATGTAATGTGCACAGGGGGATTTGGGTGTGCCAAGACACACCTGGCATACCCCGTGTGCACGTCTATGTCTGCCACAGTCTGCTGTTTGAGGGTGATGCAAAGTTTCTTTGCTCCCACCACCTTCTTTATCCATGTAAAAAAAGATTAGCACTTCACACAGATATAGCTAGTTTTCTTTAGACATCAAATGTGCAAATACCCACTAAAGACTTTCTCAATAAGAGCCATTATTTTCTTTTTGTGTTGTTTACAGCATTTATTAAAAAGAATTTGCAATAGCAATACATTTTTTTTTTTCCTTCTCACTGTGTATCAATATTTTTCTTTTTTCTTACTGTGTTTCCCATGGTAACCAAATATCAAATAAAAACTGCACAGGGTACTTTATTTTTTATGTTTGGCATTATATGTTTGGCTCTAACAGTTATCAGTTTCACCATTTCATTGTAAGTTAAGTTTTAGCAGCTTTTAAAGTGTAACTAAAACCAAAATGTTTTTTTTTTTCCCGGCTTTGCATAAAGTGTAAAGGGATTAGAGATTAGAGCTCTTGTCAGTTTTTATTGCTGTCGGTGCCCCTCAGTAATAGATTCACTCTCTCTATGGCCCCTTTCACACAACCGCTCTGATCAGGTCCACCTCTCTTTCAGGTAGACCTCATCGGACAGTCAATTCATCCTTATGGACCATCGGGTGTCCGTTTTACACCCGTCTACCTCCGATCCAATTCAGTCAGCTAAAAACAAAGTGAAGGGGATACATTCTCCTTGTAGGGAGATCGGATCGGAGGGCAGTCGGGTGTAAGTGAACAGTGGAGTCCATTTATACCTGGCCGCCCATAGAGGAGAGTGGGCTCTATCTGCGTCCGCTCTGCATAAACTGAGTGGAAATTGACCTGTCATCCGCCCGCTCTGCTCTGATCAGCAAGTGAACTGTGAGCGGTTTCACATGGGGTGGAACAGAGTCCACCCCATGTGAAAGGAGCCTAGTTGTCCTGTTTACCGGTATCATCGAAAGTAAAAGTAAAAGAATATCCCAAATTTTGGGTTTAAATCAGAACACTAATCGAAGGGAAATCTAGTAATGGGACACAGTTCTGGTGACTCTGGTGATGCACACCAAACTTTCCTGTCACTTTCACTTCCTGTTTTGACTATGAGACAGGAAGTGAAGGTAAATTCCTCAATGGGACAAAATTCCCCATTGAGGACAAAATTCCCCAATAGGACAAAAAAACTACCCTCCCTTACTCTATCCAAAAGGGAAAAAAATGTTGCCTTTAGTTTAATAGTAAACTTTAAAGTGATTGTAAAGGCCAAAGTTTTTTTTTTCATCTTAATGCATTCTATGCATTAGGATAAAAAGCCTTCTGTGTGCAACAGCCCCCCTCAGCCCTCCTAACTTACCTGAGGTCCATCTAGTGCCAGCCATGTTGCAGGAGTGTTTCGTCTGCCCGGGGCTCCTATCCTCATTGGCTGAGACAGCAGTGCTGCGCCATTGGCTCCCGCTGCTGTCATTTCAAGTCAGTCAGCCAATGAGGAGAGAAAGGGGGCGGGGTCAGACCATGGCTCTTTGTCTGAATGGATACACGGACCTGCAGCTCAGCTCCGGTGCTCCCATAGCAAGCTGCTTGCTGTGGGGGCAATCAACAGGAGGGAGGACAGAAGAGGGACCCGAGAAGGGGAGGATCTGGGCTGCTCTGTGCAAAACCACTAAACAGAGCAGGTAAGTATAACATGTGTGTTATTTTTAAAGAAGAAAAAAAAAAGCAAGAATTTAGTATCACTTTAAGTATCTTTAGTGCTGTGTTTACTTTCTTTCAATTTTTTTATTGTGATCTTATTACTACAGCAGCTGATACATTGTTCAGATATAAAAGATTAGTGCCAAACGTACAGTTATTTTAGCAAATGTATTATGTACAGAAAATGGTAGCAATTTCCTTTCACAGCTTAAAAAGTATCTGTGTGTCCTTAGATTTTTAGGATAAAGTAATCTGTGTTTTAATTGTTCTTATTCTTTGATCTCCCCTTAAAAGGATTTGGAATAAACGCTTGTAACGTGATCTACTCATTATTGATTTCTTAATGTAGGTTTACTGTGACCTGAAAGAACCTAACTTTTCCCATATATAATAAAGTAATTAAGCAGATAATTTCTTCGACATCAGTTCCTGAGTCACACTGCCACTAGACACTGGCATGTATTTGATGTACTATAAATGATTCACTTGTTTAGCTCTATAAAAGATTACACATTATTCATAACTACCATAAATAAAAAAAAACACACACACACAAAAATAGAATAAATAGAGTGGAATAGCACAATAAGGCAAGTTTAATGTTTGTTTATCCCTCTCCCTTATTAATATACAGCAGTGGCGGCTGGTGCTCAAAATTTTTGGGGGGGCGCAAACAAACAGCCTCACTGTGCCATCAAACGCTGCCACTGTGCCCATCAAACGCTGCCACTGTGCCCATTAAATGCTGCCACTGTGCCCATTAAACGCTGCCACTGTGCCCCAAATGCTGCCACTGTGCCCCAAGTTCTGCCACTGTGCCCCTTAAGTGCTGCCACTGTGCCCCTTAAGAGCTGCCACTGTGCCCCTTAAGAGCTGCCACTGTGCCCCTTAAGTGCTGCCACTGTGCCCCTTAAGTGCTGCCACTGTGCCCCTCAAGTGCTGCCACTGTGCCCCTCAAGTGCTGCCACTGTGCCCCTCAAGTGCTGCCAGCTGTGCCCCTCAAGTGCTGCCACTGTGCCCCTCAAGTGCTGCCACTGTGCCCCCTGCCTGCCCTCTGCACTTACCTTGTCTCGGTGTGCAGCTGGTGACGGCGTCAGGCGGCGAGCGGTGTCTCATCGTCCGATGTCTTCTCCCGCGCTCCTCCTGTCTTCTGCTATGATTGGACGCCTAGCGTCCAATCACAGCGCCTGTGACTTCAGCCAATCAGGTGACAGGTAACAGACCTGGCAACCTGATTGGCTGAGAGGCGGGTCTGTGTTAGGGAAGCGATGTATTCGCTTCTCTAACACAATACTGTGTAATCAGCGAACGCACAGCAGTGCGCCCGCTGTTTACACTTAGGGAAGCCTATTAGAGCCCACAGCTCTAATCAGGTCCCCTATTAGAGCTTACAGCTCTAATAGGGCGCTTCCAGAAACAACCCCCCCCCCCACCCGCTGTAATTCAGATGCCCGGTGCCCGACAAGGGGCCGGACACCTGAATAGGGGGCGGCAGCGGTGACAATAGATAGATTCATGCAATGCATGAATCTATCTATTGGTGATAGAGCTGTGCAGGAGAGAGGGGACGGCGCTCCTGAGCCCTCTATGCACGCACCGCCACTGATATACAGTATAATCATTTATTGTTTGAGATTACCAGTTTTAGGCCCTCTGTGCCCTGCCAGTGAACAGAAAGCAGGCAGTATATAAAGGGGAAGTGTATGTGACAGTGCCTTATACTGTACTTCATTGCTGCCTTTTGATTCATTCTAACAATTAATATTTGTAATCACAGTTTAAAGCTATGCTTCACTACCATTGTTAGGGCATGAGCTGCAAAAGCAGTCAACACACCCAGTGTTGGGAGTACACATCCATTGCATCTTTTTTCAGTATTTACTAGACATGTGCGATTAGTTTCGTATGAATCGAAAATTCGTACGAATTTCCGTAAATTCGTACATTCGGGAGGATCCGAAAAAGGAATTGCTATGCTTCGGAATTCTGTACGAAATTTCGTTTATGAATTTCGGATCCAAATTCCATCACAACGGAAACGTGACTGGTGAAAAATTTAAATTCATCATAATGAACATTCGTAATTGTTAAGAAAAGTTAACAAACCTAAAAGTTAAAAACCCAGGAAGTCAGCACAGCGCAGGGATGGTGGGAGCCCCTCATAATGATAAATTCATCATAACGAACATTCGTAATTGTTGCGAAAAGTTTACGAACCTAACGAAAATTCATATTTCGTACGAATCCAAATTGAATTTCGAACACAAATTACGACAAATTAATTTTAATACGGAAGGGAACGAAACAAAACAAATTTATTGACGGCGCACATGTCTAGTATTTACCCCTTCTGATGTCATCAGTGTTGTAATAGCATGTCGCAAAGAGCAATAATGCAGTATTGTTACAAAAATAATCACAGCATTCAATAAGAAACTCTACTGGCAAATGGAAATTTAACTAATCTCATTGGTTGTTATAAAATTCATCACTGCATTTTTAAAAACTGCCTGAAAACGTCATTTGTATCCTAGAACAAATACAGAAGCTCCAAAATAAACATAGTATACAACATCCACTTGACCTCCATAAGCAGGCCATTTTTGCGATACGGCACTGCATTATTTTAACTGACAATTGCGCGGTCATGCAGCACTGTAGGCAGATAAGATGTACCGTATTTATCGGCGTATAACACGCACTTTTTCCCCCTTAAAATCGGGGGAAAGTCGTGGGTGCGTGTTATACGCCGATACCCAAAAAAAAAAATGACAAAAATCGGTTGCGGCGCCGAAAAATGGCGACCGCGGCCGAAAAAGGCCGAACCGCGGCCGAAAAAGGCCGAAAAAAGCCGAAGCGCGGCCGAAAAAGACCGAAGCCGGCTGTTCAGCTCCGCTCGGAGTCCCGCCTCCCTGCGCTCGCTCCCGAAACAGCAGGGAGGCGGGACTCCGAGCGGAGCTGAACAGTCGGCTCGGTCTTTTTCGGCCGCACTTCGGCCTTTTTCGGCCGCGGTTCGGTCTTTTTCGGCCGCGCATGCGCGGTATTTCTCGCGGCGGGAAATTTAAACGCTGGCGAACTTCAACTGACACTAGCAAGCTGCAAATGACACTAGCAAGCTGCAAATGACGCCGGGCAAGCTACAAATGATGCTGGGCAAGCTACAAATGACGCTGGGCAGGTTGCAAATGACGCTGGGCAGGTTGCAAATGATGCTGGGAAAGGCTGCAAATGACGCTGGGCAAGCTGCAAATGACGCTGGGCAAGCTGCAAATGACGCTGAGCAAGCTGCAAATGACGCTGAGCAAGCTACAAATGACGCTGGGCAAGCTGCAAATGACGCTGAGCAAGCTACAAATGACGCTGGGCAAGCTGCAAATGACGCTGGGCAAGCTGCAAATAACGCTTAAATGTAAGTTTTTTTTTTCCCTAAACTTCCCTCCTAAAACTTTTTTTCCTTAAAATTCCCTCCTAAACTTGGGGTGCGTGTTATACGCCGGTGCGTGTTATACGCCGATAAATACGGTATGTCATTTCCTAGAAATAGAGCTTTCTTTGGTGGCATTTGATCACCACTGCGTTTTTAATTTTTTGCGCTATAAACAAAAAAAGAATGTAAATTTTGAAAAAATAACTATTTTTACTTTTTGCTATAAAACACATCCAATAAAAAAAAATGTAAAACTCTAATTTCTTCATACATTTAGGCCGATATGTATTCTGCTACATAATTTTAGTAAAAAAAATCCCAATAACTGTATATTGATTGGTTTGTGCAAAAGTTATAGCATCCACAAACTATGGCATATATACTAGAATTTTCATTTATTTATTTATTTTTATACTAGTAATGGCGGCGATCAGCGACTTATAGTGGTACTGCGATTTTGCAGTTGACAATCTGACACTAACTGACACTTTTGACACTTTGTGGAAACCAGTGACACCAATACAGTGATCAGTGCTGAAAATATGCCCTGTCACTGCACCAATGACACTGGATGGGAAAGGGTTAACCACGCACTATAGCAAAATGATGGCTACAGCGGGGTCGGCCAGTCATATAATGTTCCACTGTGATCGTGCCTGTCCGCAAGCCCTCTGCGACGAGCACCCGGGGCATTCTGTAATAACTGTGATAACTGTGTGTTTTTCCTATTGATATAAAGTATTTTTTTGATTTTGAGCATCGCGGTCCTTTAACCGCTTGCCAACCAGCGCACGACAATGTACATCGGCACAATGGCATGGCTGCGCAAATGGGCGTACCTGTACATCACCTTTAAGATGCGGCATTGTGGGCGTGCATTCACCGCGTACTCCGTGAGCGTGCCCGCGGGTCACGTGAACTTGATGTCCGCCGGGAGGGCCTGCGATCTTGACACGGATTGGCAGAATGGGGAGATGTAAATAAGGCATTTACCTGTTCTGCCTAGCAATTTGACAGGGATCTACTGCTCCCTGTCATTGAGAGCAGTGATCTCTGTCATGTTGTAGTGAGCCCATCCCCCCACACAGTTATAATCACTCCTTAGGACACACTTAACCCCTTGAACGCCCCCTAGTGTTTAATCCCTTCCCTGCCAGTGTCATTTACACAATAACGAGTGCATTTTTATAGCACTGATCACTGTATAAATGTCACTGGTCCCAAAATTGTGTCAAAAGTGTCCGATGTGTCCGCCGCAATGTCACAGTCATGATAAAAAATCGCTGCCATTACTAATAAAAAAAAAAAAAATTCCATAAATCTATCCCCTATTTTGTAGACGCTATAACTTTTGCAAAAACCAATCAATATACGCTTATCGCAATTTTTTTTTCCAAAAATATGTAAAAGAATACATATCAGCCTAAACTGAGAAAGACATTTGTATATTTTGTATATATTTTATATATTTTGGGGGATATTTACTATAGCAAAAAGTTAAAAATATTGCTTTTTTTTTCAAAAATGTCGCTCTGTTTTTGTTTATAGTGCAAAAAATAAAAACCGCAGAGGTGATCAAATACAATCAAAAGAAAGCTCTATTTGTGGGGGAAAAGGACATCAATTTTGTTTGCATGCAACGTCGCACGACCACACAATTGTCAGTTAAATCGACGCAGTGCTGTATCGCAAAAAGTTCTCTGGTCAGGAAGTGGGTAAATCCTTCCGGGGCTGAAGTGGTTGATGCAGAACTCCGAGAATTTTTTTTCCCCAAGCAGATTGGACACAGCTGATCACAGATTGGGGTAAAGAGACAATCACAGCGGCTCTTTACTAGGTGATCAGCTGTGTCCAATCACAGCTGATCACAATGCAAACACACTTGCCGGTTATCGGCTAGTGTGGAAAACGACATTTGCAATGATAATCAGGGCACTGATCATTATATATCCTGATTATTAGTGCAGCCCCAATAGTGCCCATCAGTGCTTTGCTGATCAGTGCTGTCAATCAGTGCGCATCAGTGCCGCCTATCAGTCACCTTCAGTGCTGCCTATTAGTGCCCATCAGTGCCGCCTGTCAGTGCCCATCAGTTCTGCATATAAGTGCAGCCTCATTAGTGCCTCCTCATCGGTGCCCCCTCGTCAGTACCGCCTCATCAATGCAGCCTATTGGTGTCCATCAGTGCTGCCTATTAGGGATGGGCCCGGTGTTCGTTTCAAACCCATGTTTGAATCGAACATCGGCCGTTCGTCCGCTCGTCGAGGGCAGAACTCTGAGGGCCGTTCGCATCAAATTCGTGTGATGCGAACGGTCCACAATGCACTGCACCAGTCGCAGTGCATTGCTGGCTGATGATTGGCCAAGCATGCACTGTGACCCCGCATGCTTGGCCAATCATAGAGCCAGCGGCGAGGAGAGCAATAATTGGCCACAGGCAGGATGCCTGTGGCCAATTATAGCTCAGGGGGTTTAGTACACGCTCCACACTACATAAGGCTGCCGCGTCGGCGGCCTTGTGTAGTGTGTTTCGGCGTTGAGGGAAAGAGTATTGCTAGGCAGGGACAGTGTACTGTACACTAACACTATATTTGAATCATTTCTGTGTGGGAAAAGTGTAAGGATAGAGGAAAAATAGGCAGGGATAGTGTATTCTTCTCAGCCTTTGCGTGTGGGGAAAGTGTAGGGATAGAGGAAAAATAGGCAAGGATAGTGTGTTCTTCTCAGGCATTTGCGTGTGGGGGAAGTGCTGTTCTCTACCAATCCAGCCATCTGCAGGAGTTAGTGTGTGTGTGCTGTGTGAGTCTAGCACAGCACACTAAACCACCTCATCCTGTATCTGCCCTTCTGCCCTGTTGTCATCTAAGACAGCCATCTGCAGGAGTTAGTGTGTGTGTGCTGTGTGAGTCTAGCAGTCTAGCATACTGCTGTTCAGAGTATATAGGGTTGTAGGTATATGGTTTTATTTTGGGTGCGGGGTTCACCTTAATAGGGATGAGCCGAACACCCCCGGGTTCGGTTCGCACCAGAACCTTCGAACGGACCGACAGTTTGCGCGAATTTTCGAACCCTATTCGTTACAATGGACGCGAACGTTCGAAATCAAAATTGCTAATTATAACGGCCAATATGCATGTTAATGTCATAAAACAGGTTTGGGGACCCGGGTCCTGCCCCAGGGGACATATATCAATGCAAAAAGAACTTTTAAAAACTAACGTTTTTTCGGGAGCAGTCATTTTAATGATGCATAATGGGAAAAAATATTCCTTTAAATATGGTACCTGGGGGGTGTCTAAAGTATGCCTGTGAAGTGGCATGTGTTTCCCGTGTTTAGAACTGTCCCTGCACAAAATGACATTTGTAAAGGAAAAAAATAAGCCATTTAAAACCACTTGCGGCTTTAATGTCATGTCTTGTCCTGGCCATATGGCTGAAAATCCTTGAGAAAAATGGCATGGCTACCTCCCCCCCACCCCAGCCCCTTTGGGTCTTGTATGGATATTAAGGGGGACCCCGTACCCAAAATAAAACCCTATACCTACAAACCTATATACTCTGAACAGCAGTATATAGGCGGTACAAACAAGAGAGGGACTGTAGGTTTGTTCTTAAAGCAGAGTTCCACCCTAAAGTGGAACTTCCGCTTATCGGATTCCTCCCCCCCTCCGGTGCCACAATTGGCACCTTTCAGGGGGGAGGGGGGTGCAGATACCTGTATAATACAGGTATCTGCACCCACTTCCAGGAAACACAGTTCCCAGGACACATCGGAGACCAATAGGGGCGCGCAGCGCGACTCGCGCATGCGCAGTAGGGACCGGGCAGTAAAGACGTTGCGTCTTCACTTCCTGATTCCCTGACGGTCGGGCAGCGAGAGACGAGCGGTCTCTCGTCACATTCTGCCAACACCGCTGGAACCAGGAACAGGTAAGTGTCCATTTATTAAAAGTCAGCAGCTGCACTATTTGTAGCTGCTGACTTTTAATATTTTTTTGTGCGGGTGCAGCTCCGCTTTAAGTAGAATCTGAACAGGTACATTATGAAGTGTAGCTCCATCCAAAAAAAATCTATTTTTAAGCTTTTTGGAGAACATAGGGAGGGGTTATCACCCCTGTAACATTTGCTGTCTTTGCACATCTGTTCAGAACATTTCACCTTACTTTCCGTCCCAATGACAAATGTTTTTGGAAAAGTGGGGTTTTAATTGAAACAAGGATTGGTGATAAAGCATCAGTAGAGAGGAGATACCTTTTTCCCAAATTAAATCTAACAGGATAGAATTTCCCTTCCTAGGGGTAGATTTCCTCTCACTTACTGTTTTCTCCTTCCGTTTGCAAGTAGGAGTCGTTTGTAAGTTGGATGTTTGAAAGTAGGGGCCTGCCGTATATACTCTGCAGAAATTTGCCCCATTAGATGTTGGTGTAGCCACAACACTGTAAGCCCTCACAGTTACTCTTGGTGGGCACAGGAATTGGCCCTGCTGTGAATTATTAGATCAAGATTTGTAATTGCATGCACCTGTTGAACAGGGCAGAAAAATTGGGCCTTTGGTGGTGGTGGTGGACGGTGTTGCCACAAGACTGTAAGCCCTCATAGTTACTCTTGGTGGGCGCAGGAATGGGCCCTGCTGTGAACTATTAGATCAAGATTTGTAATTACACGCCCCTGTTAAACAGGGCTGAAAAATTGTGCCTTAGGCACTGGTGCTGGTGCCACAACACTGCAACCCCTCACAGATACTGTACTTGGAGCACAGCAGTCAGACCTGTTGCGAAGCATTGCTTAAAAAATTGGAATTACACGCCCTGTTAAACAGGGGCTGAAAAAATTGGGCCTTAGGCACTGGTGCTGGTGCCACAACACTTAGGCACTGGTGCTGGTGCCACAACACTGCAACCCCTCACAGATACTGTACTTGGAGCACAGCAGTCAGACCTGTTGCGAAGCATTGCTTAAAAAATTGGAATTACACGCCCCTGTTAAACAGGGGCTGAAATATTGGGCCTTAGGCACTGGTGCTGGTGCCACAACACTGCAACCCCTCACAGATACTGTACTTGGAGCACAGCAGTCAGACCTGTTGCGAAGCATTGCTTAAAAAATTGGAATTACACGCCCCTGTTAAACAGGGGCTGAAAAATTGTGCCTTAGGCAACGGTGCTGGTGCCACAACACTGCAACCCCTCACAGATACTGTACTTGGAGCTCAGCAGTCAGACCTGTTGCGAAGCATTGCTTAAAAAATTGTAATTACACGCCCCTGTTAAACAGGGGCTGAAAAATTGTGCCTTAGGCAATGGTGCTGGTGCCACAACACTGCAACCCCTCACAGATACTGTACTTAAAGCACAGCAGTCAGACCTGTTGCGAAGCATTGCTTAAAAAATTGTAATTACACGCCCCTGTTTAACAGGGGCTGAAAAATTGTGCCTTAGGCAACGGTGCTGGTGCCACAACACTGCAACCCCTCACAGATACTGTACTTGGAGCACAGCAGTCATACCTGTTGCGAAGCATTGCTTAAAAAATTGTAATTACATGCCCCTGTTAAACAGGGGCTGAAAAATTGTGCCTTAGGCAACGGTGCTGGTGCCACAACACTGCAACCCCTCACAGATACTGTACTTGGAGCACAGCAGTCAGACCTGTTGCGAAGCATTTTTTAAAAAAATTGTAATTACACGCCCCTGTTATACAAGGGCTGAAAAATTGTGCCTTAGGCACTGGTGTGGTGGCACCCAGAAACAAAAATGTTCTTCCAAGCTATCAAGGAATGGATCATTGAGGAGGAGGAAGAGGATAGTCAGTGAACATAACAGGACAGTCACTCAGCATCAGCATAGGCAGTCTTAAAGGGATGTGACATTATCAATTATTCAGTTATATCCGCTTCAGGTGCCTGGTAGCTGGTGGTGATCCAAGACTGATTCATCTTTATGAAGGTCAGTCGATCAACCGAGTCGGTGGACAGGCGCACCCTGTGATCGGTGACAAATCCTCCAGCAGCACGGAATGTGCGTTCGGAAAGAACGCTGGATGCAGGACAGGCCAGTAGCTCAATTGCATACTGTGCAAGCTCTGGCCAGTGATCCATCCTCAAGACCCAGTAAGCCAGAGGATTTTCGGGGGGAAAGGTGTCCAAGTCTGGCCTTGCCCCTAGGTATTCCTGCACCATGTATATCAGACGCTGGCGATGGTTGCTGGAACCGATCATACCTTGGGGCTGCGGACTAAAAAATTGTCTGAACGCATCGGTCAGACGTCCACCTTCCCCACCGCTCCTTCTGCTACTGACCGAAGCCTCAGCAACTCGTCGTCCAGGACCAGGAGTTTGTAACCTCCCAGTTTCTGGGGATGCGTTGCACAGACCTTTCTGCAAGGCCTCCCTGAGATGTCTCATCCTCTGCTCCCTCTGCGACGGCAAGATAAGGTCCGCAACCTTACCCTTGTACCGTGGATCAAGGAGAGTGGCCAGCCAGTAATGGTCCCTCTCCTTGATCTGAAGAATACGAGGATCCTTCCACAGGCTTTGCAGGATCAGGGAGGCAATGCAACGTAGGTTAGCTGAGGCATTCGGTCCGGAGTCTTCTGGGTCACTGAGGATGACATGGTCGCCAGCCACCTCCTCCCAGCCACGTACAAGTCCACTGGTTTGTTGGGACTGTACATCATCCCTAAAAGACTGCTGCTGCTGATGCTGAGTGCCAGGCTCCACCTCCATGCTCACACAATACTCCTCCTCCTCCTCCTCATCCTCTTCCTGTGTTATGGGTGGGACAGAAGGAACACTGTCTGGATAAAAGGGGCCTTGAGAGGCAAGGAAGTCCTCCTCTCCCTGCCTCTGTTCTGCCTCAAGTGCCCTGTCCATTATCCCACGCAGCGTATGCTCCAACAGGTGGACAAGAGGTACAGTGTCACTGATGCATGCACTGTCACTGCTCACCATCCTCGTGGCCTCCTCAAATAGTGACAGGACAGTGCATGCATCCCTGATCATGCTCCACTGGCGTGGGGAAAAAATCCAGGCTCCCCTGACCCTGTCCTGGTGCCGTAGTCGCAAAGGTAATCATTGATGGCCCTCTGCTGCGTGTGCAGTCGCTGCAGCATGGCCAACGTTGAGTTCCACCTGGTGGGCATGTCACACATTAGGCGGTTCTTGGGCAGGTTCAACTCCTTTTGCAGCTCAGCCAGCCGAGCACTGTCATTATACGATTGGCGGAAATGCACACAGACTTTCCTGGCCTGCCTCAGGACATCCTGTAAGCCTGGGTACCTGCCCAAGAACCGCTGCACCACCAGGTTGAGGACGTGAGCCATACAGGGCACATGGGTCAGCTGCCCCTGTCGCAGGGCGGAGAGGAGGTTGGTGCCATTGTCAGAAACCACCATTCCTGGCTTAAGCTGGCGTGGCGTCAACCACCTTTCGGCCTGCCCCTGCAGAGCTGCCAGAACCTCTGCCCCAGTGTGGCTCCTGTCCCCCAAACACACCAGCGCAAGCACGGAATGGCATCTTTTTGCCTGCGTACTCGCGTAGCCCCTTGTACGCCTACGGAGCACCGCTGGTTCCGAGGACAGAGCACTCGAAGAGGCCATGGAGGAAGAAGAAGAGGAGGGGGTGGAGGAGAGAGGTGTGTCACAACCAGTAGTAGCATTTTGGAGGCGTGGTGGCGGAACAACCTCCAACACTACTGCACCTTGTCCTGCATCCCTCCCAGCTGCCAATAGAGTGACCCAATGGGCCGTGAAAGACAGATAACGTCCCTGTCCATGCCTGCTGGACCATAAGTCAGCGGTAATATGCACCTTACCGCTGACCGCCCTGTCCAGCGAGGCATGGACATTGCCTTTCACATGCCGGTAGAGAGCCAGAATCGCCTTCCGTGAGAAAAAAGTGGCGTTTGTGAACCTGCCACTGAGGAACCGCACATTGAACAAACTCACGGAAGGGGGCTGAGTCTACCAACTGAAAAGGCAGCAGTTGAAGTGCTAGCAATTTAGCCAAGCTAGCATTCAACCGCTGGACATGTGGATGGCTGGGAGTAAACTTCTTTCAAAGGTCCAGCAGCTGGGGCAGGGAAATTTGCCTGCTACAATCGGACGTCGGTGTACTGCAAGTACTTGGTTGTGACACATCTAATTCTACACCTTCAGTCCTCTCAGAGCAGCTTTCAGAGAGGACTGAAGATATAGTGGGGTTGGAGATCCCAGCTGATGAGGAGCAAGGAGAGGTCCGCTTTGTTCTTTGGTGTGGGTCTTTAATGTGCGCTTGCCAACGAGCTGCATGGCAGGTCGACATATGTCTGGTCATGCTTGTGGTGCCCAAGCGGCTGATGTTTTGGCCACGCGAGATACGCTTGAGACAAATATTGCAAATAGCAGTGGTGCGATCTGATGTACTCGTCTCAAAAAAGGCCCACACCAAAGAACTTTTGTGATAACATGCAGAGGCAGCGCCCTGCACAGGCGGAGCTCTGCGGTGTGATTCAGTTGGTGTGCTGGCCTATAGCTGGCCTCCGGAGGGCATCCTGCCTCGTTGGACATGTGCCGCCGCCTCCTCCTCCTCCTCCTCCTCTCTCCCTTCAGGCACCCACGTGGAGTCAGTGACCTCATCATCCCCTCCCTCTTCACCACTAGAGCAAACCTGGCAGTAAGCTGCAGCTGGTGGAACATGACTGCCAGATTGCTGTCCTTCACTACTGCCTTCCTCTAGCTGGGTATCATCATCCAAGCCTTCAAATCGTTGGGCATCCTCCTGAAGCATGTACCCAACACTGTGCTCAAACAGTTCGGGGGACTCCTCAGGAGGACATGGTGGGTCTAGGGAAGGGGTGCCTGATGATGCCATTGAGTATGCGTTGGCAGCTGCTCTGCCAGTACCCTGAGCCTGGGTGAGAGAGGATGAGGAGGATGAGGAGGGCTTGGTCATCCTTTCTACCAAGCCTTCGGCATGATGCGGCTCAACATGTCCAGCTGCCGAAAACAAGGACAAGCGTGTCCCATGGCCACGTGCTGATGACGATGCACGACCACGTCCACGACCAGCACTGTTGTCTCTAGAAACAGAGCCTGCTTGCCCTGTGTTCTTGCCTTGGGACTGTCTGCCTCTCCTTGGCGGTCTTCCAGGCATTGTAGTGGGTAGTGTATATTGTGCTGGAGTCACACAGCACACACACTAACTCCTGCAGATGGATGCCTTAGATGACAGCAACAGGGCCCTATGGCAGATAGAGGCTGCCTTAGATGACAAGAACTGGGCTGACACACACACACACTAGCTCCTATGTGTGCTGACACACACACTAGCTCCTATGTGTGCTGACAGACACACTAGCTCCTATGTGTGTTGACACACACACTAGCTCCTATGTGTGCTGACACAAACACACTATAGCTCCTATGTGTGCTGACAACACACTATAGCTCCTATGTGTGCTGACACACACTAACTAGCTCCTATGTGTGCTGACACACACACATTAGCTCCTATGTGTGCTAACACACACACACTAGCTCCTATGTGTGCTGACACACACACTAGCTCCTATGTGTGTTGACACACACACTAGCTCCTATGTGTGTTCACACACACACACACACACACACACACACACTAGCTCCTATGTGTGCTGACACAAACACACTATAGCTCCTATGTGTGCTGATAACACACTATAGCTCCTATGTGTGCTGACAACACACTATAGCTCCTATGTGTGCTGACAACACACTATAGCTCCTATGTGTGCTGACACACACACACTAGCTCCTATGTGTGCTGACACACACACACACTAGCTCCTATGTGTGCTGACACAAACACACTACAGCTCCTATGTGTGCTGACAACACACTATAGCTCTTATGTGTGCTGACAACACACTATAGCTCCTATGTGTGCTGACACACACACACTAGCTCCTATGTGTGCTGACACACACACACACACACACACTAGCTCCTATGTGTGCTGACACAAACACACTATAGCTCCTATGTGTGCTGACACAAACACACTATAGCTCCTATGTGTGCTGACAACACACTATAGCTCATATGTGTGCTGACAACACACTATAGCTCCTATGTGTGCTGATAACACACTATAGCTCCTATGTGTGCTGACAACACACTATAGCTCCTATGTGTGCTGACAACACACTATCGCTCCTATGTGTGCTGACACACACACACACTAGCTCCTATGTGTGCTGACACACACACACTAGCTCCTATGTGTGCTGACACACACACACACACTAGCTCCTATGTGTGCTGACACAAACACACTATAGCTCCTATGTGTGCTGACAACACACTATAGCTCCTGTGTGTGCTGATAACACACTATAGCTCCTATGTGTGCTGATAACACACTATAGCTCCTATGTGTGCTGACAACACACTATAGCTCCTATGTGTGCTGACAACACACTATAGCTCCTATGTGTGCTGACAACACACTATAGCTCCTATGTGTGCTGACAACACACTATAGCTCCTATGTGTGCTGACACACACACACTAGCTCCTATGTGTGCTGACACACACACACACACACTAGCTCCTATATGTGCTGACACAAACACACTATAGCTCCTATGTGTGCTGACAACACACTATAGCTCCTATGTTTGCTGACAACACACTATAGCTCCTATGTGTGCTGACACACACACACTAGCTCCTATGTGTGCTGACACAAACACACTATAGCTCCTATGTGTGCTGACAGCACACTATAGCTCCTATGTGTGCTGACAACACACTATAGCTCCTATGTGTGCTGACAACACACTATAGCTCCTATGTGTGCTGATAACACACTATAGCTCCTATGTGTGCTGACAACACACTATAGCTCCTATGTGTGCTGACAACACACTATAGCTCCTATGTGTGCTGACAACACACTATAGCTCCTATGTGTGCTGACAACACACTATAGCTCCTATGTGTGCTGATAACACACTATAGCTCCTATGTGTGCTGATAACACACTATAGCTCCTATGTGTGCTGACAACACACTATAGCTCCTATGTGTGCTGACAACACACTATAGCTCCTATGTGTGCTGACAACACACTATAGCTCCTATGTGTGCTGACAACACACTATAGCTCCTATGTGTGCTGACACACACACACTAGCTCCTATGTGTGCTGACACACACACACACACACTAGCTCCTATGTGTGCTGACACAAACACACTATAGCTCCTATGTGTGCTGACAACACACTATAGCTCCTATGTGTGCTGACAACACACTATAGCTCCTATGTGTGCTGACAACACACTATAGCTCCTATGTGTGCTGACAACACACTATAGCTCCTATGTGTGCTGATAACACACTATAGCTCCTATGTGTGCTGATAACACACTATAGCTCCTATGTGTGCTGACAACACACTATAGCTCCTATGTGTGCTGACAACACACTATAGCTCCTATGTGTGCTGACAACACACTATAGCTCCTATGTGTGCTGACAACACACTATAGCTCCTATGTGTGCTGACACACACACACTAGCTCCTATGTGTGCTGACACACACACACACACACTAGCTCCTATGTGTGCTGACAGAAACACACTATAGCTCCTATGTGTGCTGACAACACACTATAGCTCCTATGTGTGCTGACAACACACTATAGCTCCTATGTGTGCTGACAACACACTATAGCTCCTATGTGTGCTGACAACACACTATAGCTCCTATGTGTGCTGACAACACACTATAGCTCCTATGTGTGCTGACAACACCCTATAGCTCCTATGTGTGCTGACAACACACTATAGCTCCTATGTGTGCTGACAAAACACTATAGCTCCTATGTGTGCTGACACACACACACTAGCTCCTATGTGTGCTGACACAAACACAATATAAAAATAATAGTAGTATCCGCGCTTAGGAAGTGTAACTGCTGCCCCCCTAAAAACTACACCTAGGTGCAGCAAGAAAATATAAAACAGAAAAAAGGGGTATTGGCGCTGTTCTAAAGTAGAAATAAGAAGGGGTATAAATTATAAAATGTTGAAGCGGAAGGTGTCTAGAATATTTGAAATCACCAGCCAGAAATAAAGTGAAAATGCAGAGGGTGAACCAGTGGAGTAAGTTGGCACTTATATCACAATATAAATCACAAAATGTTGAAGGTGTCCAAGGTAAGGTGTTCAGCTAGCACAAAAAAGTGATTGATAAATATTGAAGAGTGAAAAACTATTGAAAAAGTGCACGTGCATCAATAAATAAGTAAATACTGTAAAAATAATAAAATTATTGGCTGATTACTTAAAGGCGGGAAAATATATATCATAAGCTTAAATGGATAATACACAAATGATCTATATATGCATAATGTATATTAAAAAGCCACAGAAAAAATAATACAGTATTATTATGTAATATAAATGTCCATATAATCAAGCAGTGATATCGCCCACTCACATGGGTGTATCAGGAAATGAGTCAGTATCAAAACTGAGAATTATATATATAAAAATTAATTATTAATTATTAATTCTATTGCAAAAATCACTAGTTAATAAATTAGAAAAGTGGAAGTCCTCTGTGCACCAGGCAAGGCAATATGCAGGAACAAGTAAATAAATAAATAAATGCGGTCTACACAGATTTAGTATAGTGAAAACCAAGGCAGTGAATAATCATTCTAGAAAAAAGAAAGACACACAACTGGAGATGGTTAAGTTGCTGCTCACCCCTAAGGTGTAACAGAAAAGAAAAATGTTTTTTTAAGGCAGCACTATAGAAAAAAATTGGGTATGATACAACGTATTGTCTAAGTAAAAATATAAATCTTTATTGAAAATATCACAAAAGTGACATAGTGGATTTAAAACATGAGTCCCAAATGAGAGTAATATAGTACAACAGAAAAAGTATAAAAATACACACTAATAGACAAATGAACTTTTACAGTAAAATATCTTTGGACACAGCCAACATAGTTTGAAGCAAAAGTTCATTCATACTATCTTTCTATTCATACACCCATCCCAGCCCCAATCCACGCAGTTCCTAGCACTTTCGGCCAATCATTTTTGTGCACTCACTCAATTCACCCATCCACCACCCAACACTGACCCACCACTCCACCCACACATCTCACCTCTTTTTTCCCCTCCCCCTCCCCTTTTTCCTCTTTTTGACACTTTTGTTCATTCCTTATCTTTTCCATACAACTTTTTCATTGCTCCCATTTTCGATTTGATTCCATATGTTGTGTTTTATCACCTTTTGACTTGTTTTTGAATCTGTCTTCTAATGGACAATCTTTTTTTCACTTATATCTCTTGTAGTTTTCTTTCCCCTTCCTTCTGTCATTCTCCATCATTCCCTCCCCTCCCCTTCATCCCATTCCTTCCCTTCCTTTCCCTTCCCTCCCTCTACCTTTCCGCCATTTTCCCTATTCTACCTCCCCCTCCCCATCCCATTCCCGTCCCCCTACACTATCTCACTTTCACCTCATCACTCCAGTTTTAGTCCCCCCACACATCCGTTTCGGTTTTTATCACTTCACTTCTGCACATTGCACTTTTTGCAATTCTTCTTTATTTCCATCCCACTCAGGGCCACACTTATGAACCTTACCACCTTATCACTCACCCCCTCCCCCATCGCTTGCTCTTTCTTCTCTTTCCCTTCTTTCCCTTCCTTCTCCCTTTTCCTTTCCCCCCTTTTTTCCTCTTTCTACCTCATCATTGTCATTTCTTTTTTCTTTTCATCTTTTTCTGTCCTGTTTCCCCTTTTCTTTTTCCCTCCCCACAATCATTTCCCTTTTCCTTTCCTTTCTCCCTTTCCTTCCCCCTCCCCGTCTCCACGCATCCCCGGTACCCACGTGCCCCTCACCGCCCCTCTTTTCCCCTTTCCTTCCCCTCCTTTTTACTTTCCCCTCATTCTTCCTCCCCCTTCACTTTCCCTTCCTCCTCCATACGCCCCCTCCCCCTTTACATCTCCTCGTTTACATGTGCGCGCCATGTATCCATACCTCCTCTCTCTTTTTTCCTCCCTTTTTTTTTTCTCTCCCCCCCTTTTTTTCCCCCCATTTCTCTGCCCTGTTCCCTCCTGCTCCCTTCCCATCACCGCATTCCCTACCCGGCCGTCTCTCACCCCTTTTTCATTTCCCTCCCCCCCTCCCCCTTTCCTCACACACTCCACTCCTCACTCTCTCCCCCCTTCCTCCTCCCCCCCTCTTCTCCCCCCACACTCTTATCCCCTCTTCACCTCTTTCCCCTCCCCGTCTGGCCTTCCCACTGTCACCCCTGCATTTTTCTTCTTTCATCTGCCCTCACCACCTATATCTGCATTGTGATAGGGACTTTGTGTAATATATATGCACCTGCTGGCCAAAATTCCTTCTTTTAAACTACCACTCTTTTTAACTACCATTTTTTTGACACATATGAATGCATCAAGACCTATGGAATAAAACTATCTTCCATGGGAACTTCGGTAGACTTATAACTGTCTGTTTTTGGGCTCCCACGACAGGTGCGTACAACAAGAGGCCTTTGTCCTCTCCCCTCTCCTTCCTTCGCTCCCAACCACCGACCCGCTCGTCCACCTATGAGGGGTCTATCTGTTGGATGTGACCCCCCGTAAGTCACGCTTTCGGACCACCTCTCCTGTGCCCGACCCGCAGAACACTGCAGGGGGCTTGTGCGAGCACCGCCCGGGGGACTGAAAACCTCGTCAGGGAAATCCCATATGTGAAGTAATTTTCATCAGATTCATACATACCTGGGTAAATATTATATAATACAATATGGTATATGCCTCTACTCCCAATTGAAGTGGCGGTCAATACATGAAATATAGATGTTGCTGCAATATGTATGCTTATTATCCTTTTTTTTCCCCCTTTCTAAAATAGACAAATTACCTCTGAGGAAGACCCTCATCAATACGGGTCGAAACGCGTCAGATTTACTTTTGCTTCAAACTATGTTGGCTGTGTCCAAAGATATTTTACTGTAAAAGTTCATTTGTCTATTAGTGTGTATTTTTATACTTTTTCTGTTGAACTATATTACTCTCATTTGGGACCCATGTTTTAAATCCACTATGTCACTTTTGTGATATTTTCAATAAAGATTTATATTTTTACTTAGGCAATACGTTGTATCATACCCAATTTTTTCTATAGTGCTGCCTAAAAACCCCATAAACCCTTTTTGGGGGGATTTTTTCTTTTCTGTGAATAATCATTCTTGACATGAGATGAAAACAGCTGTGGTGATCCAGTGCTCCCCTCTTTCCGACACTGCCCCTAATGTGATTGCACTCACTGGAGCGCTCCAACCCCTGCAGGGGTAATGAGCGTAAAAGTAGTGGTCCACGTAGGCCTCTCTCGTCTAGGCTGGGGGTGTCCTCTTTCTCCAGGGGGTTGCTGTCAGCTGGATCCTTATTCCTCTGTCATCACGGTGTTCTCAGCAGATTTGAATTAAGTGTATGGGGAAGGGATAAACTCATAGGGTAACTCCATTTGGTTAAAAATCGGTAATTTTAATGTAAAAAATTCTATAACAAGTTACCACCAAGTGGTATAAAACAAAGTAAAAGGGCTAACAAGCCCATGCAGCAAGAATCGGCGTGTAGAAAGCCGCTGTTCCGGGGAAGCGGCGTGCGTTCTACGGCCGCAGTGATTACAAAACCGGAAGAGACGGCTGCGCCGGACGTGATGTATTGCGTACCGAGGTAGTCCTATGACGAAACGCGTAAGACGGGACTACCTCGGTACGCAATACGTCACGTCCGGCGCAGCCGTCTCTTCCGGTTTTGTAATCACTGCGGCCGTGGAACGCACGCCGCTTCCCCTGAACAGCGGCTTTCTACACGCCGGTTCTTGCTGCATGGGCGTGTTAGCCCTTTTACTTTGTTTTATACCACTTGGTGGTAACTTGTTATAGAATTTTTTACATTAAAATTACCGATTTTTAACCAAACGGAGTTACCCTATGAGTTTATCCCTTCCCCATACACTTAATTCAAATCTGCTGAGAACACCGTGATGACAGAGGAATAAGGATCCAGCTGACAGCAACCCCCTGGAGAAAGAGGACACCCCCAGCCTAGACGAGAGAGGCCTACGCGGACCACTACTTTTACGCTCATTACCCCTGCAGGGGTTGGGCGCTCCGGTGAGTGCACTCACATTAGGGGCAGTGTCGGAAAGAGGGGAGCACTGGATCACCACAGCTGTTTTCATCTCATGTCAAGAATGATTATTCACTGCCTTGGTTTTCACTATACTGAATCTGTGTAGACCGCATTTATTTATTTACTTGTTCCTGCAACATTGCCTTGCCTGGTGCACAGAGGAATTCCACTTTTCTAATTTATTAACTAGTGATTTTTGCAATAGAATTAATAATTAATTTTTATATATATAATTCTCAGTTTTGATACTGACTCATTTCCTGATACACCCATATGAGTGGGCGATATCACTGCTTGATTATATTGGACATTTATTTTACATAATAATACTGTATTATTTTTTCTGTGGCTTTTTAATATACATTATGCATATATAGATCGTTTGTGTATTATCCATTTAAGCTTATGATATATATTTTCCCGCCTTTAAGTAATCAGCCAATAATTTTATTATTTTTACAGTATTTACTTATTTATTGATGCACGTGCACTTTTTCAATAGTTTTTCACTCTTCAATATTTATCAATCACTTTTTTGTGCTAGCTGAACACCTTACCTTGGACACCTTCAACATTTTGTGATTTATATTGTGATATAAGTGCCAACTTACTCCACTGGTTCACCCTCTGCATTTTCACTTTATTTCTGGCTGGTGATTTCAAATATTCTAGACACCTTCCGCTTCAACATTTTATAATTTATACCCCTTCTTATTTCTACTTTAGAACAGCGCCAATACCCCTTTTTTCTGTTTTATACAAACACAATATAGCTCCTATAAATCCCTGCCTGCCTGCCTAGGATGGGACAGAAGGTAGGGACAGAAAGTTAGGGTGCAATGCTGTACTAACAGCACTGCAATGGGTGCTACTGCAATGCTGTACTAACAGCACGCACACACCAGACTAATCCCCAGCAGCAGATAATGTCACACTCAGCAGTGCAATCAGCAGAAATGATCAGTATTCAATGAATCAGCAATGTTTTAGCAATGAATGAATCAATCAGCAGTCTGCCTATTCACTCTATCAAAGCCGGAACACATGTGCACTGGGCCGACGGCGCGGCAGCCTTTTATACAGTGAGGCGTGTACTAAAGCCCCTGAGCTTTAATTGGCTACAGGCGTCCTGCCTGTAGCCAATTATTGCTCTCCTCGCTGCCGGCGCTGTGATTGGCCAAGCATGCGGGGTCACAGTGCATGCTTGGCCAATCATCAGCCAGCAATGCACTGCGCCGGCCGCAATGCATTGCGGGCCGCTCGCATCACACGAATGTGATGCGAACGGCCCAAGTTCTGGGCTCGCCGAGCGGGCGAACGCTCGGTGCTCGATTCGAACGTGGGTTTGAATCGAACACCGGGCCCATCCCTACCCCTTAATATCCATACAAGACCCAAAGGGGCTGGTAATGGGCTGGGGTGGGGGGTGGGGTTGATGGGGTAGCCATGCCATTTTTCTCAAATATTTTCATCCATATTGCCAGGACAAGACATGACATTAAAGCCGCAAGCAGTTTTAAATGGCTTCTTTTTTTCCTTTACAAATGTCATTTTGTGCAGGGACAGTTATAAACACGGGAAACACATGCCACTTCACAGGCATACTTTAGACACCCCCCAGGTACCATATTTAAAGGAATATTTAACTTTTTTTTTCACTTTATGCATCATTGAAATGACTGCTCCAGAAAAAACGTCCGTTTTTAAAACTTCTTTTTGCATTGATACATGTCCCCTGGGGCAGGACCCGGGTCCCCAAACCTGTTTTTATGACAATAACATGCATATTGGCCGTTATAATTAGCACTTTAGACTTCGAACGTTCGCGTCCATTGTAACTAATAGGGTTCTAACGTTCGCGCAAACTTTCGGTCCGTTCGCAGGTTCTGGTGCGAACCGAACCCGGGGGTGTTCGGCTCATCCCTACTGCCTATTAGTGCCCATCAGTGCAGCCTCATCAGTGCACATCAGTGAAGGACAAAATTACCTATTTGCTAAATTTTAGAAGAAGAAAAACTTTCTTTTTCTCTCCAACATTTTTAGAAATTTTTTTTTGTTTAGCAAAAAAAAAAAAAAAAAAAAATCTAGTGGTGATTAAATGCCAAAAGAAAGCTCAATTTGCGTGAAATACTGATAAAAAAAATCATATGGGTACAGTGATGCATGACCGCACAATTGTTATTCAAAGTGAGACAGTGCTGAAAGCTGGCCTGGGCTGGAAGTGGGTAAAAGTGTCCAGTAGGCAAGGGGTTAAACATCTAGGGCAATCAAATGGTTAAATGTGTGCCTAGCCAGTGTTTTTGTGTACTTTGTGTGCTCCTTTCACTAGCAGTACACATAGTTCTTTGCCGGGAAAGAAAATCCATCACATCCCCACTGTCAGGACAGAGCTCTGCCTCGTTTACATAGGCAGAGCTCTATCCAGCCTCTCTCCACGATGAATAGTAGGTGCCAGTGGACATTCATTGGCCAGCACCCATTGATCGGCTTCTGGTGTGATCAAGTCCCATACGCACCCCCTAGCCCAAAGTGCAAAATCACGTACTATATCTGGTTAAAGAATATTGTAAAGCCTGGTACACACAGGCCAAATATTGGGAACCGTGTGTACACCAGCCTGTCCGTCAGGCATGCTAAAAAAAAAGCATCCAATCGGCAGCTGATCAGCTGACCGGTGTAGAATGGGGATGGGCAGTCCCTCTGTCAGAATACAATAGCTCAGTGGGGAGATCGCTCTACCAACATCAGATAGTACAGCGAGCTCCTTCCAAGCTCCTTCCGTTTAATTTTTTGCGTTTCGCTTGGTTGGAACGGAAAAAATACATATGTACCAGTGTGTACTAGGCTTAAAAGTTTCATGAGCAAACATACAAAACAAAAAAAAATAAGTTTCACTATTTTTAATAGTTTACAGTAAATTGTAATGTTACTGGTAAACTGTGATATTAATAGTACATTTTATTGATTATGATACCATATGACATTTCACAGTAATTCCCAACAGCGATGCAAATATACTTTTTATACATGCATAATTATCAATAACTGAATATTATAAGGATATTGTCGTACAGTAATTCATGTATTTATAACTGTGTGTGTTAACACTGTCCCAAATTTACTTTGATCCTTAGAGGGGCTGATCATCAAGGACTCAGCTGTTCTACAGCAAACATTATGGCTTGTTACCTTCATCGATGCAATACAATACAAAATATGATGTTAACAAGTAGCACTAGCAAGCAATAGCATTACTATTACTTTGCGCTCACTGTGGTTTTATTATACATACATACTACATTATTGTATTAATATTTAATATGCTCTTTTTGTACTTGGCAAGACTTTACAGCAATGACTTTTGAAGAAAAAAAATGTCTCCTGGGAAACTACTTCTTAGTAGGATCAATTATTATTTTTCGCTTTTAATTTAAGTCGCTGTTCTATGAGGTATAAAGGAGCCAAACGAGGACATAATTATATTGTTGAAGTCAATAAGTGCAAACAGCCCCTATCATTTCTAGCTGTGCTCAGCACTGCTACACCGTTGAGTTCTTCCGCCACGAAATCCATTTGGCTCCACTTAGGAATATAGTACCGGAAGGCAGTTATTGTACAAGATTAGTTTCCTGTATGCTGTAAATTGGCAGCAGACATAAAATTCAGGATGGATTTATTAGTCTGCAAGGTCAGCAAATAAGTCGTGTAACACAATGTTTTCTTACAGTAAATTTGGGAACTGCATGTATGTGCATAATAATTATCATTAAAGGTGACTTATAGATCACTCAGTATATGGTTATTCCAGACTGTAAATCTATTTATTGTTGTCATTTTACTTGGCTAACCTATTCCAGTAACATCACCTTAGCTGCTTTTGCTATATAGCATGCATGTCTGGGTACACTAATTTGTTTTTGTTTTTTTATTTCTTTAACTTTAAGGCCTATTTCACATGGGTGTACTTGAACATATACCTGTGTGAGATCCATGTTTTGTTTGCATGGGATGCACGGTTGTTCTGTGCATCTGTGTGGGCATTTCAATTGGGACACAACAGCTGCACGGACATAGCCACTGCTCCCAATTTGATTACTGTTTGGGTGCAGGTGCATGTCCCTGAAAGCAAGAACCCCTAAGGGCTCTTTCACACGAACGGTCCATATGTCCATTTTTTCATCCTTCCGTTTTCGGATGAAAAACGGACATACATGCATCCCTATGGGATAGCGGGTGTCAGCGGATGAACATCCACTGACACCCGATATCGTCCGTGTCCGCTATTGTCCGATTCTGCAGACGGAGGAAAACCCTATTTTTCTATCTGTCTGCAGAGCGGATCGGATGAACACAGACAGACGGTCCGTGTTCATCCGATCCCCCATAGAGGAGAGCGGAGATCTGACAGGGCAGTCCCTGCACAGTGTGCAGGGACCGCCCTGTCATCCGCCAGCTCATCGGGAATCAACGGAGCGATCCCCGCTGAGCAGCGGATGTTCACGGGGCGGATCATCCCTGATCCGCCCCATGTGAAAGAGCCCTGAGGCTTCATGTACACGGGACGTTTTTACAACCTCTCCTGAACGATTTAACTTGACAGATAGTAACCGATGTTTAAAACGTCTGTTTTGCCACATTTATATGCCGTGTTTAGCTGTATTTTGCTGCGTTTGTAGAAGCGTTTAAAAATAATAATATATTAATAATAATAATAATATGTAGCACTAACCCCCGAAGGAGCTGCTGGTTTGATTTGGGCTTACCGTTACCTTCTTGACCTCGTATGCGTCTAGGGGTTTCCCGAGGTAGATGGCCCAAAGAACTGCAGAAACTGACACTGTATCCGCTTTGGGATTTTTATTTGCAAAAAAGGGATAGACAAACACAGTCTCTCAACAGGGATAGAGGGTTTAGGTGGAAAGTTCAGGTACTTTTGGAACCACTCAGACTGAAAGTCTCTCAACATATAAATCCAGAGAATAGCCACTCACAACTGGATTCTCACATCTATCGGATAAACATCCTCTCACTAGGCCTAGCAGGCGATAGAGTGTTCGAATAGAATAAAGGCTCTGCCACAGACTTGGTTGTAACTGAAGAATAAAGTCTCTGCCACAGACTTTGTTGTAACTGAAGAATAAATTAACTTAGAGAACCCTCATACGGTACCAGTATCTTGCAGCTGGCCCTGCGATACCGTACTAGTGTGGATTCACCTGGTGTCTTTCAACTTGGTTTCCAGGCTCTTGCTGAGGAACCACCTTTTGCATGGCCCTCTCCCGAAGAGTCCTCCCCTGGTTGCCTTCTCAGTTGCTGGGCCTCTCCAAAGACGAGACGGCACCCGACCACCTTAGAATCCTCCTTCCAGTTACTGTGCCTCGGACTAGCAAGCCCCGAGACAAGGAATTGGATGGATCCGCACCCCAGGCCATGAGGGCCCCTGAGGGCTGGTCAGGAGGACCAGGACCAAACAGACAGAAGATATCTTCTGGACCGGAACCCCGAAGCACGTGATCTCAGTACCTTAAGTACCCTCTCCCAGGAAGCACAGCAAGACGACACACTCACTGATTGGTTCCGAGAGAGATTGGCACCCAATGCGTCCAGCCAAACTGCGTTCTAGTACCTGCCAGAGGTGACAATGACACCTTATGGCCAAGCAGAACACAGTGCAATCCAGCCAGACTGGTACTGAAACCATAATTTAGTAAACCCAACTGTGGCTTTAGGAACATTAAATCTACAAAACACATAGCGCGTGCTCGTCAGGAGCCCAGCGCTACAAATATATATATATATATATATAGTGACGATCCGGGGTGATTAGGTTCAAGTGGTGCATGCAGTTTTCCAGAAATGTGCCACTCCAGACTGCATTTTTAGGGCATGGCAGCCCACTTTTATTTAAAGGAAATGAAAAAGTTCAAACAAACAGTAATCTTCCCTCACAGGGTGTTCCATCATCGCTGTATAACCAAACAATAGCCTCCTGGCTTACTTAACAGTAATCTTCCCTCGCCTGGGGTTCCACCATCATTGTATAACCAAACGATAGCCTCCTGGCTTACTCACTGTCAGCTTCATGCTGATTTGGTTGCAGGCTACACCTGCCTGCTTCAGACGTACACACAGACTGCCACCTGCAGTCTTAGACTCCGAGACCTCCTGTCTCTTTCTCCTGGAGCTGTCTCCTACTGGAACCCTTCCAACCTCCTAGGCCAGACTTCCTGTCTGCCGGGCGGAGCTGTCTCCAAGTCTGAGCACTGACTTCTTTTCCTGGGACGTTTATGAACCCAGCCTACAGGTGTGCAATTAGTATTCCTGCCAAAATCAGGCATACACTGCTTATATGCACCTGTGACATGGGGTCGCATCTCCACAATATATATATATATATATATATTTTTTTTTTAAATAGCCAAAAATGAAAAAGCCTGTAAACGAAATGCGGCTAAACGCAAATTACTGCGATTACACGCGTTTACAAGCTGTTACAGGCATTTGGCATTTCAAATGCCTCTAAACATCCATCCTGAATGCATTTTTTTGCGTTCCAAAAAATGCTTCTAAATTCAACTGCCTACAAATGAATATAAACGACACTGTGTACATGTACTGATAATATAACATAGAGGAGACTCCAGGGGTAGCTCAAAAAAATGCCCAACTGCTGCTAAACATCCGTTTACCAGCAGCAGTGTACATGAGGCCTTACACAATTTGAGATTGAACAGTTTCTCATCCAAAGGCAAATAGACTGTTAACTTTGCAAAGAAGTATTCCCTTAACTTAGCGAATGATCTAAACCCTGCTAACCATCATCCAATCATGTACAAGCAAAAATGCTGCGTTTTCTTTGCAAAGTAAATTTTTTTATCACATTCACTAAGCCAAGGGAAAATTCCTTTGCAACGCGAACCGCCTATTTGCCTTTAGTAAATCAAAAAAACAGGGTGCCTTGGCGGGGCTCTGTAGCTTACGCATGTATTTACAAATGTGTGCAGACTAAACCCCTGTTTTTAACGCATACTGTTAGACCGGTTGATTCAGTTGTCAGCGGGCTGGTCGGTAAGTAAGCTTGGAGTTTTCCTTGGATTTATCCTTGGCCCTTTTTTCTACCATATGTTGCGTTCCAATGCTGCTTGCTGCAATGGCCAGTTATAGGTGGGGGGCAGTGGACACCTTCTTTGTAATACTGTTATACTGGTCAGGAAACGCACTGACACCTTTGCAGCCATTGTTCTATGTGCTAGATGTTCAGTGTGCTCCTGTACCTTTTAAGAAGGTGTGGGCTCCCTTCAGTCCACCTGCCCTCCATCTATCCATCAGAATGCATGTGCTTCCATTGTGGAGTCACTCATGAGTTAGTGATAGAACTAGATATATTTTTTCTACCTTTAGTAAATCAACCCCACTGTCTCTTTGGACAGAATGGAAAACACCTTCTTTGCAATCGTTTGTGTAATTTATCAAAACTTTTAAATACATTTATGGTAAGGGGGATGTGGCACAGATAAGTTAAAATGGAGAGCCAGACAAATCATTTAATCAGGACCTAGGTGTACTTGTCAAACAGAATAACATATCTTTTTTTTTTTAAATTGTTTATTTATGTCAGGAAATGGGTCCACATGGACCAGTAGGTTACATACTTTCCACATAACATACAAAGCAAAAGACAAAACTGGTGATACAACAACAAGTCTCTGCTAACAGTATCAACAAGAACAAAAAACACCATGTTGTGGAGTTGTGAAATATTGCCGTCTCATGGGCTCACTTCCTAGTTTTCTTTTAATTATCTAAGTACCTACATTTATACAGCCCCCAATATGTGGGGGAGGGTGGAGTTAAAGAGTAGGAAGGACAGATGGGAAAAAAGAAGAAAGGGGGATTATTGAGTAGGGGGGATTGAGGGAGAGGGGTGGGGGGGAAGAGGTAGGGGGGGGGAGCAGTGTGTGTCCCCCGATCATGAAGTGTCAGTTGGTCTGATCAGAATTGTAGCTGTGGGGCTTGTGTCTATGTCCGTATGACTCAACATAGTGCTGCCGCTGCACACGATATTATGTGTCTGTGTCAGATCCTCTCAGGGCCTGACCCTCAGCTGAGTATATAAACATATTCCATCCCTGCCAGGTTTTAGTGAATGTCTCCTCTCTGTTTTGCGCTGTGAGGATAAGGTCCTCCATTTTTCTGATGTCCTCCACCTTTTGGAGCCAGAGATCAATGGTCGGCGGAAGGGCCGATTTCCATTGGAGTGGTATGCAGGCCTTAGCTGCGTCAAGTAGGTGGCGGATCACTGACTTCTTGTATTTCCTATCAGGGATATTGGAGGCATGTAAGAGGAAGAACGCTGGGTCATCGGTGATGGGCCGATCAGTAAATTGTTGTATGGTCTCACGCACTACTTTCCAGAAGTGTGTTAGTTTAGGGCATGACCAAAAAATATGCAGCAGGGTCCCTTTGTCTGTGTGACAGCGCCAGCACAGGTCTGATGTAGTTGGGTAAAACTTGTGGAGTAGTGATGGGGTCCTGTACCATCGTGAGAGAATTTTGTAATTTGTTTCCTGGATCTTGGCACAGATAGAGGATTTGTGTGTGAATCTAAGAATATGTTGTCTCTTGGTGGTATTGAATTGACAGTCTAACTCTTTTTCCCATTTAAGTAGTCCCGGGGGTATAAAGTCAGCTGAGGGAGCGTTTAAAAGGTTATAGGTCAGTGAGAGTGTGTGCGGTAGGGCACCCGTATCAGTACAGAGCTCCTCTAGGGCTGTAAGCGTCTGGGCGTCATCTGTGGGGGGTGGGATCGTACTGAGGAAATGGGTTAGTTGGAGTGTCCTCAGGAAATCTAGGCGAAACGGGCCCATAGGATCCAGAAAATCCACCATTGTTTTCCAGCGCCCACCTGAACTGTAGTGGGAAGCTTGGTGTAGGCCCGCCTCACCCAGACCCCGGAGGCTCCCGTCCGAGATACCCGGTGTAAATAAGGGGTTGCCTATTATAGGGTAGAGGGGCGAATTCGGGGAAGAGAGGGACGTCTGCGAAATTAGCCGGGCGCAGATCCGCGCTGAGTTACCAATCAGTGGGTGAAGTTTGATCTCTGTGGGTAGTGCCGGGTAGCACCATGGTGCTCCCCGGAGAGGGATCGTACTTTGGGATTGTTCCAACCTTACCCATAGCTTGGTTTCCTGATGGCGGCACCAATCTATGAGTCTCCCCAGGTGTACAGCCTGATAATATGCTCGGACATTTGGTAGGGCTAGACCGCCATGCGTTTTGGGGAGAACAAGCAGTTTGTTGGTGAGTCTAGGTCTTTTTTTTGCCCAGACGAATTCTGTGAATGCTGATTGTACCCTTTTGAAAAAAGCGGTTGGTATGTGTATGGGTAGGGCCTGCAGTAAATAGAGGATTTTTGGAAGGATAGTCATCTTTAGGATGTTGCAACGGCCTATCCAGGAATGCATACCAGATTGCCATTGGTTCAGGAGAGATTTTATTTTCGATAGTAGCGGCGGGAAATTAAGTTCGTACAGTTTCGATAGCGTGTGAGGGATGTATGTGCCTAGGTATTTCAGGGCCTTGTTTGTCCACTTCAAGTTAAAGCTGGCTTGGAGGTGTGTGAGCTGCGTTGTCGGTATCCCTACCCCCATCGCCTCTGACTTAGCAAAGTTAATCTTCAAGTTTGAGAGCGCCCCGTATGTTGTAAATTCCTGCATCAAATTTGGGAGGGATATTGTCGGGTTTGAGATTGAGAACAACAGGTCATCAGCGTAGGCTGATACTTTGTATTGAGTGTGGTTAATCGGTATTCCCGTTATGTTGGGATTTAATCTGATGTGGCATAGGAATGGTTCGAGGGACAGCGCAAAGAGGAGGGGTGAGAGCGGGCATCCCTGTCGTGTTCCGTTTGTGATCAGAAAGGGGTCGGAAGTTACTCCATTAGCCCTCACCCTGGCCGATGGTGTTGTGTATATTGCAGAGATCCATTGCAACATGTTGCCACCCAGCCCTATATGGTGTAGTGTGGCAGACATGAAAGCCCAGTTTACCCGGTCAAAAGCCTTCTCAGCATCTGTGCTGAGAAAGACACTTGGCCTGTTTTCTAAAGTGGCAGTATAAAGTAGGTTCAGGACCTTGGTGGTGTTGTCCCTTGCCTCCCTGGTTGGGACAAAGCCTACTTGGTCTTGGTGTATCAACTCTGGGATGTACGACTGCAGCCTTGAGGCGATGATTTTAGTGAACAGCTTTAGATCTGTATTCAGTAGGGAGATTGGTCGGTAGCTCCCGCACTGAGACGGGTCTTTACCTTCCTTGGGTATCACTGCTATTTGGGCCTGTAGCGTGGCGTCGTGGAGTTTGCTCCCTTTGGTAAGGTCATTGAAAAGTTTGAGTAGGTGATTTCCTAGGGACGGGAGTAGAGTCTTGTAGTACTGTATTGTTAGGCCGTCCGGTCCCGGGGCCTTCCCTCGTTTGGTATTCCCTATTGCCAGTTGTATTTCAGACAATGTTATGGGTTCCTCTAAAATGTCTCGTGTTTCCGTCGGCAAGATGGGCATGTTGGAAGAGGCTATGTAGTCAGCTATATGCTCGGGGGAGGGTTGGGCTGTATTTAGGTTGTATAGAGTCTCGTAAAAGGACTTGAATGCTTGGGTAATTTGTTGGGGCAGCGTCACTCGCCTCCCCGAGGGAGAGAAGACATGGGGTATATAAGACGCCGCCTTTTGGGCTTTCAGAGACTGTGCAAGTAATCTGCCGCACTTATTACCTGATTCGTAGATTTTTTTTACGGGAAATCTGGAGCGCTGCCTTAGCTTTAAAGTGGAGAAGGTCGGTTATCTGAGTGCGTATTGTGTCCAGCTCGCTACCTAGTGAAGTAGTCGGTGTCTGTTTGTGTTTCGCTTCTAAAGTTTGGAGTTTGCCGAATAACATGGATAGTTGAGCGGTTCTCTGTCTTTTAAGTCGTGCGCCATGCTTTATCAGTACCCCTCGGATCACCGCCTTGTGCGCCTCCCAGATTAGACCCATGTCGCAGTCCTCCGTACTGTTAGTGTGGAAATAATGTGTTAATTCTTTTGTAACATCCGTTAGTACCTCTGAGTCTTGGAGGAGGCTCTCATTGAGTCTCCATGGCTTCCTTTGTCCCCTGTAAAAGTCGGTCAGCGCGTAGCGTAGTGTAACTGGGGCATGGTCTGACCATGTGATAGACCCTATAGTGGATTCTTTGACCGCCTGAAGTTGGTTGTGTGGCATCAAAAAATAGTCGATGCGTGAGTACCCGCGGTGTGGTCGGGAGAAAAAAGTGTAATCCCGTTCGCCGGGGTGGAAGAGGCGCCAAACATCCACCAGTTGTGTGGCATGTAGGGCTTCATGGATAACTTTCCGTGTGCCTCGGGGGATGGAGGATAGGCCTGTGGAGGTATCCTCTATAGGGAGTAAGGGGGTGTTAAGGTCCCCACCTATAATCAGTTGTCCTTCTGTAAAGTCTTGAAGTAAGTCTAAGTGTCTTTTTACAAACAGGTCTTGTCGGCTGTTAGGGGCATAGAGGTTTGCGATGGTAACCTTCACGTCACCGATCAGGCCTTTAAGGAATAAAAATCTTCCCGCTGGGTCTGTTGTCATATCAATCAGAGTCCACGGGACTCTAGCCGCTATTTGAATGGAGACCCCTCTAGATTTGGCCTCCGAGTATGTGGAGTGGTATACTGTCGGATAAAATCTATTCTTTAAGATAGGGAACTTGTTCTCCCTAAAGTGTGTCTCCTGTATTAGAACAATATCAGCGTTCTGTCGCTTCATGTCATTCAGTAGCATTCGCCTCTTTTCGGGGATGTTGAGTCCCTTCGCATTGAGGGTAACAATGTTAAGCACGTCCATGATCGTATCGGGGTGGGAGATGTGGGAGGGGGGGGGGAAGGGAATAAACTAGAGGGTAGAAGAGTGTGTTAGTGGAAGGGTAGAGAGATAGAGAAAGGACTTGTAGGTATTGGGTAGCGACCGAGAGGGAAGGTCTCTCAGTCAGCACTGTCCAGCTAAGCTGGATAACTATAATTCAGCGGAGTGCTGTTACAACGCCCACCAGGAGTACCTGGGTGTAAAGCGTCAGCCTAAGTGGGAGAGCGTTCAGCGCGAGCCAGCGGGGAGCTCCCATATCCTCCCCGAGGCCCCAGACCTTAGGTGCATGTGTAGATGTGGGTGATAGATTGATGTCCGTGTGAACAGGACTAATGTGCGTGGAAGGTTAAGAACTTCCAGGGTCTGTTGAGTCGTGACATCTTATACAACTTGGTAAATTATAACGTTGCACAGTTACCTGCAAAATAACTACACTGGCTGGTTGCATAACATAATAACTAAAACAAAAAACATAAAACATCTCTAAACATCAGACATTCCCCCTTGTATGTTAGTGCGGCTCCCCCCGGCCGACACCACGGCCCCCCGTAACAGCTTCTGCACATTCTGAGGGTCAACATCAGGCCATGGAGAGAGGGAAACAGAGGGGGGGGGGAAAGAGGCAAGAGGAGGAGAGACCCCGCCCCCATCCCCCACCCGGGCACCCCCCACCCCATCACACAATATGTAGCCATCACCCAGCCACCACCCAGCCACCCCCCAGCTGTAATTCAGAGCCCCCGCAACAGCAACTCACAGAACACCCCGCAACTGTCCCTGTTCTCCCGGCGTCTTAGGGAGCATAATGGTTGTGTAGTCCTTGCAGGTGAAACATAAGGGGACTCTGAGGCAGACAGACAAAAACAACAGAGAGTAAAAAAAATAAAAAAAAAGGGGGGGGGGGACAAGGGGGCATGGCTGCCCAAGTGGAGCGTGGACTCCTCGTTGTGTGTTGTTCTATTGTGGTGGGACAGCTATGCTCTTGCCTGTAAGTGTCTGCTGCCTTGGTCTTCCGGGGGAGCATAGGTAGGCCGTCGGCTCTTCGTCAGCCACTGGGGGGGGAGGGGTCACCGGGTCAAAACCACCCCCCAAGAGACGTCTGCCGCCCTACGTTGTTCTGTTATATCAAGATGCTGTATGGTTTGCTTTGTGTTGCCCGGGCGTGATGACAGGCGCGTGGGTACCCCCGGGTTGCCAGAGGGTGGCACTGCTCCATGTATCCTCTGCTTGGCGCCAGTAGTACTAATGGCCACAGGGCAGGGGAAAATCCCAAAGGGGGGGGGGAGGCACAAGAAAATAGTGCTGATGGGGGGCTGAAACTTTAGCCAGTGCAGAACAAAATAGTTAGTGAGTATTGGAGGGTGCAATTATGACTCACGTGATCCATTGATAGATATGGATGCGGCGCGGGACCGACCTCGAGACCTCTGGGAGCGGGCTGGTTGGGCGAATCTGCCTGACGATGGGCCTGAGCGGCCTGTAGAACGCGGGAGCCTTAATAGCCAGTTTGGCACTGGAACTGGTTCTGCTCCCAAGAAAGTAAAGAAGGCAGGGAGGTCCGCTGGTGTGCGCAGTGTAAAGGAGCTTCTATCAGTGCGGAAGATGACCGCTAGGGGATAGCCCCATCTGTATGTACATCCATGGCGTCTCGCAACTTCCAGAGCTGGTTTCAACATGGCACGTCGCTGTAGCGTGGCCCTGGATAGATCCGGAAGTATCTGAATCTGTGCCCCATCAAATTCAATGTCCCCATGATCCCATGCCTTCTTTAGGAGAACTTCCTTCTGTGCGTATCTGTGCAAACGGCACAGAACATCACGGGGTCTAGCAGGGTCAGTAGATCTGGGGCCCAGCGTACGGTGGACCCGGTCTATTTCCAGGGAGGGAGGTGGTTCTCCCAGGAGTCTGTGAAAGATAGCGGTAACGGTCTCTGCTAAGTCTTCTGGACCTGTAGCCTCAGGGAGACCCCGCAGTCGCAAGTTGTTGCGGCGACTGCGGTCCTCCATTTCCTCCAAGTGTAGCTGCATCTCCTGTGCCGCTAAGGTATGGGTGTCCTGTGCGCGTTCCAGGGCTTGAACTCTAGTCTCCAGCGAGGTGATCTGGGTTTCCCCTGATGAGACTCGGTCCTCTATGGCATGTAGCTCCGTCCTCACCTCTTGTATGTCTTTGCTGTGGGCCTCCTCAATCCGCAGGATTAGGGCTTCAATGTCCGCCCTCGTGGGGAGAGCCTCAATGTCCGCCCTCGTAGGTAAAGCTCGCAGCATGCTGCGGAGGTCGTCATCCAGGCGTCCCTGGTTTGATGCGGAGCCGGCCATCTCAGACCGGAACACAGCCGGTGTCCCTGTGAGGGGATCTGGTGCGAATGTAGCGGAGGAGATCTGTGTCTCAGAGGGGTCCGTGTCCATGCGGGCCACACGGGGCGCAGTGGCTACGGCACCAGGGGATGTATTCGGGCTCCCTCTGAAAAATTGCTGAATACTGGGCTGTGAGGGTCGGTTGTGGGTCCCACGGGTCGCCGATCGTGTCCTGTATCGTTTGGGGAGGTTCATGCCGTGTTCACATCTAGTAAAGCTGTGTTTTGGCCCATAAGGTCCGGGTCAGGCAGGGAGCTCCCCTAGGGCACGTCTTCACCCGGCCATCGTTAAGCCATGTCCCCCGGAGAGGGGTGCTGTTGTGTTAGGGGTGACAGGAGCTCCTCTCGATGCACCCTTCTTCTACCACCCCGGGCCCAGATGTTTTGCTAGGGTGCAGCTAGATGTGTCCCAGGCTGGCCACAGGTCTCCCGTCCTTGATATCAATGCTCACTAGCAGCCTCTCCTTTCACACTAACAGGCAGGCAGGGGCTAGGCAGCAGGACTGTTGGATTGGGAGTATCAGGGTGCAGAGGGCCCAGAGCAGTATGTTGTAGACAGCAGCAGATGGGGTACAGCACCTGCTGTCTTTGGCAGTACCCCTGGCCTTGGCTGGGACCTGGAGGGCTTCTAGGGCAGGTGTGGAAGGGTGGCCTGCACTGTAGATGTAGGCCGGGCCGGCCGAGAATAACATATCTTATGGTAGGCAAAACATACAGTATATTAGCAATATGGATTTCAATTGTAAAATTAGCTTTGTTCAGGGTTGTCCTTTAAAACAATCATGTAGCACATATTAGAATAGGAGATTGCTTACATGCATTTTGCAGTGGCGGCCCGTGCACTGTGGGCGCATGGGCGCCACCCCCCATCCATGCGCCGGCCCCTTTCAGGACGCCGGACGCATGGATTCCTATGGCGGGGCGGGAGGGGGTGGTACTTTTTTAAGCACCTGATTAGAGCCAGAGGCTCTAATAGGCTTCAAAATAGGGTGGGCTCGGAGTGCAGAGAGTGCGCCCTGATCCCACCCAATTGTGTGACGATAGCGAATAAATTTTTGCTATTTACACACTAACCTTCCTCCCTGCCAATCAGGAGGCAGAGCGTCGGACCTGTTTCCTGATTGGCCAAAGCGCCAGGCCACCCTATTGGAAGAGAAGCAGAGGAGACACGCGCTGGAGCGGAGGTCGCCGCTACTCTGGTGCATGGAGCTGCTGCCTGGCGGTAAGTGTCAGGGGGGTGCTGCCAGAGCCACGCACGGGGGGGTGGTGCTGCCAGAGCCAGGGGGCACAAGTGGCTGCATGTGATGGGCACAAGTGGCTGCATATGATGGGCACAAGTGGCTGCATTTGATGGGCACAAGAGGGTGCATATGATGGGCACAAGATGTTGCATATCATGGGCACAAATGGCTGGATTTGATGGGCACAAGTGGCTGCATATGACGGGCACAAGTGGCTGCATTTGATGGGGATAAGTGGTTGCATTTGATGGGCACAGCGGCTGCATATGATGGGCACAGATGACTGCATTTATTGGGCACAAGTAGCTGCATTTGATGGGCACAGCAGCTGCATATAATGGACACAAGAGGCTGCATATGATGGGCACAAGAGGCTGCATATGACGGGCACAGTGGCTGCATATGACGGGCACAAGTGGCTGCATTTGATGGGCACAACTGGCTGCATATGATGGGCACAGTGGCTGCATTAAATGGGCACAGTGAGGCTGCAATTGATGGGGGGGGTTTCAGTATTTTTCAGTTTGTTTGCGCCCCCCACCAAAAATGTTGAGCACCAGCCGCCACTGGCATTTTGTTTATGTACATGTCTGAGCATGGTGTGAGTGTATAGTTCTACTGATTTACTGCAGCTTCAACCAAGTTAATTTCCTAGAATTAAGGTATACCCAACAGAAGATTTGAAAATGTGTAAGGTCAGACCATCATTTATTTACTAGATTTGTACAATCCTTTTGTGTCAGAATTATAAATAATATTACCTAAAACCAAATTGCAATTAATAATGCGGAGCTCTTTTTGCAGCAGTTGTCATGTTACCTACAAGCCATGCGAATCTCTAAAAGGTTTTACGGTACCTAGGCTTGCAGAGAGGAACAGTTTTGCTTCTTGTTGTTGGATTCCCATTGATTACCCAGCAACCAAGCTCTGTGCCTTTGCCGAGACTGGCCATCTATCACGTAAAGCCAGCTTCAGACCCTGCTGTAAATATAACCAGCGTTTTATTTGAATGAGGATTAACTTTTGTTGCTTTAGCAGGCTACTACGTCTGTTATGTGCTATGACATTTTATAGTCTTTAATACACATCCAAGTCTATAGCTTCTTTCTTCTATGTTTTTTACTAAGAAAAATGCTCCTTGCTTATTTTTTTGAAGGAAACCAATTGTTTTGGGGATTTTATTGGGCTTAGCCCATTGTCTACCAAAGTATGTTTATAAACGTATTGGTATTCAAGGGTTCAAAGCAAGCTTTTGAGCTTGGTGTTGAGTTTTAGAGCTGGAGAAGGGCTTTCAGGTAAAATGATCTGTGTGGCTCTAGAACTCACCCCACCCTCTGCTGGCAGCACCAGTGGTGGCACCTTGGCTCTCCCGTTCTTCTGGGGGGCCCAGGACCACATTAAACTGCCTGAGATTTAAGAGCAGAAGGTGATCAGGAATGGATGATTCTCCTTTAACTAATGAACCAGAAACAAAGTGTATTGTTTCACTTCCAAATTCATAGCCGTCATTCCCCAACTACTATAGCCGAGGATGCAGCTATTCAAGCACCATGAGAGTCAGCTGGGTGGGCTGGTGAGTGTCAGTCTGGAGGACTGTGGGGAGAAGTTAGCCTGGAGGGCTAGGAAAGGGGCAGCTGCAGCCAGGTGGGTTGGCAGTGCCTAAACAAGTAGTGCTGGGATCAGTAGCCACAGGAGTGATGCAAGCTGGACACTGAAATTCCGCTACACAACCAAGGGGCCTCGGGTTCCTGCCTGTAATGGACCATTGCTTTAATCTGACTGAGTGATGGTCAGATATTCACAGTGTGACAGTTGGGTCCTGCAAGCAACTGAGTGCTGGAGTAAGAAGTGGATCTGTACATAGATCTGCATATAGAGACTGTATATAGGAGGAGTTGTCACTGTAGTTTGTTGTTGAAGTCAAATGGGCATCCCATAACCTCCCATTTCTATCCAAGTTATTACCCTCAATAAAACAAAAAAACAAAACAAAGTCACGGACTGTTCTCTTACTCAAGTGTGTCTGAAAATTCGGGGTGCCTGGCTGTGCAAGATTATGGATCCCAGTTTACTTGCTTAGGGGAGGCACCATACCTTCATAGTCCTTTCTGGGTAATCATTGCTCTTCTGTGTTCCTTTATTTATTTATTTTTTCCTATCTCTGTTAAACTGCCAGTACTAGAGATACTATCTTTTGTCTTTATCCTGTTTGGTAAATCCCAAGATATGTATGTCACTTTTAAATTCTCAGTTTATTGTCAAATGTAGTTATTACATTGTAAAAAAAAAACTCTATAAACATTTGAACAAGAAAATAATTATGCGTGTATTTTTATTATTATTCAGTTTTAAATATATTTCAATTACAGAGAGATTCAAAAAAAACATTCCATAAAGATCAGATGATACTTTATATATTTTTTTTATCCCATCAGATGCAACTTAATGGAACACAGTTCAGAAATATGAATTTCCTTCTCATGAACTCGACAAGGCAGATCTACTTCTTTACAATAAAGTCATTGATACTCAGAGCAGGGCTCTGAGAGTGCAAGTAAAGCTATTGACTGATAAGGTTGAATGCCTCTGGGAAATATTTGTGGAAATACATCACGTTGAAGGAAAGAAATTAGTCCCAAATCATTCCACAAAAGTGAAATGAATAAGAATTGGAAGATAAAAAACACTGACAACTTACACATGTGGGTGTAAAATAAAGCACCAAAGAGGCTGTCAAGAAAAACGTGTAAGGAAACACAGAGACCAATGAAACCGATAATAGGCCTGTCATGAAGAAAATAAGAGATTAAAAGAACCTCTCAGCTGGCTGAGGAGCTATTGCTGGTGTCTGTTGTGCATATTGTGCTCTGTAATCATGTGATGCTCCAGACACATTGGGGTTTAGCCATGTTTATGGAGACAGTCATTTTGATATGCCAGCAGCTGCAGTACATAGCTTTTTAAAATAATAGATTTTATGTAATAGCATTATAGTGTGAATGAAATATCAAATACCCAATTCACTTATCTGAACCCCCCAAATCAATGGTAAAATAAAAGTAAAATGAAGATAAAAATGTTTAATATGCTTATTTTTAAAAAAAAGACAGGTAAGTGGCTAAAATAAATCTCCTTTCCTTTTTTTATTTATTTTATATTAACCCAAAAAGTGATGAGATAGATTCTCTTCACCTGTGTTATGACATACTGGTACAGGGGAGAGACCTTCCGACTTTATTGGAGAGTTCCTGGTCTGCTATGTTATTTTATTGAGTTGGTATATAAAACAGCCAAACGAAGTTACTCTCTTTTAGACTGCTAGTCTGGTAATTTTATTGCATCATCAGGAGAGGATACAGATCACAGAGGTCTGCATTTCTGCGATCAAGCCCCGGTATGCAAGGCGAAACATGTCCGGGGAGCATGGCTGTAGTGGCACTGGTTGAGACCAAACTCATTTGCATATTCATGCACTGGGTCGGTGAGCAGTGTTTCTTCCTTTCTCTGTTGATGCTAACCTATAACTGCTTTTAAAGCGTCGCCTATAAAGAGTTTTTGGGTACCATCGTTTTTTGCGAGGATACAGTCATGCAAGAAGTCTAGTCCTGTGGCCAGTTTAGGGGCCGTCAAATACTGTTCGAGCACAACATGGCCCAACTGAAAGAAGAAGACCATTGTTTTCGATGTGCCTGTACACTAAGGCGTGTAAACATGTGTTTAGAGCAGTAAAAATAAAAAATAAAAACAGAAATCTATACTGCCATTCAATATTTTTGCGCATATACGCACATACATCACACTCCCTTCATTGAAATAAACCTAGAAGAATTTGTATGCTTGTGTATGTGTACACTCAAATATGCACAAATACTCATGAGTGCTATACAGAAATGCCAGAAATGTCTGATGTTCATACATCAGTACAGAATGCAAGTACTGCATTCATTCAGATATACAGTGGGTATAGAAAAGACTCACCCGCCTTTTAAAATAATCAAATTTTGTTGCATTGCAGCCTGAAATAAAGACAAACACAGTTTTATCCAGCTGTATTTGCTCAGTGCAACTTATAACATCCAAGTGAAAGCTATAACCCCAACATGTCAGAAAAAAAAAAATTCAAAATTCAAAAACAGAATCACAGAGTTGGAAAAAGGATCACCTCCCTCCTAAAAATGACTGGTATACTCATTCAGGTGTAGCTAATCCTCATGGCACACAAATCCATTTGACTTTTAGCTGTGATCAGCTTTGGTCATTTTGATTAGCTAAGCATGAAAAGAGATTTCCTGGAGCATTTTAGTCCCTGCTTGTGCAACTGAAGCAAACAATCTATGGGTGGCAAGATCTCCCCTCATACCCCGCTATGGGGGAATCCCACCCTTTAACATCTTAGACCCATGCCAAATCCACAGCTATGTGCTAGATACGGCATCAAAAACTTGCACCATATTATTTCTGAGGGCAGTCTTCTCTGAGCTGAAGAGTCATTTTCATTTGCCCTCCTGCATGCTCTTCAGCTTAAACATGCATTACAGGCGTAGTTTCCTGACTCTATCATCCTAGCACCCTACTCGATGGAACAACTTTTAACGGCTCGTAGTATTGATAGAACATTGTCCTCAATTTATCTTAGATTAACGTTGGGAGATGGAGCTATACACTCAATTATATCAGAGGTGGCAACGAGCTATACCTACTCTTGACAGGGAAGACTAGGATGAAGGTATCCAACAATATTTACCTTTAATGATATCCGCTAGGGACCGTCTAGTTCAGCTTAAATTCCTCCACAGGGTGTATTACACTCCTCAGAGACTGTCTTCTACATACCACACCACTCAGGCTAATTGCCCCAAATGTCAAACTGGAATAGGTGACTATATTCACATGACTATATTCCCATGGCATGATCTTGTCTGCTTATTTTTTGGCCGGCGGTTGTTGCTGACATAAATGCAGTGATACAAATGCACAGTACAAATAACACTAGACCACCTGGTACTTTTGCTAAGTATTACGGATAAGCTTCCTGCCTCTACTCATCAGAAATTGTTTGTATTTTTTACCACCTACTATGCCAGGAAAACAATACTTACTAAATGGAAACTGGCAGAAGCCCCTACGATAGCAGCCTCAATGATCAATACAGTGCTTCCTCTCTATCGGCTCACATATTTGGGTCGTAACTGCCCTCAATAATTTGAGAACATTTGGTCGACATGGGTTGCAGATAGAAATCTTACTTTCTGAACTTTCCTGCATCCTTCGCCCCATTTTTCTCACTTCACATATCCTGTCTAACCCCCCCCCCCCCCAATAGCTATATTCTTTCTCCTCAATGGGTGCTGGCACTGCTGGGTCTTAGTCTACTAATAAATCAGTTATATGGAATATGCTTTAATATAGCTCATGTCTTGGGGTTTATGTCTGTATAGCTCTAAATGAGATGTATGCTGTTTCTTATTTGGTGCTTTGGGTCTTATTAGGTGTCTGTGAAGGTGATATAACTATAATTATGTATGATACAATATAAACTGTATTCTTTTTGTTATCTTCATGTACAACGTGATTTTTTTTGTCAATACATTTTCACTGTTAAAAAAAAATGGGTGGCAAGGCACTGTCAAAAGATCTCCAGGTTGTGGACCAGTTTTTTTTTCCTGACTGGTTGGTGTTATATCTTTCACTTTGATGTTATAAGTTGCCCTGAGTAAATAAAGTACAACTGATCTATCTGATGCACAGATGCTGGGACCCATAACAGATACGTACTAATGATGGATGGCTCTGCCATTTTTGTGATCCTTGTGATTGACTATCCTCGCTATTTGATCATTGTCCACCGGGCAGGTCTCTTCCCCTCCATCGATTCAGGGAATGTTACCATCATTCCCCGCTTTCTGACCAGGTGGCCTCTCAGTGGCTATTGATGTGTGTATGTGGGAGATGCATCTGCATGGGTCATGTTAACAGGGGCATGTAATTACAATTTTTGATATAATATTTCAGAGCAGGGCACGTTCCTGCGCCCAACAAGAGTAACTGTGAGGGGTTACAGTGTGCTGGCGCCACCAAAACCAAAGGACCAATTTTTCTTCCCCTGTTTAACAGGGGCATGTAATTACAATTCCTGATATAATATTTCAAAGCAGGACCCGTTCCTTTTCCCAACAAGATTAACTGTGAGGGGTTACAGTGTTCTACCACCAACACCTAATGCCCAGTTTTTCTGCAGAGTATATAGGGCAGGCTGTATAGTATATATACTGCTGTTTAGAGTATATAGTGCCTGGGGGCCCCCCATGCCATTTAAAAAAAAAAATTGGTGCGGGGTTCCGATTAATATCCATACCAGACCTGAAGGGCCTGGTATGGATTTTGGGGGAAGACATCCACGCCATTTTTCTTTGTATTTTTGGTATTTTTATCTATATTGCCAGGATCTGACAATACATTACAGCCGCAAGCAGTTTTAAATGACATTTTCTCCTTTAGTAACGTAATTTAGCTGTGGTACTGTTAAACATGGAAAAGATGCGCTACTTTACAAGAATACTAAAGACACCCCCAGGCACGATATATAAAGGAATATTTCATTTTTATTTTTTCACTTTAGGCATTAGTAAAATCACTGCTCCCGAAAAAACAGAGGTTTTTAAAACTTTTTTAAAACTTTTTTTTGCATTGATACATGTCCCCTGGGGCAGGACCCTGGTCCCCAAACACTTTTTATGGCAATAACTTGCATTTAAGCCTTTAAAATTAGCACTTTTGATTTTTCACGTTTGTGTCCCATAAACTTTAACAGTGTTTGCATGTTAGCAAGTATTTTTTGCCCGTTAGCATGTTCTGCTGCGAACTGAACCGGGGGGATGTTCGGCTCATCCCTATTCAATTATTGTTGATGCTATGCTTACATGAGGAAAGTATGTATGCAGGTACACGAATAGCTATATGATAATACAGACTCTGCTGTGTGGATCAGTTATAATAGTCTATGGATTTGATTTCCATTTAGGAGTGTCGGCTTGTGTCTGACAGGAATTCTCGGAAGGGAATTACTGGACAGTGTCAGCATAAAGTGAGATACTTACCAGCTGGACGTGTCTGCCTGTTAAAGGAAAGCTACTGCCAAACAGAAAAACACAATGAAATAACCATAGAAATATCTGTTTTCTGGTATTTGTGTTTTTGTTTTTGGATACACTGTTTGGCAGATATACTATAGAATTTTCCAGGCTCTGAAAGGCAGTCTGCCCCAACTTGATGTCCCTGTTCCCAGAAACCATACCACAGTCACAGGAACAATGAAGATCATAACTGTGGTTATCTCCACCAATATAGCTATTATCACCAGCAGTTTTTATGGTCACTGCATGATTGGAGTAAAGATGATGATATCACGACTTCAATCAGTTGCCTTCTGGTGGACAAGAGACCCAATTTTTATTTTTAATTAGCCAAACTGGCAAAAGCCTTGTACACACTATTAGTTATGTTTCGTTCAACCCAGTGGGCTAAACTAAAAAAACTGAAGAGCTCAGGAGGAGATCCTGTATTAACTATGTGATGTTAGTACAATGATCTGCCCCGCTGAGCTATTGTGTTCTGACAGGGGGACTGCCCCCATCCCAACCAAGCCAGACCCCCCCCCCCCCCAGCCCGCTAGAACACACCGGTCAGCGCTCACAGAGAGTGCTAATCGGATGCTATCTTTTTTGGCCATGCCCCTTCAACGGAAATCAGCCGAATGGCCGGTTTCTGTTAGACTCTTAGTGCTGCCGAATATTCAGTCCATGTGTAATTTAAGAGTTTTCACGTAGTTATCAATGGATTAGGAAGATACCGACACTAAAAACATTTTGGGCTAAATTTGGACCTTAGGAACTATGAGCAAAAGAAAAAAAAATTAGCACAGAAAGGTTTGTTTCTCCCCTGTATTATAGCTTTATTACAGGTTAATCCTGTTAAAGCAGAGTTCCACCCAAAAATGGAACTTCTGCTTTAAGTGGCATGTCATTTTTTTGGGGGAGGAGTGGGTACCCCGTTTTTACAGGCACCCAGCTCCCACTTCCTCCCTGGCCCCGGAAGGAAGTTCACCTCTCCCCCCTCCCTCCAATTTTCTGGGACACGTCACAGGTTCCAGAAGGTTGCCCAGCCAAACTCAGCATGCAGCGCGGCTCGTGCATGTGCAGTGTGCGCAGCATGGCTTGCGCAGTGCGTATCTGGCTGGCTGGCAGGCGCCCGCAGGTAGAATGTCGCTGCCGCGGAAAGGAGAGGGACAGGAGTGGGGCTTTGTATGCCTGCATCACTGGACCGTGGGACAGGTGAGTGTCTGATTATTAAAAGTCATCAGCTACACTTTTGTAGCTGCTAACTTTTAAATGGGTGGAACTCCACTTTAAAGGAAGTGGTATTTTTCACTTTGACTCCATTCACATTCGTTTGGTCATACTGCGAATCCCAGCAGCAAAAATCTCCTGATTCCTGTGGCTGGGAATGATGGCTGTTTGTGGATAGCTGCAGGTGCCGAGTCTGAACTCTGCAATGATAGGTTGTCGGCGGCCACAGCTATTCATGACTATTCGCTGTCAGCAATTACCTGTGTGGTGAGTAGGGATGAGCCGAACACCCCCGGGTTCGGTTCGAACCAGAACCTTCGAACGGACCGAAAGTTCGCGCGAATTTCGAACCCTATACGTTATAATGGACGCGAACGTTCGAAATCAAAAGTGCTAATTACAACGGCCAATATGCATGTTAATGTCATAAAACAGGTTTGGGGACCCGGGTCCTGCCCCAGGGGACATATATCAATGCAAAAAGAACTTTTAAAAAACTAACGTTTTTTCGGGAGCAGTCATTTTAATGATGCATAAAGTGAAAAAAAAAAAAGTGAAATTTTCCTGTTAAATATGGTACCTGGGGGGTGTCTAAAGTATGAAGTGTAGCTCCATCCTCAAAAAATCTATTTTTAAGGAGAACATAGGGAGGGGTTATCACCCCTGTAACATTTGCTGTCTTTGCACATCTGTTCAGAACATGTCACCTCACTTTCCGTCCCAATGACAAATGTTTTTGGAAAAGTGGGGTTTTAATTGAAACAAGGATTGGTGATAAAGTATCAGTAGAGAGGAGATACCTTTTTCCCAAATTAAATCTAACAGGATAGAATTTCCCTTCCTAGGGGTAGATTTCCTCTCACTTCCTGTTTTCTCTTTCCATTTGCAAGTAGGAGTCGTTTGTAAGTTGGATGTTTGAAAGTAGGGGCCTGGCGTATATACTCTGCAGAAATTTGCCCTATTAGATGTTGGTGTAGCCACAAGACTGGTGGCACAGGAATGGGCCCTGCTATGAGTTAATAGATCAAGATTTGTAATTGCATGCACCTGTTGAACAGGGCAGAAAAATTGGGGGTGGTGGTGGTGGTGGACGGTGTTGCCACAAGACTGTAAGCTCTCACAGTTACTCTTGGTGGGCGCAGGAATGGGCCCTGCTGTGAGTTATTAGATCAAGATTTGTAATTGCAAGCACCTGATGAACAGGGCAGAAAAATTGGGCCTTTGGCGGTGGTGGTGGACGGTGTTGCCACAAGACTGTAAGCTCTCACAGTTACTCTTGGTGGGCGCAGGAATGGGCCCCTGCTGTGAGTTATTAGATCAAGATTTGTAATTGCAAGCACCTGATGAACAGGGCAGAAAAATTGGGCCTTTGGCGGTGGTGGTGGACGGTGTTGCCACAAGACTGTAGGCCCTCATAGTTACTCTTGGTGGGCGCAGGAATGGGCCCTGCTGTGAGTTATTAGATCAAGATTTGTAATTGCAAGCACCTGATGAACAGGGCAGAAAAATTGGGCCTTTGGCGGTGGTGGTGACGGTGTTGCCACAAGACTGTAGGCCCTCACAGTTACTCTTGGTGGGCGCAGGAATGGGCCCTGTTGTGAGTTATTAGATCAAGATTTGTAATTGCAAGCACCTGATGAACAGGGCAGAAAAATTGGGCCTTTGGCGGTGGTGGTGGACGGTGTTGCCACAAGACTGCAGGCCCTCATAGTTACTCTTGGTGGGCGCAGGAATGGGCCCTGCTGTGAACTATTAGATCAAGATTTGTAATTACCCGCCCCTGTTAAACAGGGGCTGAAAAATTGTGCCTTAGGCACTGGTGCTGGTGCCACAACACTGCAACCCCTCACAGAGACTGTACTTGGAGCACAGCAGTCACACGTGTTGCGAAGCATTTTTTTAAAAAATTGTAAGTACCCGCCCCTGTTAAACAGGGGCTGAAAAATTGTGCCTTAGGCACTGGTGCTGGTGCCACAACACTGCAACCCGGCCCTCACAGATACTGTACTTGGAGCACAGCAGTCACACGTGTTGCGAAGCATTTTTTTAAAAAATTGTAAGTACACGCCCCTGTTAAACAGGGGCTGAAAAATTGTGCCTTAGGCACTGGTGCTGGTGCCACAACACTGCAACCCCTCACAGAGACTGTACGTGGAGCACAGCAGTCACACGTGTTGCGAAGCATTTTTTTAAAAATTGTAAGTACCCGCCCCTGTTAAACAGGGGCTGAAAAATTGTGCCTTAGGCACTGGTGCTGGTGCCACAACACTGCAACCCGGCCCTCACAGATACTGTACTTGGAGCACAGCAGTCACACGTGTTGCGAAGCATTTTTTTAAAAAATTGTAAGTACACGCCCCTGTTAAACAGGGGCTGAAAAATTGTGCCTTAGGCACTGGTGCTGGTGCCACAACACTGCAACCCGGCCCTCACAGATACTGTACTTGGAGCACAGCAGTCACACGTGTTGCGAAGCATTTTTTTTAAAAATTGTAAGTACCCCGCCCCTGTTAAACAGGGGCTGAAAAATTGTGCCTTAGGCACTGGTGCTGGTGCCACAACACTGCAACCGGCCCTCACAGATACTGTACTTGGAGCACAGCAGTCACACGTGTTGCGAAGCATTTTTTTAAAAAATTGTAAGTACCCGCCCCTGTTAAACAGGGGCTGAAAAATTGTGCCTTAGGCACTGGTGCTGGTGCCACAACACTGCAACACGGCCCTCACAGAGACTGTACTTGGAGCACAGCAGTCACACGTGTTGCCACGCATTTTTTTAAAAAATTGTAAGTACACGCCCCTGTTAAACAGGGGCTGAAAAATTGTGCCTTAGGCACTGGTGTGGTGGCATGGATCATTGAGGAGGAGGAAGAGGATAGTCAGTGAACATAAGAGGACAGTCACTCAGCATCAGCATAGGCAGTCTTGAAGGGATGTGACATTAAAAATTATTCGGTTATATCTGCCTCAGGTGCCTGGTAGCTGGTGGTGATCCAAGACTGATTCATTTTGATGAATGTCAGTCGATCAACCGAGGCGGTGGACAGGCGCACCCTATGATCAGTCACAAATCCTCCAGCAGCACTGAATGTGCGTTCGGAAAGAACGCTGGAGGCAGGACAGGCCAGTAGCTCAATTGCATACTGTGCAAGCTCTGGCCAGTGATCCATCCTCAGGACCCAGTAAGCCAGAGGATTTTCGGTGGGAAAGGTGTCCAAGTCTGACCTTGCCCCCAAGGTATTCCTGCACCATGTATATCAGACGCTGGCGATGGTTGCTGGAACCGATCATACCTTGGGGCTGCGGACTAAAAAATTGTCTGAACGCATCGGTCAGACGTCCACCTTCCCCACCGCTCCTTCTGCCACTGACCGAAGCCTCAGCAACTCGTCGCCCAGGACCAGGAGTTTGTAGCCTCCCAGTTTCTGGGAACGCGTTGCACAGACCTTTCTGCAAGGCCTCCCTGAGATGTCTCATCCTCTGCTCCCTCTGCGACGGCAAGATAAGGTCCGCAACCTTACCCTTGTACCGCGGATCAAGGAGAGTGGCCAGCCAGTAATGGTCCCTCTCCTTGATCCGAAGAACACGAGGATCCTTCCGCAGGCTTTGCAGGATCAGGGAGGCCATGCAGCGTAGGTTAGCTGAGGCATTCGGTCCGGAGTCTTCTGGGTCACTGAGGATGACATGATCGCCAGCCACCTCCTCCAGCCACGTACAAGTCCACTGGTTTGTTGGGACTGTACATCATCCCTAAAAGACTGCTGCTGCTGATGCTGAGTGCCAGGCTCCACCTCCATGCTCACACAATCCTCCTCCTCCTCCTCCTCCTCCTCCTCATCCTCTTCCTGTGTGATGGGTGGGACAGAAGGAACACTGTCCGGATAAAGGGGGCCTTGAGAGGCAAGGAAGTCCTCCTCTTCCTGCCTCTGTTCTGCCTCAAGTGCCCTGTCCATTATCCCACGCAGCGTATGCTCCAACAGGTGGACAAGAGGGACAGTGTCACTGATGCATGCACTGTCACTGCTCACCATCCTCGTGGCCTCCTCAAATGTGAGAGGACAGTGCATGCATCCCTGATCATGCTCCACTGACGTGGGGAAAAAAAACCAAGCTCCCCTGACCCTGTCCTGGTGCCGTAGTCGCAAAGGTACTCATTGATGGCCCTCTGCTGCGTGTGCAGTCGCTGCAGCATGGCCAACGTTGAGTTCCACCTGGTGGGCATGTCACATATTAGGCGGTTCTTGGGCAGGTTCAGCTCCTTTTGCAGCTCAGTCAGCCGAGCACTGGCATTATAAGATCGGCGGAAATGCACACAGACTTTCCTGGCCTGCCTCAGGACATCCTGTAAGCCTGGGAACCTGCCCAAGAACCGCTGCACCACCAGGTTGAGGACGTGAGCCATGCAGGGCACATGGGTGAGCTGCCCCTGTCGCAGGGCGGAGAGGAGGTTGGTGCCATTGTCAGAAACGACCATTCCTGGCTTAAGCTGACGTGGCGTCAACCACCTCTCGGCCTGCCCCTGCAGAGCTGCCAGAACCTCTGGCCCAGTGTGGCTCCTGTCCCCCAAACACACCAGCGCAAGCACGGCATGGCATTTTTTGCCTGCGTACTTGCGTAGCCCCTTGTACGCCTACGGAGCACCGCTGGTTCCAAGGACAGAGCACTGGAGGAAGAAGAAGAGGAGGGGGTGGAGGAGAGAGGTGTGTCACAACCAGTAGCAGTAGTCGCGTTTTGGAGGCGTGGTGGCGGAACAACCTACCAACACTACTGCACCTTGTCCTGCATCCCTCCCAGCTGCCAATAGAGTGACCCAATGGGCCGTGAAAGAAAGGTACCGTCCCTGTCCATGCCTGCTGGACCATGAGTCAGCGGTAATATGCACCTTACCGCTGACCGCCCTGTCCAGCGAGGCATGGACATTGCCCTCCACATGCCGGTAGAGAGACGGAATCGCCTTCCGCGAGAAAAAGTGGCGTTTGGGAACCTGCCACTGAGGAACCGCACATTGAACAAACTCACGGAAGGGGGCCGAGTCTACCAACTGAAAAGGCAGCAGTTGAAGTGCTAGCAATTTAGCAAGGCTAGCATTCAACCGCTGGGCATGTGGATGGCTGGGAGTGTACTTCTTTCTACGGTCCAGCAGCTGGGGCAGGGAAATTTGCCTGCTGCAATCGGACGTCGGTGTACTGCAAGTACTTGGTTGTGACACACCGAATTCTACACCTTCAGTCCTCTCAGAGCAGCTTTCAGAGAGGACTGAAGGTGTAGTGGGATGGAGATCCCAGCTGAGGAGGAGCAAGGAGAGGTCCGCTTAGTTCTTTGGTGGGGTCTTTTATGTGTGCCTGCCAACGAGCTGCATGGCAGGTCGCCATATGTCTGGTCATGCTTGTCGTGCCCAAGCGGCTGATGTTTTGGCCACGCGAGATACGCTTGAGACAAATATTGCAAATAGCAGTGGTGCGATCTGCTGCACTCGTCTCAAAAAAGGCCCACACCAAAGAACTTTTCTGATAACGTGCAGAGGCAGCGCCCTGCACAGGCGGAGCTCTGCGGTGTTGTACAGTTGCTGTGCTGGCCTCTACCTGGCCTCCAGGGGGCATCCTGCCTCGTTGGACATGTGACGCCGCATCCTCCTCCTCCTCGTCCTCCTCCTCATCCTCTCTCCCTTGAGGCACCCACGTGGAGTCAGTGACCTCATCATCCCCTCCCTCTTCACCACTAGAGCAAACCTGGCAGTAAGCTGCAGCTGGTGGAACAGTACTGCCAGATTCCTCAAGCTGGGTATCGTCATCCGAGCCTTCGAATCGTTGGGCATCCTCCTGGAGCATGTACCCAACACTGTGCTCAAAGAGTTCGGGGACTCCTCAGGAGGACATGGTGGGTCTAGGGAAGGGTGGCTGATGATGCTCTGTCAGTACCCTGAGCCTGGGTGAGAGAGGATGAGGAGGATGAGGAGGGCTTGGTCATCCATTCTACCAAGCCTTCAGCATGATGCGGCTCCACATGTCCAGCTGCCGAAAACAAAGACGCGCGTGTCCCATGGCCACGTGCTGATGACGATGCACGACCACGTCCACGTCCACGGCCACGTCCACTAGAAACAGAGCCTGCCTGCCCTGTGTTCTTGGCTCTGCACGCTCTGCCTCCCCTTGGCGGTCTTCCAGCCATTGTAGTCGGTAGTCCTGTGGGTGCTGCTGAGAAGAAAATATAGGAGCTCTGTGTGATGCCACTAACACACTAGAAGTCCTATGGGTGCTTCTGCAAAGAAAATAGAGGAGCTCTGTGTGTGATGCCACTAACACACTAGAAGTCCTGTGGGTGCTGCTGAGAAGAATATATAGGAGCTCTGTGTGATGCCACTAACACACTAGAAGTCCTATGGGTGCTTCTGCAAAGAAAATAGAGGAGCTCTGTGTGATGCCACTAACACACTAGAAGTCCTGTGGGTGCTTCTGCAAAGAAAATAGAGGAGCTCTGTGTGATGCCACTAACACACTAGAAGTCCTGTGGGTGCTTCTGCAAAGAAAATAGAGGAGCTCTGTGTGATGCCACTAACACACTAGAAGTCCTGTGGGTGCTTCTGCAAAGAAAATAGAGGAGCTCTGTGTGATGCCACTAACACACTAGAAGTCCTGTGGATGCTTCTGCAAAAAAATAGAGGAGCTCTGTGTGATGCCACTAACACACTAGAAGTCCTGTGGATGCTTCTGCAAAAAAAATAGAGGAGCTCTGTGTGATGCCACTAACACACTAGAAGTCCTGTGGGTGCTTATGCAAAGAAAATAGAGGAGCTCTGTGTGATGCCACTAACACACTAGAAGTCCTGTGGGTGCTTATGCAAAGAAAATAGAGGAGCTCTGTGTGATGCCACTAACACACTAGAAGTCCTGTGGGTGCTTCTGCAAAAGAAAATAGAGGAGCTCTGTGTGATGCCACAAACACACTAGAAGTCCTGTGGTGCTTCTGCAAAGAAAATAGAGGAGCTCTGTGTGATGCCACTAGAAGTCCTGTGGGTGCTTCTGCAAAGAAAATAGAGGAGCTCTGTGTGATGCCACTAGAAGTCCTGTGGATGCTTCTGCAAAAAAAATAGAAGAGCTCTGTGTGATGCCACTAACACACTAGAAGTCCTGTGGGTGCTTATGCAAAGAAAATAGAGGAGCTCTGTGTGATGCCACTAACACACTAGAAGTCCTGTGGGTGCTTATGCAAAGAAAATAGAGGAGCTCTGTGTGATGCCACTAACACACTAGAAGTCCTGTGGGTGCTGCTGAGAAGAATATATAGGAGCTCTGTGTGATGCCACTAACACACTAGAAGTCCTATGGGTGCTTCTGCAAAGAAAATAGAGGAGCTCTGTGTGATGCCACTAACACACTAGAAGTCCTGTGGGTGCTTCTGCAAAGAAAATAGAGGAGCTCTGTGTGATGCCACTAACACACTAGAAGTCCTGTGGGTGCTGCTGAGAAGAATATATAGGAGCTCTGTGTGATGCCACTAACACACTAGAAGTCCTATGGGTGCTTCTGCAAAGAAAATAGAGGAGCTCTGTGTGATGGGACTAACACACTTCAAGTCCTATAGGTGCTTCTGGGAAGAAAATAAAGGTCTGTGTGATGGGACTAACACACTTCAAGTCCTATAGTTACTTCTGGGAACAAAATATAGCTCTGTGTGTGTGATGGGACTAACACACTTCAAGTCCTATAGGTGCTTCTGGGAACAAAATATAGCTCTGTGTGTGTGATGGGACTAACACACTTCAAGTCCTATAGGTGCTTCTGGGAACAAAATATAGCTCTGTGTGTGTGATGGGACTAACACACTTCAAGTCCTATAGGTGCTTCTGGGAAGAAAATATAGCTCTGTGTGTGTAATGGACTAACACACTTCAAGTCCTATAGGTGCTTCTGGGAACAAAATATAGCTCTGTGTGTGTGATGGGACTAAACACACTTCAAGTCCTATAGGTGCTTCTGGGAACAAAATATAGCTCTGTGTGTGTGATGGGACTAACACACTTCAAGTCCTATAGGTGCTTCTGGGAAGAAAATATAGCTCTGTGTGTGTAATGGGACTAACACACTTCAAGTCCTATAGGTGCCTCTGGGAACAAAATATAGCTCTGTGTGTGTGATGGGACTAACACACTTCAAGTCCTATAGGTGCTTCTGGGAACAAAATATAGCTCTGTGTGTGTAATGGGACTAACACACTTCAAGTCCTATAGGTGCCTCTGGAACAAAATATAGCTCTGTGTGTGTGATGGGACTAACACACTTCAAGTCCTATAGGTGCCTCTGGAACAAAATATAGCTCTGTGTGTGTGATGGGACTAACACACTTCAAGTCCTATAGGTGCTTCTGGGAACAAAATATAGCTCTGTGTGTGTGTGATGGGACTAACACACTTCAAGTCCTATAGGTGCTTCTGGGAAGAAAATATAGCTCTGTGTGTGTAATGGGACTAACACACTTCAAGTCCTATAGGTGCCTCTGGAACAAAATATAGCTCTGTGTGTGTGATGGGACTAACACACTTCAAGTCCTATAGGTGCCTCTGGGAAGAAAATATAGCTCTGTGTGTGTGATGGGACTAACACACTTCAAGTCCTATAGGTGCTTCTGGGAAGAAAATATAGCTCTGTGTGTGTGATGGGACTAACACACTTCAAGTCCTATAGGTGCTTCTGGGAACAAAATATAGCTCTGTGTGTGTGATGGGACTAACACACTTCAAGTCCTATAGGTGCTTCTGGGAACAAAATATAGCTCTGTGTGTGTGATGGGACTAACACACTTCAAGTCCTATAGGTGCTTCTGGGAACAAAATATAGCTCTGTGTGTGTGTGATGGGACTAACACACTACAAGTCCTATAGGTGCTTCTGGGAACAAAATATAGGAGCTCTGCCTGCCTGCCACGAACACACTACAAGTCCTATAGGTGCTTCTGGTAACAAAATATAGGAGCTCTGCCTGCCTGCCACGAACACACTACAAGTCCTATAGGTGCTTCTGGTAACAAAATATAGGAGCTCTGCCTGCCTGCCACGAACACACTACAAGTCCTATAGGTGCTTCTGGTAACAAAATATAGGAGCTCTGCCTGCCTGCCACGAACACACTACAAGTCCTATAGGTGCTTCTGGTAACAAAATATAGGAGCTCTGCCTGCCTGCCACGAACACACTACAAGTCCTATAGGTGCTTCTGGTAACAAAATATAGGAGCTCTGCCTGCCTGCCACGAACACACTACAAGCCCCTCTTTCTCAATCAATCTTTGTAACTGAATCTATCTAACTCAATTTCTGTAAGTGAATCTCTCTACCTAACTAAATCGAGCAGAGTGTCACAGAATCAGCCTGATCAATCTGCGCCGGAACAGCATGTGACCGGCGCAGACGGCGTGGCGGCCTTTTATAGGGGGGGCGTGTACTACAGCCCCTGAGCTGTAATTGGCTACAGGCGTCCTGCCTGTAGCCAATTATGGCTCTTCGAGTTTCCGGGGCTGTGATTGGCCAAGCATGCGGGTCACAGTGCATGCTTGGCCAATCATCAGCCAGCAATGCACTGCGCCGGCCGCGCCGGCCGCAATGCATTGCGGGGCCGCTCGCATCACACGAACGTGATGCGAGCGGCCAAAATAGTTCTGGGCTCGCCGAGCGAGCGAACGCCCGGTGCTCGATGCGAACGTGGGTTCGCATCGAGCACCGGGCCCATCCCTAGTGGTGAGTGACTGCGGTTGGATGCACTTTGTGATAAGGCCTGCATGGAGTGTAGCTAAAAAGCAGCCACAGAAAGACTTCTATTCCTGCTGCAGGTTCTAAAACACTAAGCATAAATTCGTTTTTATCTTAAATGTATTACTGTATTTTGTCTGTAAATTTTCTGTAAAGAAAAACTATAATGACTTTTGTTTTATGGTGGCCAATTTCCACATTATATATTTTATATACGTATTCGTTATATATATATATATATATATATATATATATATATATATATATATATATACATACATACAATGCCTTGAAAAAGTATTCATACCCCTTGAAATTTTCCACAATATGAGAATATGTGGCAAGACTTGAAAATTGCTGTTCACAGATGCTCTCTATCCAATCTGACAGAGCTTGAGCTATTTTGCAAAGAATGAGCAAAATTGTCACTCTCTAGATGTGCAAAACTGGTAGAGACATCCCCAAAAAGACTTGTAGCTATAATCGCAGTGAAAGGTGGTTCTACAAAGTATTGACTTAAGGGGGCTGAATACAAATGCACGCCACACTTTTCAGATATTTATATGTAAAAAATGTTGAAAAGCATTTATCATTTTCTTTCCACTTCACAGTTATGTGCCACTTTGTGTTGGTCTAGCACATAAAATCCCAATAAAATACATTTACGTTTTTGGTTGTAACATGACAAAAAGTGGAAAGTTTTAAGGGGTATGATTACTTTCTTAAGGCACTGTTTACCCACTTCCTTTCTGAGATTTGTTGTTTACAAGTTAAAAATATTTATTTTTTGCTAGAAAATTACTTAGAACCCCAAACATTATAATTTTTTTTTTCGAACACCCTAGAGTATAAAATGGCGGTCCTTGCAATACTTTCTGTCACATCGTATTTGCACAGCGGTCTTACAAGCGCACTTTTTTTTTGGAAAAAAAAAAACACTTTTTTGAATAAAAAAATAAGACAACAGTAAAGTTATGCCAATTTTTTTATATTATGAAACATAATGTTACGCCAAGTAAATTGATACCCAACATGTCATGCTTCAAAATTGTGCCCGCTCGTGGAATTGCGACAAACTTTTACCCTTAAAAATCTCCATAGGCGACATTTAAAAATGTTTACAGGTTGCATGTTTTGGGTTACAGAGGAGGTCTAGGGCTATAATTATTTCTCTCGCTATACCGATCGCGGCGATACCTCACGTGTGGTTTGAGCACCGTTTTCATATGCGGGCGCTGGGGTCCGTTTAAAATATATTTTTTCTTTTTATTTATTTTACCCTTTATTTTTATTTTTTTACACAGTTTTAAAAAAAAAAAATGGTGTCACTTTTATGCCTATTACAAGGAATGTAAAGATCCCTTGTAATAGAAAAAAAGCATGACAGGACCTCTTAAATATGAGATCTGGGTCAAAAAGACCTCAGATCTCATATTTACATTAACTTCAATAAAACATTTTTTTTTCTTTTTTTTTTTTTTAACGTTTTTGTCATTTAAAAAAAAATACAAAAAAAATGGCCTTTTAAGAGCTATGGGCGGAAGTGATGTTTTGATGTCACTTCCGCCCTGCAATGATATGGAGATGGTCATCTTACCCTCACTCGTCTCCATGTCAGGCTAGGGAAAACATCCGATCGCCTCCGATGGCTCCAGTAAGCAGCGGAGGGCACCGGCGAGAGCACCGATAAAAGTAATCTTGCGGCGAATCCACTGCAGAGACCACTTTTATCTGAAACAGGACCACTAACTGAAGAAGAGGATACCGGGGTTATGGCAGCTAGCTTCTGCCATAACAACGATATTCCTCTTCGAAGTACCGAAGTATAACAATGCTGGGCAGTCCGGAAGTGGATATATAGGGATGAGCTGAACACCCACGGTTCTGTTTGCAGCAGAACATGTGAACAGGCAAGAAATTAGTTTGAACACACGAACACCGTTAAAGTCTATGTGAAAAATCTAAAGTGCTCATTTTAAAGGCTTATATGCAAGTTATTGCCATAAAAAGTATTTTTGGGACCTGGGTCCTGCCCCAGGGGACATGTATCAATGCAAAAGAAAGTTTTAAAAATGGACATTTTTCTGGGAGCAGTGATTGTAATAATGCTTAAAGTGAAACAATAAAAATGAAATATTCCTTTAAACATCGTGCCTGGGGGGTGTCCTTAGTATGCCTGTAAAGTAGCGCATCTTTCCCATGCTTATAACAGTGCCACAGCAAAATGACATTTCTAAAAAAAAAATGGCATTTAAAACTGCTCGTGGCTGTAATGTATTGTCGGATCCCGGCAATATAGATAAAAATACCAAAAATACGTGGATGTTCCCCCCAAAATCCATACCAAGCCCTTCAGGTCTAGTATGGCTATTAAGGGGAACCCTGCACCCAATTTTCTAATGGTGTGGGGGGGGGTCCCCCAGGCCCCCAGGCACTATATACTCTGAACAGCAATATATATACTATACGACCTACCCTATATACTCGGCAGAACATTGGGCCTTAGGTGTTGGTGGTACCAGAACACTGTAAGCCCTCACAGTTACTCTTGTTGGGCGCAGGAACAGGCCCTGCTGTGAAATATTATATCAAGAATTGTAATTACATACCCCTGTTAAGCAGGGGCAGAACAATTGGGCATTGGGTGGTGGTGGTGCCACAACACTGTAACCCTTCACATATACTCTTGTTGGGCGCAGGAACAGGCCCTGCTGCGAAACATGACTGTCAGTTTCTTGTCCTTCTGTGGCACCCCCTCTCTCTAGGCTCACAATACTACCTTCCTCAACCTGGGAACCAACATCGGAGCCTTCAAATCGCTGCGCATCCTCCAGCAGCATACAACCAGCACTTTGGTCGAATAATTCTGGGGTCTCCTCCATGCATGATGATGGGGCTATGGAAGGAGTGACTGTGGACAAGGAACCAGTGGAATAGGCCGCTTTGGCAGCTGCATTGCAAGGCAAACCACTCTGAGCCTGGGTGACAGAGGATGAGGAGGATGAGGAAGGCTTTGTTATCCACTCCCCCAACTCATCTGCATGTTGTGGCTCAATAACACGGCCAGCAGCAGCAAAAAAGGACAAGCGTGCCCCATGGCCACCTGCAGAGGATGCACCATGTCCAGGACCACCACTGATGACTGTAGACACAGAGGCTGCTTGCCCTCTTTTAGTGGTCTGTGAGCATCTGCCTCTCCTTGGTGGCCTTCCGGACATGATGTATTTTTTTGTTTTGCAACACCACACTACACTGTATTAGATACTGTGTACACCGCATGAAATGTATTAGAAAGTGTACAATGGCTGCACTGTATTGTATACTGTGTACACCACCAGAAGTGTAGTGAAAAAAACTCTGTTTGGGGATTTTTAAGGCAACGAAAAAGATTTTTTCATTTATATAAAATTAATTTATTTTAAACATTAGTAGAACAATTCAATACATTTCAACATGTTGTAAACACTGTACAAATATTAAAAAACATTGCATATTGAGAAAAGATGGAAGTGATACTGCCCACTACATAATTCAGTAACCACCAATTTAGACAGGAGGTGCCGAGTAGCAGTAATCCAACGCGTTTCAATAAGTGATATTCAATGAAATCTTCATCAAGGATATTGTATCACTGTCTACAGAAAATCAAAAGTGCAACGTTAGGAAGTATATATCATGTTTCATACAAGTAGATATGGTATATCTGTTATGGTATATAAATAATAACTTACATTATTCCATACATATTCAAAAAATAGTAGTAGCAGATGCAGTCCCCATGTCAAGGCAAGGAAAAATCCAAAATTCACAATCCACAGAATCTGCCCCTCATCCTCTACAGGATGACTGGATGCAAAACGAATCCCAAAAGATGGCACGCAAAGCATGACCCAGCAGCTGTATAAAAACATTATTTGAAAGGGTGAAAAAAAAAAAATTTTCTCCAAGTGTAGTCCCTACCAACTAAAGAATTTTATCTTAGTAAAAAGGAGGGATCAAACTTACTGTTTAGTATATGAGGGCTAAACAGAAGCCTCTTGGTAATTGTGATTACTCCTCTGCAATCACGCCGAGGAGGGGAATGGCACCATATTGCTGTCCCCAGCCTCCTTTTATGTGGTCTGCGCTGCAATGACACGATACGTCCGGCCTTCAATGTGCGGCCAAAGCGTGACGCCAAACGTAACACGTCCGGCCGTCGCACGGCTGTGACTTGATGCAGGGCCACTTACTGTTCCCCGGACCCAGGACAGCTGTCATGATCGAAAGGAGGCGGCGCTAAGCACCACACCACCTAACCAGTTAATGCCGCAAGAATCTTGCAGCATGACCACCTGGCCAAAGCCAGCACAAGTCCCGCAAAATGATCCGTAACTAGTGGAGGCGGCCAGTTAAGACTAAAACTGCCAACACTAAATACCCCGAGGCATGGAAAAAACTACACCTCGAAAACCACGCCTCGAGGAAACGGGAAGTCACATTGTCCGTTAGGGTACGACAGCCCCCCTGTGTCGGGTAGGGATGTAATGGGCAGATAGTTGTGTAAAAATTCCCTGAAAAGTAAAAAACAGGAAAAAAAAAAAAAGGAAAAAACATTCCTTGACTAAAAACACAGGAAATGCTTTCTGCTGTACATAGAATTTTTTGGATCCTAGCATACATAATTTCCTCCCATAAGCCATCTTAATCCAAAGATACCTAAATTCTCTGGAGATATATATATATATATATATATATATATATATACATATACTGTGTATATATATATATGTACACAAGACTGTGTATATATATATATATATATATGTATATATATATGTAGCGGTACCCCCATGGGGGCTGCTGATTTTTGTTCATTACCATTACCATTATCATTTTGCCAGACTGCTCCGCTTCTGATTCCCCATGCATTCACATGACACCAAACAGTCACAATTTCAGATTTATATTTCTTTATTTGGGAATAAATCTGTGGGGCTATTCAGTGAGGTATATGAGATGCCCCTTCTGATCCAGTTTTGTTTAAAGGGTGGTCATTTATAGCCGTAGCTTTGTTACTCAAGCCCCTTTCAGCGATCATTTCCTGGTTCCATTTGTTTCTGTGATACAGCACTCCCAAGATAGACAGATAAGCATTACTCTGAATAATCCCTTCTGCTAAACTGATAGATATACTGTGGGTGTTGAACTTAAAGCCGCAGGCCACACTGCCTATTTCCATGACTTGTATGCAAACTTCCTTCAGTCTTTGAAAGTGCTTGAGACTGTGTTCCTTAGATGTACAGTATAAAGTTCCGGATTTGCTCTCCTGGGTCTGCACTCCCTTTACTCTCTCCCAATCAACAGTCCATGTTCTATTCACAGAAAGTCGATTATCCAGCTTTCTTCGCTGCCTGGCTCATCCCCGCATGGGGATGCCCGGTATTTCCCCAGCGCTACATGTCGGCTCTGTCTCCAGGGGCCAGACTCTCTGCCTCCCTGGACTCTCCTCCGGCTATCGGCTTCGGGATCTCTGAACTCCCGGGCCTCAAGCCTCGTACCTCCAACTTGAACCTCGAACCTCCCAGAGCATGTGACCCCCCTTGACCATATGAATTAACCATTGGTCAATCCTCTGTAGGCGGCCACACCCCCTTCTATGCTGACACTTCCACCCTAAATCAACAACCAGGCCTAATAAAGAACACGGCCCTGGGTAAATTTTGTCTCTATATCCTACACTGTCAGAAAATACTATTAAGCACCTACCAAAGGTAGAGGGTGCTACATCCACTCCCCACTAAAATTCACAACTGTCCTCAGTTGTGGGGGAAAAAAACGCAAATTTGAAAAATTTTCCTCTTTCTAAAAAAAAGGAAGGCATCTCATATTCTCTTGAGTTAAAGTGGGGAAAAAGGGACAACATCAATGTCTGAAGTACAAAAATGACACATAACACATATTCTGTACATTTAACACAACCTAGCTGCAGGTCCCTACAGCTAACATTCTGTACAAGCAGATCCAGAGCATTGCTCCCTTGAGAGGAATACTCTGCTTACTGCAGGCCTTCATCTGTAAGATAGACAGCCTTCACATCTCCGATCCACCTAAGAGAAAACATAAGATATATACAACTAACTATGAACTATCTTACATTTTACACTTCTCCAGAAGTAGGGGGTTATGATCCTCCCCCAGGTGACAGAATTATAAATGAACAATGGCATGTAGTTCCCTGTCAGGGCTGTCACCCCCTCAAAAGGAGTCTACAAGACCTCCTGCAGAGTGTAGCCTGATCGGACACTCCAGTATTTGAGACACACATACAGGGCCGCTGATAAGCCAGTACAACTGGCCCTGCTGTACCGGGCCTGGCCACCAGGGGGGGCCCGAGCAATCTGAATAGATTGCAGAAGAAAGAAAAGAAAAAAACGTTTTTCTCCAACTCCTCCCTCAGCAGCTGTTCAGCTGCTCTCAATGGGCACTCACTTCAGGCTAAACGTCTCAGAGGCAGAGAGGCCGAGCCTGACTGTGAGCTCCTGTAGTTTGAGTGGGCGGGAGGGGGTGTGGCCGGGCTTCCAGCATGATCGTTCCTGGCTTCTTCTGGTGTGCACTCTGCACACATGAGCTGCATTATGGTGGCAGTGGATCTGGATTCCCAGGGGACTGCAGGTTAGCCCTGTCACATTAACTGCAATGAAAAGTCTAATGTCTGCTTTTTCATGTAGCACAGCTGTCCTGACTGTGAGAAATTGGGTTTTATACTGCACTGCCATATTTCTCACAAGTGTTACATGAAAAAGGAGATGCCATCAATGTCAGCAAACCCCACTTTTTATTACTTCTATTTACATTTTTAGATCACTGGATCACACCATGCCTGGAGCTGAATCACACAGGAATCCACAGCACATTCCTGTGCAATTCACATGTGGGTCTGTGCAGTGCAATTTCAAGCTCATTCATTTTGAATGGGCTAAAATTGCAATGCACTACTTTTTTACATGCACTGCAACCAGATCACATGGTGATCCAGGGCTGGCAGGTGCAGGGCAAAAACACTACGTTTTGCGACCTGCGTTTGAGGTGTCATCAACTTTTTATTGACACCTGCTGCAGATCGCAAAAGCAGTGTATTTTGCATGCAGGTTGAATTGTACAGGAATCCACAGCACATTCCTTTGCAATTCAGATGCAGGCATGGTGTGAACCGGCCCTTAGACATAATATTACTTCTCATTAAAAGTTTAGAAAAAAAGTTTTTTTAAAAAGTGGGCTTAGCTGACATAAATGGTATCATCTTTTTCATGTAGAATTGTTTGACTGTGACAAATTGGACAGTGCAGTTTTGAACGCAGCACAGTATCATCTGCATCCTACACACAGTCATCTTAGACTAACCACACCCCTTTAAGCCATGGCCAATAATTAAGCGTAATTTTAAACCATGTCCATTTTCAAGCTCTGTGTAGTGCATATTTTTAAATTAGCCACGCCCACAATTTGGCCTTTATGTATACCCTAGCCTCTGTATAGGGGCGGGGCCAGGGGTGGGGCTGAAGGGGGCCCCATCAGGTAGGCTGTACGGGGCCCCATGATTTCTATCAGCGGCCCTGCACACATATGCCCGTGAGCCATTAAACTTTCTGTTCGGCTCTTAAACCGAAGTCCTTTTAAACAAAGTAAAGGCTCCAGAGGAAAAGGAGTCCTTTTCAAAAGCACTTGAGGCAAGGGGATTTAAGCAGAGATAGCACATCCTAGTGTCCATGACCTTATCCACATCAGGCACCCTGAATGGCAGTCTCCTGCTGAACAGTCAATTTTGGGAAAACCCACCCTAACCCATTTTGTGGTAACCCCAATAACAAATAATACCTTGGGTCAGGCAATCTCCTTCGACTGTCCCCTTCACCTTGGACAGAGATAGAGTAAGACCGGGTGTGCTGTCCTTCCTTCACAACAAGCACCCTGTCTTTGGGCATGGCCCTCCCGAGCTTCCACTCTTTCTTGATATCCTGAAACCGGACCCAAACATCACTCTCCGGTGTCCGTAGTGGTTTCGGAACATGCAGATAATTCCACACCAGTTCATCTACCCACTGCTCTTCTATCACCTGCATGACACTTTCTGTAACATAAGGGTAATCCAGTCCCCACTCCTCAGCAACTCTCTTCTGCACATTGCGCTGAAATCGTGAAAGCCGCGTTAGTTCTTTGGGCCTTCCCTGCCCAGGCAGAACACAGGAGTCTGGTGACCTTTTTCCCCCTTTGTTAAATCGTGATGCTTCAGTGGAATGAGCTATTGAAAGTCCAATGGAGGGTACTGGGGTTTCTGGAGGATTTAGAGACTTCTCTGATGCTCCAGAGAAAATTCCAGCAAAAGTAGAACTCTCCATAAACCATTCCTCTTCATCACTGCCATTAGCCTCTTCAGGGATTTTCCAGAGACCCATACCTCTCTAACACTTGTGGTGACCCCCAGTCCACAGCCCGGGATCCCCCTCCTGTAACTGCAGATCCTTCTGGACCGGTACAGCAAAGGTCTTAGAGTCAGCCGGCTTTTCCAGGACATCTTCCTCAATGTCAAGCAGAGAAGGTATCCCTGAGCCCAAGTGTAGGTGGCCGCACCCCCTTCTATTCTGACGCTTCCACCCTGAATCAACAACCAGGCCTAATAAAGAACACGGCCCTGGCTACATTTTACTGTCTCTATATCCCACACTGTCATAAAATACAATTAGGCACCTACCAAAGGTAGAGGGCGCTACATATATATATATATTAATACACCACCTGAAGTGTATTAGAAACAGTACACCATCAAATGCACTGTAGATATAGGCTACACTGGATGCAGAGTATATATTATATATATATATATATATATATATATATATACATATATATATATATATATATATATATATAGATATAGTGTGTGTGTGTATATATATATATATATATATATATATATATATATATATATATATCCAATACACTGCTACTAACTGAATAACCTGCCTGCTTAATCTAACTAAAGCTAGCTCTCTGTCGACGCCAACAACGCTACACACGGCGACTCTGTAAGCAGCCTTATATAGTGTGTGGTGTGGACTTAGTCCCCCTGAGCCATGATTGGCCAAAGGCACCCTGCCTTTGGCCAATTATGGTTCTCTCAGCAGAGGGTGCTGTGATTGGCCAAAGCATGCAGGTCAGGTGCATGCCTTGGCCAATCATCATACAGCAATGCACTGCGATTTCGCAGTGCATTATGGGGCATTCCACAATGCTCAAATTTTCTGCGAACACCCCATATGTTCAGTTTGTTTTAGAACAAAAGAACACCCGTAAGTTTGACTCAAACCATGTGCTCATCCCTATGTATATATATATATTTTATATTATATATATTTTTTTATAAATATTTAATACAATTTTTTTTCAGCATTATAGGTTAGCTTTAGAGACACCACTGTGGTGCCTTAGACAAATTCAGTTGAAACATTATTCTTGAACTATTCATCTCAAATATTAGGCTTTTTACAACCCTCTTGGTTACACAAAATTGTACAGCTTATAAAAAGGAGCATAGGAGCTGCACCTGCTGGCAGTGTAAAAAAATGCATCATTTTCAGCTGTAATTTTATAGTTACCAAACTAAGAAATAACACGTTTATATTTTAGTTTATATTAAAGAAAGTAAATTACATATTTTCTGTAATTCTGCCTAGCAGCACTAGGGTCGTCCGTTCGAACCCCAACCACCTGCTCTCACCTATCCATCAGAATGCATGTGTCTCTACTGTGGGGACACTTATAAGTTAGTGTTAGGTACCACAGATACCAGGGTGCCTTGACAAGGCTCTGTGGCTTACTTTAAAAAAAAAAGGTAATTTTGTTGGTGCTCGTACTCTCCTGTAATTTTTATTTTAACAGAAAGCAAGTGAATTTTTTATTTTTTTTACATTTTTTTATATTTCTGACTTGTAAAAATAAAATAAAAAAGCAAGTGTTTAATAATGAATACCAATTTAAAGAAAGCTACATTTGTCTCAAATTTTTTTTATAAAATTCATGTGGGTAATTGTCAGTGCAACTACGGCAGCACTTAAAACTAAAAAATGGCCAGATATTACAGGATGGTACTAAGGTAATAAAGGTTATAAACAAAAATGAATACATTATCATTTTAGAACCATCCTCCAACAGGCATATTTCAAAAGAATTTTTTTTTTCTTTCATATAAACATGGAAAAAAACCTTCCATTACATTCTTACGGTAACCAATCTTCATCGGAGAGCAGCAATGTCTGAAACAGGTTTGACTATCATTTGAAGTTCACACACCTTTGTAAGTTCAATGGTCTTCAACAATGGTTATAAAAACACAGACTCCTGTGTTTGCCTTCCAGTTGCTTCCACTGACAAACACCTGGCTGTATTTTTCCTCAGCGTGAACTTGTCGTACAATGACTACTTCTCACATTACTCCAGGGAGTTTATTCCCGGTTCTTACTATTTTGTTGTGACGATGATGCATACATCCACCAGGTGGGACACAAATAGCTGCTTTGTTTGTGAACAGGAGATTTCACCTTAATGATGAAACATGGTGAAATGATTGTATTTACCGATATCCAATATAAAATGCCTAAGAATATACATAACATTTCCTTGTGCAATTAGATTAAAACTGCCTCCCAGTCCAAAAATGTAATTGGTGGATAGGAAAGGCTTTTTGTCCCTGAGAGGGAAGGAAAAATAGTCTATGCAATCTATTCCATCATGTTGCACGGACCTCCTGCTAGTTGCTAATTGTCATTAGAAGATAGCTGGTGCTTTCAACATTACCATAATGAGCAGATGTAGCTGCGTGGGGGAATTTAGGGGAAATTTGTTGTCATTTAAAAATTGATTTATTTCAAATTAATTTAAACACTGGAAGGTTTGCAGAGATCCTCTTCCAAAGAGATAGGTCGATATTAGCACTTAAAGTGATTGTAAGGCTTCATGTTTTATTCTTTTTTTTTTTTAAATAACATGTCATACTTACCTCCACTGTGCAGCTCGTTTTGCACAGAGTGGCCCCTATCCTCCTTTTCTGGGGTCCCTCAGCGGCACTCGCGGCTCCTCAATGCATCAGATAACCCCCTAGGAGAAGCGCTCTCCCAGGGGGTTACAGAGTCCAGCATTTGCGTCCATATACGTGAATGCCGGCCGCGTCATTGGATTTGATTGACAGCAGCAACGGGAGCCAATGGCTTTGCTGCTATCAATGTATCCAATCAAGAGATGGGACCCCATGCAGAGAGGCAGAGCATGTCTCCGCCGAGGGAATTACAGGCTCAGGTAAGTAAAATGGGGGGGGCTGGGGGGGCCGGTCACTGCCAGCTGTTTTTTCGCCCCAAAGCATAGGATGCATTAAGGTGAAAAAACACGAGGGTTTACAACCCCTTTAAAGGAAACATATGCTGAAACACTGTAATGCATAGGCTAGTTCCACTGGAAAACATATGCTGACTACTTTTCCATACACACGGTACGAAATTCAGAAGTAAAATTTCATCCAACGAAAGACCAATTTTCGGATCGTTAGTATGGTGCTTTCGACAGCCGAACAAAAGGGTGAACCGCTCCAGGTAGTGTACTGAAGAAAACGCCCTCCTCAAAGTGGAATCCAGGTATAGGCTCAGCACAAGCAATATTGAAGAAATAGATTCTGGACAGTCGCACTCTAATAAAAGCCTTTATTGTAATGAATAGTCAACGTTCATGTGACAACAGAAGCAGGACAAACTGCTGACGCGTTTCACAACATCAAATATATACCAGATTCAAACATGTCACATGATTCATTCAATGATTTTAAATTGCAAACACATGTGGCCAAAAAAAAGGGGGGGGGAGATACATACATACATACATACATGCGAGGCTCCTGAGAATACATGGAAAAAACGGAAAGCATGGAAATAGACCACAAAACAAGATGGTTAACATAAACAAAAAAAGGAAAAAAAGGGATTGCTATATATACACATGTACATATCAAAGATACGCATATATAAGAAAATAAAATATCTCAAAATAGTCAAAAAAGTTAAAACATGATAATAAAGACATAGTAAACCATCACCATGTATAATACGGGGGAAATGCATGAAAACATGAAATCGTAACAATAAAAACTAGATACATTTATAAACAAAAGTACATGTGCAAATTGTTGCGAAGCAAACTTTAATAGTAAAACCGTGTTTATAAATAATGTCTAAAAATCTACCAAAACATGTTGGAACGTACCATGTTTATACTGTATGTAGGAACTTCAGTTCATGGGGTGCCACTAAAGAATAATGGCACAAATACAAATGCAAAGTGGCGGAGTGATGATGTCTACTAAATAGTTAGAAAAACTCTATTAATTAGTGATGACTACATCAAAGAACACCGCTATTTAACCCCATGAGCATGCAAATAATATTTAGTAGAACCCCTACAGATAACTAAATCTCGGGAGACCCGAAGACTTATTGGGATATATAATCACCAGAAAGGCCAAACTAATGAAATATGGTGGAAAAGCCACAGAAAAACAGCAGGAAAAAAAGCAGGAAGACTATCAGAAACCAGCAAAACAGCAGGAAAGCAGCAAAAAAAAAAAAAAAAAACGTCGCTGGAAAAATGCAGAAAAAATGCTTTCAACAGCTGATTCTGTTTTTTCGTCAGATAAAAGCTGGATATGCAGACTATAAAATTTTTGTCGTACGTAAACGGTTTTCGCACCAAAAAAATTATAAGAGCAAGATTATGCATTCTCAGAAATTAAAGTATACATACAAAACTATTTAACACATGATGTCACTTCTGAAGTTGTATTCTGTCATACGAGAATTTTCATATGGTGAGTAACTTCTTCACTTTCGACATGAGACTAGCATGCAACAAAAAACGGACGAACGGTCGGCTGAAAATCTGATCGCGTGTACAAGGCTTATCAGTCTTTGGCATCACTACTTTCTCACTCACTGCCCTGAAACAGATAATAATCTCCATAAAGATTTTTTTATGGGTATATTTATTTTAAGCCAGAAAAAAAAAAAAAAACAGACCACTAATCTCCAAACTTGTTCTGGGTCAGCTGCTCAAAAATACTAAGGGCTTATTCACATTAGCATTCACTGTGTCGCAACACTCTTGTTTTTGTGTGTTGAGGTGCACTGTGTTGTGTTAACCAGCCAATTCAAACTACTCTGCTTCCCACATCACAGGATGCAATAGGGTAGGGAGTGATGATACCACTGGGCTTTGTACAGCATAGCTCAAAATGGAGGTGAAAGTGATGCTAAACTCTGTTTAAAAAAATGATTCAAGTAAATATTCTTAACTCAAAAAGTACCTTCCATTGCTCTCATCCTGCTGTCAACCTGCCTTCCTGTTAGAGGGTGGTTAGGTTTGTTTTCCATGGTCCAACTGTATGTAGAGACGTAGCCACCCTCACTTGCTCACTGCTCGTGGACTGGGGACTATGAACATGTGCATACAGCCGTATCCATTATTTCATTTGTACAGGTGCCTGCATACAACACCTGAGACTCCTGAATGCCGTATTTTATGTAGCATGCCCCGATACATACAGAAATTTTAATTATAGGTGATAATTTTGAAAATGGGAATTTACGCCTACAGTTGACCAAAGTCATACTTGAAGCCTGGCAAAGCTGGCTTCTCATATATCTTGGATACACTAAAAGAGAAATCTCCCTGCCATAGTTCCTGATACTAAACTTTTCCACCTGGGAGTTTTGCATGTACCTCCCTTCCAGGAACTTAAGTAGAGATATCTCCTCAACAAAAATTTTAGGGTATATAAGACAATGTCACCATCATCTACCACAACCTAAAAGATGAGTTTTCGGTGGACTGACTCTTTACATGGATAATACATTATCCAGGGTTGCTAACACAGCATACATTTTTCTTTAAGGAAATTAACATAAATCATTAGACAAATAATTTTTAATGATTACATTGGCTTCTTTACAACCATAAAATAAAATCTACTTTGCTAGCTTCGGACAACAGCAAACACTGTTACTCAGGAGAACTAGTGATCATCCCTGATTAGTAAGTTCACATGGTGTTGGAGTCAGCTGGTCCCTCCACCTCATTCACAGACATGCACACTTGAGCTTTATTACAAAATTAAGCATCTTTGGAGTCAAATGTGATACTATGGTTACCTTAACACTGTAGAATATTGCGTAGCATACAGAAAACTACACAGTTTTTGTAGGTGCGACCAAATAATGCAATATCTCTTCTGCAATTATATAAACCTACCTGACTGCTCTAAACCTACCTTTAGAATGTACACTGAGCTGCACAAGTACTGTGTGTCAGAATGACTGAACTCCAATAGAGCACAGTCCAGAACCCGAAAGAAGCAAGGTAGAAGAAGCTGGCGAGGGGCGTTGCACCTAGGGTTGCCACCTGATCCCTTTAAAACCAAACACATATGAATTACACCAGTTCTGAGACTAATTTAATGCAGTTGGCACCAAGTGAGTTTATTTAGCCACAGAATCTGTGTAATTCATATGTGTTTTGAAGTGAAGGGATGAGGTGGTAACCTTAATGGACCATTGAAGGAAAGTATTGTATTGTACTTCACAGGAAGTTATAAGGACACTTCATTTCTGGCAAGATCAAATGGTATTTAAAGTGATTGTAAAGTCTCAATTTTGTTTTTTTAAAAATTAACATGTTATACTTACCTCCTCTGTGCAGTTGGTTTTGCACAGAGCAACCCGGATCCTCCTCTTCCCGGGTCCCTCTTTGCTGCTCCTGGCCCCTCCCTCCTATCGAGTGCCTCCTACGACAGCAGCTTCCTATGGGGGCACTGGAGCCGAGTCACAGCTCTGTGTGTCCATTCAGACACGGAGCCCTGCCCTCACCCCTTTCTCACCTGATTGGCTGACTGACTGATTGACAGCCACGGGAGCCAATGGCGCTGCTGATGTGTCTGAGCCAATCAGGAGGAGTGTCCCAGACGGCTTAGACATTCATGGACATTGCTGGAGAGAGATGGGGCTCAGGTAAGTAATTAGGGGGTGCTGGGGTGGCTGCTACACACAAAAGTTGTTTATCCTAATGCACAGAATGCATTTAGATTAAAAAAAAAACCTTCTGCCTTTACAACTCATTTAACCACTTCAGCCCCGGAAGGATTTACTTAATGACCAGGCCATTTTTTTTTGCGATACGGCACTGCGTCGCTTTAACTGACAATTGTGTGGTCCTGCGACACTGTACCCAAACAAAATTGATGTCCTTTATTCCCCACAAATAGAGCTTTCTTTTGGTAGTATTTGATCACCTCTGAGGTTGTTATTTTTTGCGTTCTAAACAAAAAAGACTGACAATTTTGACAAAAAAAAAAACAAGATTTTTTACTTTCTGCTATAATACATATCCAAAAACAAAATATAAAAAAAACAAAGTTATTCATCAGTTTAGGCCAATATATATTCTTCTACATATTTTTGGTAAAAAAAAAAAAAGGCAATAAGCGTATATTGATTGGTTTGCACAAAAGTTATAGCGTCTACAAAATAGGGGATAGAATTATGGACTTTAAATTTTTTTTTATTATTTTTACTGTTAATGGCAGCAATCTGTGATTTTTAGAGGGACTGCAACATTGCGGCAGACAAATCTGACCCCACTTTTTGGGGACCCGTGACATTAATTACAGTGATCAGTGCTAAAAAAAAAATGCACTATCGCCTATTTTACAATGTATAAATGACACTGGCAGGAAAGGGGTTAACACTAGGGGCTATCAAGGGTTAACTGTGTTCCCTGGGTGTGTTCTAATTGTGTGGGGAGTGGGCTTACTGGGACAACACAGAGATCGCTGTCCCTGATCACTAGGAACAGCAGATCTCAGTATTGTCCCCTGTCAGAAGGGGGATCCGCCTTGTTTACATATGCAGATCTCTGTTCTGCCTCTGTGTACCGCGATTACCGGTGGCCGGGGGACATAGAGTCTGCTGGACCCGTGGCTGGGATCCCACTGTGTATGGCAGGTGCGCGTGCCCACACTACCACATGCATGGACCAACGTTCAGGTACGTCAGTTTGCGCAGCCGAGCCACTTTGCTGCAGTATATATGCGGAAGGTGGTCGGCAAGTGGTTAAACCCACTAAAAAACGTCTTAGCCTGAAAAAAAGGAAAACAAATGCAGTCATCACATCTAAGGACTGGTAAGCTTCAATATACAGTATAAAATGTTTGGTTTTCAGTTTAATTATCCTTTAAGAACACTTAATTGTAAAATGCACATCATTACCTAGCTAATAAGGTTGAAAAAAAGACAGATATCCATCAAGTTTAATCTTTCACAAATTTGACCAATGCATTAATCTGACATTTTACAGTCATTCTGTACATTTGTACCATGATATATAAAATATGATGAAAGAACTGTCAGCTAAAGCGGAAGTAAATCCATTAATTTAACAGTTTCAAAAAAACTTTACATTCTGGGGACGTGTCAAGAATGATATCTGTCACATTGGTTGTGCCCTCAACTAAACTGTCAAACCATCAAATGGCTGGGGTCATAACTGATCACATGTGCAACACCATGGCTGTTGAAGATTAAGCAGAGGCCAAGATGGCAGCTTACTTGGCTTGACTGAAAATGATAGGAGGGTTTACTTCCACTTTAAAGCGGAGTTCCACCCTAAAGTGGATCCCTCCCCCCTCCGGTGCCACAGTTGGCACCTTTCAGGGGGGAGGGGGGTGCAGATACCTGTCTAAGATAGGTATTTGCACCCACTTCCGGGCATAGACTTCCACTGGAGTCTTTGCCTCTTCCTGTCCCGCTGCGATGTCTGCTGGGACACACACGGGTCCCAGAGACAGCGCATAGCATTCTCATTGCGCTGCGTGACTCGCGCATGCGCAGTAGGGAACCGGGAAGTGAAGCCGCAGCGCTTCACTTCCTGATTCCCTCACCGAGAATGGCGGTGGCAGCAGCCGAGAGCCGAGCGATTGATCGGCCTCGGCTGCCGACATCGCTGGACTCCAGGAAAGGTAAGTGTCCATTTATTAAAAGTCAGCAGCTGTAGTATTTGTAGCTGCTGGCTTTTAATATTTTTTTTCCGGGTGGACTCCCTCTTTAAATCATTATAACCCTTTAGCTCTCTTGATTTAAATTACTACCCCGCAAGTTGTTATTTTTTTGAGCAAACCATATACATGAACAACAAAAAATATCCTGCATGAATACTGATCTCTCCAACTGTTGCTCATTTAAATTATTTTCACAGCCAAAAAATAGTCAGTACACTAGGCTGTTAAAATACACAGTGTCCAGTTATCACAAACTGGTGAAATCTGCTGTAGGTCCTGACATTTACATGTGTATGACCAGCATTACAACGAATGCCCTATCATATACTAGCAAAATATATAACATTTCAGATCTACAATCTTCCGTGTATTGTTTTTAATTAACTTTCTTATTTGATTGTTAATCTGAGGCATGTGTGAGCCAAAGGGACCTGGTATTAAATGTTCCAAAGTCTAATAAAATAAATAAAACTATATTTGTGACCTTTAATTAAGTGCACACCACACAGTGTTTTCTGATTTTCCTTTGGAAATTGCTATTGATTTTGGTTGGCCTCAAGCAGTTCTGACTTGTGCTTTAACAATGGCTATGTCTGAGTACACCGACTCCCTGCTTTCCCACCTGCTCTGCCTTTTAGATAAGCATGCGTATGTGGTTGTGTCTCATGTCCATTCCATAGTTGGGCTAATTAATTCTAGCTTTGACTACAACATATAGATTATAAAAGATATTCATGTGTATAATAAATAAGAACACAAGTTTTCATAATGTCATTCTGCAAGAAGTATCACCAGCTTATTTTAGTAATAACCATAAATTAGTGACTGTGTTAGTCATAAAACAAAAACAAAAAATTTAATGCTTTTGTTACATCACTTTTATGTCCATATTAAAGGGATACTATCTTGGTTCTAGATACTTTATTGAATTTTATTTGTAAGTTGTTACATTAATGCTTTATATCATTCTTTAATTATTTTTTTTTAATCTTTTTTTTTTTTTTCCAAATACACACTTAATATAGGATGCACCCATGAGACTTCTGGAGATTCTCGTTGTAGATTCTACCTTTATAAGCCTCTCTCCAACATATACTTATTCAAAATTCATGGGAGTAGAGGAAATAGCTCCTCTAATTCAGCTGTGTGTGTACTTTGAGCTTCAGCTATTTAGCTAAACAGCCAGGACCGTTTTAAGGCAGGGCAAAAGGGGCAGCTGCCCTGGGCCCCATCATTGTTGTGGGGCCCAAAGCAGCTGCCTCATACTTGCCAACTATCTCAGTTCAAGTTCCCTTATCCCTTGAAGTTTTAGTCCTGTGCTGTGTCCCGATATCTCAGTGTAAAGTTCTGTTGCTGCTGTTCAGCTCTGCCCTATTGTGCATGTAAAGATGACTCACCTGCAGACCCTGTGTTTACATGTAAATAACCTGCATTAATATGTAAATAGTGTCATATGTATATCATGTCCCCCTGAGGTCATATCTACCATCACATCTGCTGAATGGTGCTCACTGGGGAGGTAAAGGAGCATGCTTGAAAGTCCTGCCTACAACTATAGTCATTAAGCCTAACATCAGCCTGTTCTGCAAAGGTAAGCAAATTGGAGGTGGAACCCTTCTTAAAAAGAACATGTAGCACAGCACCCTGAATTTTGATGCATGTGAATACGCACATCTCAGCCAATGCATGAGGGTTTCATTAACAATTAATGGCACTTCTGTGTATCTACTAAAGGGCAGCATGTTTCTGTGGCGTCAGATAAGTGATTTTGCATGTATTCCCGACACACACAAATGTGAACACAGGCTAAATGTCTCAGTGTAAATCTTCTCAGTACATTGGGGCTTGGTGTAGAATCCTTTCATTCACACTAGTGGCCAGTGTGAAGATCCCACTTACAGTGGTGTGAAAAAGTGTTTGCCCCCTTCCTCATTTCCTGTTCCTTTGCATGTTTGTCACACTTAAGTGTTTCGGAACATCAAACCAATTTAAACAATAGTTAAGGACAACACAAGTAAACACAAAATGCAATTTGTAAATGAAGGTGTTTATTATTAAAGGTGAAAAAAAATCCAAACCATCATGGCCCTGTGTGAAAAAGTGATTGCCCCCTAAACCTAATAACTGATTGGGCCACCCTTAGCAGCAACAACTGCAACCAAGCGTTTGCGATAACGTGCAATGAGGCTTTTACAGCGTCCTGGAGGAATTTTGGCCCACTCATCTTTGCAGAATTGTCCTAATTCAGTTACATTAGAGGGTTTTCGAGCATGAACGGCCTTTTTAAGGTCATACCACAACATCTCAATAGGATTCAGGTCAGGACTTTGGCTAGGCCACTCCAAAGTCTTCATTTTGTTTTTCTTCAGCCATTCGGTGGTGGACTTGCTGGTGTGTTTAGGATCATTGTCCTGCTGCAGAACCCAAGTTCGTTTCAGCTTGAGTACACAAACAGATGGTCGGACATTCTCCTTCAGGATCTCTTGGTAGACAGCAGAATTCATAGTTCCTTTTATCACGGCAAGTCTTCCAGGTCCTGAAGCAGCAAAACAGCCCCAGACCATCACACTACCACCACCATATTTTACTGTTGGTATAATGTTCTTTTTCTGAAATGCAGTGTTCCTTCTACGCCAGATATACTTGGACACACACCTTCCAAAGAGTTCCACTTTTGTCTCATCGGTCCACAGAATGTTGTCCCAAAAGTCTTGGGGATCATCAAGATGTGTTGTGGAGAAATTGAGACGAGCTTTGATGTTCTTTTTGCTCAGCAGTGGTTTTCTCCTTGGAACTCTGCCATGCAGGCCATTTTTGCCCAGTCTTTCCCTGATGGTGGAGGCATGAACGCTGACCTTAACTGAGGCAAGTGAGGCCTGCAGTTCCTTGGACGTTGTTGTGGGGTCTTTTGTGACCTCTTGGATGAGTCGTCGCTGCGCTCTTGGGGTAATTTTGGGCGGCCGGCCACTCCTGGGAAGGTTCACCACTGTTCCATGTCTTCGCCATTTGTGGATAATGGCTCTCACTGTGGTTCGCTGGATTCCCAAAGCTTTGGAAATGGCTTTATAACCCTTTCCAGACTGATAGATCTCAATTACTTTCTTTCTCAATTGTTCCTGAATTTCTTTGGGTCTCGGCATGATGTGTAGCTTTTAAGGATCTTCTGGTGGACCTAACTGTGTCAAGCAGCTCCTATTTAAGTGATGCCTTGATTGTGAACAGGTGTGGCAATAATCAGGCCTGGGTGTGGCTAGAGAAATTGAACTCAGGTGTGGACAACCACAGTTATAGTATGTTTTAACAAGGGGGGCAATCACTTTTTCACACAGGGCCATGATGGTTTGGATTTTTTTTCACCTTTAATAATAAACACCTTCATTTACAAATTGCATTTTGTGTTTACTTGTGTTGTCCTTGACTATTGTTTAAATTGGTTTGATGTTCCGAAACACTTAAGTGTGACAAACATGCAAAGGAACAGGAAATGAGGAAGGGGGCAAACACTTTTTCACACCACTGTACATTAGTTGTCAGTGTAAATGCTTCTTTACATTGGTGGTTACTGTGAATACTTCTATTACATTAGTGGTCAGTGTAAATACCCATTACATTGGTGCTCAGTGTAGAAGTGTCACCGTATATTGGTGGTCAATAGAAATCTCCTTTACAATGGTTGTCAGTGTAAATTCCAACTTACATGGAGGTCATTGTATATTCCACTTTACACTGGTGCTTGGTGTAAATCCTCTTATTACATTGGTGTCAGTGTAGAAATCCTTCTTTTCTATTGGTGCGTGGCGTAAAATCCCCTGTTACATGGTAGTCGGTGCAAATTCCCCCTCACATTGATGGTCAATGTAAACCCCCCCTTCCATTGGTGGTCATTGTATATTCCCCATTACATTGGTAGAATCCCCCACTATATACCTGCCAAAGATTTCCAGCTTTGATCTACATGATTCAGAATTTGTCACAGTGTACTGCCTTATAACTAATCCCATCCCCCCACCACTGCCACTGCCACTGATTCCATCATCCCCCCAGCATTGCCACTGATCAACCCCCCCCCCCCCAATGCCACTGATCCCAGGAGTCCTAGGCTCCCTATGAGTTTTATGTCTATTGATGGGTCCCCTCACCTCAGTCCATGGTGTGCAGGCAGTGAGGAGACAATGTGATGTAGCCTTTAGCAACCAATCAGTAATGCTGTGCACTAACCTCTTGCAACCAATCATGCTTCAGCCGGGTTTACAAAAATGTAGAGTCAGCTGTTGTAAAAGTGGTATTCTGCTGACTTTTAATAAACAGACATTCACCTGTTCAGGGACCTGGCCCTTTCATCATCCAGGCCAGTTCTTTGTAGGTCTTCGGGTCCCCAGGACGTCAGCATGTTAACTGTGATAAACTGGCTGTGACTCCTTGCAGCTTCTTAGTTGGCTTCCCACTGCGCATGCATGAGCCACGCCGTGCCCTGTGAATGGTCCCACAGCCGCCTGAAACCTGTGATGTGTCCCAGAAGGTTGTGGGTGGGGGGTTGGGCGGGGAGGGGCAAATTCTGATCAGATTGCCTAGTCAAAACTAGGTACCTGCTCTCCCCCAAATACATAATGCCAAAAGTTGAGGAAGGGGAGGAGGAGGAAGAGCAGAACTTTTTCTTGTAGGTGTGAAAGGAGGAAAGAGGAACATTATGTAAAGTCACTGAAGAGGGTGAAGGTCTGCTTTAAAGACTAAGATCACCTTTTCCAGAAAATAGCCTATGCGGCCAAGGGACCCCAGTAGATATTAAAAATATGTGCAGCATTTAAAATGATCATTAATTGTTTTGTTTTACCTGTAGGCCAGACTCATAAGCCTGGCTAAAAAAACTCATAGTAAGCAAGCCTGGTGTCCTGACTTGTTGCTAGGGCATGAAAACTGTTGTATGCTCACTCCCTACATTACCAATGGTTTTTACGTTCTAGCAGCAAATAGGGATGGGCCCGGTGCTCGATGCGAACCCACGTTCGCATCAAGCACCGGGCGTTCGCTCCCTCGGCGAGCCCAGAACTATTTTGGCCGCTCGCATCACGTTCGTGTGATGCGAGCGGCCCCGCAATGCATTGCGGCCGGCGCGGCCGGCGCAGTGCATTGCTGGCTGATGATTGGCCAAGCATGCACTGTGACCCCGCATGCTTGGCCAATCACAGCCCCGGAAACTTGAAGAGCCATAATTGGCTACAGGCAGGACGCCTGTAGCCAATTACAGCTCAGGGGCTGTAGTACACGCCCCCCCCTATAAAAGGCCGCCACGCCGTCTGCGCCGGTCACATGCTGTTCCGGCGCAGATAGAGCAGGCTAGATCTGTGACACTCTGCTGGATTTAGTTAGTTAGAGAGATTTACTTAGAGAGATTGAGTTAGATAGATTCATTCATTTAGATTGATTTAGAAAGAGGGGCTTGTAGTGTGTTCGTGGCAGGCAGGCAGAGCTCCTATATTTTGTTCCCAGAAGCACCTATAGGACTTGTAGTGTGTTCGTGGCAGGCAGGCAGAGCTCCTATATTTTGTTCCCAGAAGCACCTATAGGACTTGTAGTGTGTTCGTGGCAGGCAGGCAGAGCTCCTATATTTTGTTCCCAGAAGCACCTATAGGACTTGTAGTGTGTTCGTGGCAGGCAGGCAGAGCTCCTATATTTTGTTCCCAGAAGCACCTATAGGACTTGTAGTGTGTTCCTGGCAGGCAGGCAGAGCTCCTATATTTTGTTCCCAGAAGCACCTATAGGACTTGTAGTGTGTTCGTGGCAGGCAGGCAGAGCTCCTATATTTTGTTCCCAGAAGCACCTATAGGACTTGTAGTGTGTTCCTGGCAGGCAGGCAGAGCTCCTATATTTTGTTCCCAGAAGCACCTATAGGACTTGTAGTGTGTTCGTGGCAGGCAGGCAGAGCTCCTATATTTTGTTCCCAGAAGCACCTATAGGACTTGTAGTGTGTTCCTGGCAGGCAGGCAGAGCTCCTATATTTTGTTCCCAGAAGCACCTATAGGACTTGAAGTGTGTTAGTCCCATCACACAGAGATCATATATTTTGTTCCCAGAAGCACCTATAGGACTTGAAGTGTGTTAGTCCAATCACACAGAGATCATATATTTTGTTCCCAGAAGCACCTATAGGACTTGAAGTGTGTTAGTCCAATCACACAGAGATCATATATTTTGTTCCCAGAAGCACCTATAGGACTTGAAGTGTGTTAGTCCAATCACACAGAGATCATATATTTTGTTCCCAGAAGCACCTATAGGACTTGAAGTGTGTTAGTCCAATCACACAGAGATCATATATTTTGTTCCCAGAAGCACCTATAGGACTTGAAGTGTGTTAGTCCCATCACACAGAGATCATATATTTTCTTCCCAGAAGCACCTATAGGACTTGAAGTGTGTTAGTCCAATCACACAGAGATCATATATTTTGTTCCCAGAAGCACCTATAGGACTTGAAGTGTGTTAGTCCCATCACACAGAGATCATATATTTTGTTCCCAGAAGCACCTATAGGACTTGAAGTGTGTTAGTCCAATCACACAGAGATCATATATTTTGTTCCCAGAAGCACCTATAGGACTTGGAGTGTGTTAGTCCAATCACACAGAGATCATATATTTTGTTCCCAGAAGCACCTATAGGACTTGAAGTGTGTTAGTCCAATCACACAGAGATCATATATTTTGTTCCCAGAAGCACCTATAGGACTTGAAGTGTGTTAGTCCAATCACACAGAGATCATATATTTTGTTCCCAGAAGCAGTGTGTTAGTCCAATCACACAGAGATCATATATTTTGTTCCCAGAAGCACCTATAGGACTTGAAGTGTGTTAGTCCAATCACACAGAGATCATATATTTTGTTCCCAGAAGCACCTATAGGACTTGAAGTGTGTTAGTCCAATCACACAGAGATCATATATTTTGTTCCCAGAAGCACCTATAGGACTTGAAGTGTGTTAGTCCCATCACACAGAGATCATATATTTTGTTCCCAGAAGCACCTATAGGACTTGAAGTGTGTTAGTCCCATCACACAGACCTATATTTTCTTCCCAGAAGCACCTATAGGACTTGAAGTGTGTTAGTCCAATCACACAGAGATCATATATTTTGTTCCCAGAAGCACCTATAGGACTTGAAGTGTGTTAGTCCCATCACACAGAGATCATATATTTTGTTCCCAGAAGCACCTATAGGACTTGAAGTGTGTTAGTCCCATCACACAGAGATCATATATTTTGTTCCCAGAAGCACCTATAGGACTTGAAGTGTGTTAGTCCCATCACACAGAGATCATATATTTTGTTCCCAGAAGCACCTATAGGACTTGAAGTGTGTTAGTCCAATCACACAGAGATCATATATTTTGTTCCCAGAAGCACCTATAGGACTTGAAGTGTGTTAGTCCCATCACACAGACCTATATTTTCTTCCCAGAAGCACCTATAGGACTTGAAGTGTGTTAGTCCAATCACACAGACCTATATTTTGTTCCCAGAAGCACCTATAGGACTTGAAGTGTGTTAGTCCAATCACACAGAGATCATATATTTTGTTCCCAGAAGCACCTATAGGACTTGAAGTGTGTTAGTCCCATCACACAGAGATCATATATTTTGTTCCCAGAAGCACCTATAGGACTTGAAGTGTGTTAGTCCCATCACACAGAGATCATATATTTTGTTCCCAGAAGCACCTATAGGACTTGAAGTGTGTTAGTCCCATCACACAGAGATCATATATTTTGTTCCCAGAAGCACCTATAGGACTTGAAGTGTGTTAGTCCCATCACACAGAGATCATATATTTTGTTCCCAGAAGCACCTATAGGACTTGAAGTGTGTTAGTCCAATCACACAGAGATCATATATTTTGTTCCCAGAAGCACCTATAGGACTTGAAGTGTGTTAGTCCCATCACACAGAGATCATATATTTTGTTCCCAGAAGCACCTATAGGACTTGAAGTGTGTTAGTCCCATCACACAGACCTATATTTTCTTCCCAGAAGCACCTATAGGACTTGAAGTGTGTTAGTCCAATCACACAGAGATCTTATATTTTGTTCCCAGAAGCACCTATAGGACTTGAAGTGTGTTAGTCCCATCACACAGAGATCATATATTTTCTTCCCAGAAGCACCTATAGGACTTGAAGTGTGTTAGTCCAATCACACAGAGATCATATATTTTGTTCCCAGAAGCACCTATAGGACTTGAAGTGTGTTAGTCCCATCACACAGACCTATATTTTCTTCCCAGAGGCACCTATAGGACTTGAAGTGTGTTAGTCCCATCACACAGAGATCATATATTTTGTTCCCAGAAGCACCTATAGGACTTGAAGTGTGTTAGTCCCATCACACAGAGATCATATATTTTGATCCCAGAAGCACCTATAGGACTTGAAGTGTGTTAGTCCAATCACACAGAGATCATATATTTTGTTCCCAGAAGCACCTATAGGACTTGAAGTGTGTTAGTCCCATCACACAGACCTATATTTTCTTCCCAGAGGCACCTATAGGACTTGAAGTGTGTTAGTCCCATCACACAGAGATCATATATTTTGTTCCCAGAAGCACCTATAGGACTTGAAGTGTGTTAGTCCCATCACACAGAGCTCCTATATTTTCTTCTCAGCAGCACCCACAGGACTTCTAGTGTGTTAGTGGCATCACACAGAGCTCCTTTATTTTCTTTGCAGAAGCACCCACAGGACTTCTAGTGTGTTAGTGGCATCACACAGAGCTCCTCTATTTTCTTTGCAGAAGCACCCATAGGACTTCTAGTGTGTTAGTGGCATCACACAGAGCTCCTATATTTTCTTCTCAGCAGCACCCACAGGACTTCTAGTGTGTTAGTGGCATCACACAGAGCTCCTCTATTTTCTTTGCAGAAGCACCCACAGGACTTCTAGTGTGTTAGTGGCATCACACAGAGCTCCTCTATTTCCTTTGCAGAAGCACCCATAGGACTTCTAGTGTGTTAGTGGCATCACACAGAGCTCCTCTATTTTCTTTGCAGAAGCACCCACAGGACTTCTAGTGTGTTAGTGGCATCACACAGAGCTCCTCTATTTTCTTTGCAGAAGCACCCATAGGACTTCTAGTGTGTTAGTGGCATCACACAGAGCTCCTCTATTTTCTTCTCAGCAGCACCCACAGGACTTCTAGTGTGTTAGTGGCATCACACAGAGCTCCTCTATTTTCTTCTCAGCAGCACCCACAGGACTTCTAGTGTGTTAGTGGCATCACACAGAGCTCCTCTATTTTCTTTGCAGAAGCACCCATAGGACTTCTAGTGTGTTAGTGGCATCACACAGAGCTCCTCTTTTTTCTTTGCAGAAGCACCCATAGGACTTCTAGTGTGTTAGTGGCATCACACAGAGCTCCTATATTTTCTTCTCAGCAGCACCCACAGGACTTCTAGTGTGTTAGTGGCATCACACAGAGCTCCTCTATTTTCTTTGCAGAAGCACCCATAGGACTTCTAGTGTGTTAGTGGCATCACACAGAGCTCCTCTATTTTCTTTGCAGAAGCACCCATAGGACTTCTAGTGTGTTAGTGGCATCACACAGAGCTCCTATATTTTCTTCTCAGCAGCACCCACAGGACTTCTAGTGTGTTAGTGGCATCACACAGAGCTCCTATATATTCTTCTCAGCAGCACCCACAGGACTACCGACTACAATGGCTGGAAGACCGCCAAGGGGAGGCAGAGCGTGCAGAGCCAAGAACACAGGGCAGGCAGGCTCTGTTTCTAGTGGACGTGGCCGTGGACGTGGACGTGGTCGTGCATCGTCATCAGCACGTGGCCATGGGACACGCGCGTCTTTGTTTTCGGCAGCTGGACATGTGGAGCCGCATCATGCTGAAGGCTTGGTAGAATGGATGACCAAGCCCTCCTCATCCTCCTCATCCTCTCTCACCCAGGCTCAGGGTACTGGCAGAGCATCATCAGCCACCCCTTCCCTAGACCCACCATGTCCTCCTGAGGAGTCCCCCCGAACTCTTTGAGCACAGTGTTGGGTACATGCTCCAGGAGGATGCCCAACGATTCGAAGGCTCGGATGATGATACCCAGCTTGAGGAATCTGGCAGTACTGTTCCACCAGCTGCAGCTTACTGCCAGGTTTGCTCTAGTGGTGAAGAGGGAGGGGATGATGAGGTCACTGACTCCACGTGGGTGCCTGAAGGGAGAGAGGATGAGGAGGAGGACGAGGAGGAGGAGGATGCGGCGTCACATGTCCACCGAGGCAGGGTGCCCCCTGGAGGCCAGGTAGAGGCCAGCACAGCAACTGTACAACACCGCAGAGCTCCGCCTGTGCAGGGCGCTGCCTCTGCACGTTATCAGAAAAGTTCTTTGGTGTGGGCCTTTTTTGAGACGAGTGCAGCAGATCGCACCACTGCTATTTGCAATATTTGTCTCAAGCGTATCTCGCGTGGCCAAAACATCAGCCGCTTGGGCACCACAAGCATGACCAGACATATGGCGACCTGCCATGCAGCTCGTTGGCAGGCACACATAAAAGACCCACACCAAAGAACTAAGCGGACCTCTCCTTGCTCCTCCTCAGCTGGGATCTCCATCCCCACTACACCTTCAGTCCTCTCTGAAAGCTGCTCTGAGAGGACTGAAGGTGTAGAATTAGGTGTGTCACAACCAAGTACTTGCAGTACACCGACGTCCGATTGCAGCAGGCAAATTTCCCTGCCCCAGCTGCTGGACCGTAGAAAGAAGTACACTCCCAGCCATCCACATGCCCAGCGGTTGAATGCTAGCCTGGCTAAATTGCTAGCACTTCAACTGCTGCCTTTTCAGTTGGTAGACTCGGCCCCCTTCCGTGAGTTTGTTCAATGTGCGGTTCCTCAGTGGCAGGTTCCCAAACGCCACTTTTTCTCACGGAAGGCGATTCCGTCTCTCTACCGGCATGTGGAGGGCAATGTCCATGCCTCGCTGGACAGGGCGGTCAGCGGTAAGGTGCATATTACCGCTGACTCATGGTCCAGCAGGCATGGACAGGGACGGTACCTTTCTTTCACGGCCCATTGGGTCACTCTATTGGCAGCTGGGAGGGATGCAGGACAAGGTGCAGTAGTGTTGGAGGTTGTTCCGCCACCACGCCTCCAAAACGCTACTACTGCTACTGGTTGTGACACACCTCTCTCCTCCACCCCCTCCTCTTCTTCTTCCTCCAGTGCTCTGTCCTTGGAACCAGCGGTGCTCCGTAGGCGTACAAGGGGCTACGCAAGTACGCAGGCAAAAAGATGCCATGCCGTGCTTGCGCTGGTGTGTTTGGGGGACAGGAGCCACACTGGGCCAGAGGTTCTGGCAGCTCTGCAGGGGCAGGCCGAGAGGTGGTTGACGCCACGTCAGCTTAAGCCAGGAATGGTCGTTTCTGACAATGGCACCAACCTCCTCTCCGCCCTGCGACAGGGGCAGCTCACCCATGTGCCCTGCATGGCTCACGTCCTCAACCTGGTGGTGCAGCGGTTCTTGGGCAGGTTCCCAGGCTTACAGGATGTCCTGAGGCAGGCCAGGAAAGTCTGTGTGCATTTCCGCCGATCTTATAATGCCAGTGCTCGGCTGACTGAGCTGCAAAAGGAGCTGAACCTGCCCAAGAACCGCCTAATATGTGACATGCCCACCAGGTGGAACTCAACGTTGGCCATGCTGCAGCGACTGCACACGCAGCAGAGGGCCATCAATGAGTACCTTTGCGACTACGGCACCAGGACAGGGTCAGGGGAGCTTGGTTTTTTTTCACCACGTCAGTGGAGCATGATCAGGGATGCATGCACTGTCCTCTCACCATTTGAGGAGGCCACGAGGATGGTGAGCAGTGACAGTGCATGCATCAGTGACACTGTCCCTCTTGTCCACCTGTTGGAGCATACGCTGCGTGGGATAATGGACAGGGCACTTGAGGCAGAACAGAGGCAGGAAGAGGAGGACTTCCTTGCCTCTCAAGGCCCCCTTTATCCGGACAGTGTTCCTCCTGTCCCACCCATCACACAGGAAGAGGATGAGGAGGAGGAGGAGGAGGAGGAGGAGGAGGATTGTGTGAGCATGGAGGTGGAGCCTGGCACTCAGCATCAGCAGCAGCAGTCTTTTAGGGATGATGTACAGTCCCAACAAACCAGTGGACTTGTACGTGGCTGGGAGGAGGTGGCTGGCGATCATGTCATCCTCAGTGACCCAGAAGACTCCGGACCGAATGCCTCAGCTAACCTACGCTGCATGGCCTCCCTGATCCTGCAAAGCCTGCGGAAGGATCCTCGTGTTCTTCGGATCAAGGAGAGGGACCATTACTGGCTGGCCACTCTCCTTGATCCGCGGTACAAGGGTAAGGTTGCGGACCTTATCTTGCCGTCGCAGAGGGAGCAGAGGATGAGACATCTCAGGGAGGCCTTGCAGAAAGGTCTGTGCAACGCGTTCCCAGAAACTGGGAGGCTACAAACTCCTGGTCCTGGGCGACGAGTAGCTGAGGCTTCGGTCAGTAGCAGAAGGAGCGGTGGGGAAGGTGGACGTCTGACCGATGCGTTCAGACAATTTTTTAGTCCGCAGCCCCAAGGTATGATCGGTTCCAGCAACCATCGCCAGCGTCTGATATACATGGTGCAGGAATACCTTGGGGCAAGGTCAGACTTGGACACCTTTCCCACCGAAAATCCTCTGGCTTACTGGGTCCTGAGGATGGATCACTGGCCAGAGCTTGCACAGTATGCAATTGAGCTACTGGCCTGTCCTGCCTCCAGCGTTCTGTCCGAACGCACATTCAGTGCTGCTGGAGGATTTGTGACTGATCATAGGGTGCGCCTGTCCACCGCCTCGGTTGATCGACTGACCTTCATCAAAATGAATCAGTCTTGGATCACCACCAGCTACCAGGCACCTGAGGCGGATATAACCGAATAATTTTTAATGTCACATCACATCCCTTCAAGACTGCCTATGCTGATGCTGAGTGACTGTCCTCTTATGTTCACTGACTATCCTCTTCCTCCTCCTCAATGATCCATGCCACCACACCAGTGCCTAAGGCACAATTTTTCAGCCCCTGTTTAACAGGGGCGTGTACATACAATTTTTATAAAAAAATGCTTCGCAACACTGTGCTCCAAGTACAGTATCTGTGAGGGGTTGCAGTGTTGTGGCACCAGCACCAGTGTCTAAGGCACAATTTTTCAGCCCCTGTTTAACAGGGGCGTGTACTTACAATTTTTTTAAAAAATGCTTCGCAACACGTGTGACTGCTGTGCTCCAAGTACAGTATCTGTGAGGGGTTGCAGTGTTGTGGCACCAGCACCAGTGCCTAAGGCACAATTTTTCAGCCCCTGTTTAACAGGGGCGTGTACATACAATTTTTATAAAAAAATGCTTCGCAACAATGTGCTCCAAGTACAGTATCTGTGAGGGGTTGCAGTGTTGTGGCACCAGCACCAGTGCCTAAGGCACAATTTTTCAGCCCCTGTTTAACAGGGGCGTGTACTTACAATTTTTTAAAAAAATGCTTCGCAACACGTGTGACTGCTGTGCTCCAAGTACAGTATCTGTGAGGGGTTGCAGTGTTGTGGCACCAGCACCAGTGCCTAAGGCACAATTTTTCAGCCCCTGTTTAACAGGGGCGGGTAATTACAAATCTTGATCTAATAGTTCACAGCAGGGCCCATTCCTGCGCCCACCAAGAGTAACTATGAGGGCCTACAGTCTTGTGGCAACACCGTCCACCACCACCGCCAAAGGCCCAATTTTTCTGCCCTGTTCATCAGGTGCTTGCAATTACAAATCTTGATCTAATAACTCACAGCAGGGCCCATTCCTGCGCCCACCAAGAGTAACTGTGAGAGCTTACAGTCTTGTGGCAACACCGTCCACCACCACCACCACCACCACCCCCAATTTTTCTGCCCTGTTCAACAGGTGCATGCAATTACAAATCTTGATCTATTAACTCACAGCAGGGCCCATTCCTGTGCCCACCAGTCTTGTGGCTACACCAACATCTAATAGGGCAAATTTCTGCAGAGTATATACGCCAGGCCCCTACTTTCATACATCCAACTTACAAACGACTCCTACTTGCAAATGGAAAGAGAAAACAGGAAGTGAGAGGAAATCTACCCCTAGGAAGGGAAATTCTATCCTGTTAGATTTAATTTGGGAAAAAGGTATCTCCTCTCTACTGATACTTTATCACCAATCCTTGTTTCAATTAAAACCCCACTTTTTCCAAAAACATTTGTCATTGGGACGGAAAGTGAGGTGACATGTTCTGAACAGATGTGCAAAGACAGCAAATGTTACAGGGGTGATAACCCCTCCCTATGTTCTCCAAAAAGCTTAAAAATAGATTTTTTTGGGATGGAGCTACACTTCATAATGTACCTGTTCAGATTCTACTTAAGAACAAACCTAAAGCCGCAAGTGGTTTTAAATGGCTTCTTTTTTTCCTTTAAAAATGTCATTTTGTGCAAGGACAGTTCTAAACACGGGAAACACATGCCACTTCACAGGCATACTTTAGACACCCCCCAGGTACCATATTTAAAGGAAAATTTCACTTTTTTTTTTTCACTTTATGCATCATTAAAATGACTGCTCCCGAAAAAACGTTAGTTTTTAAAAGTTCTTTTTGCATTGATATATGTCCCCTGGGGCAGGACCCGGGTCCCCAAACCTGTTTTATGACATTAACATGCATATTGGCCGTTGTAATTAGCACTTTTGATTTCGAACGTTCGCGTCCATTATAACGTATAGGGTTCGAAAATTCGCGCGAACTTTCGGTCGGTTCGAAGGTTCTGGTGCGAACCGAACCCGGGGGTGTTCGGCTCATCCCTAGCAGCAAAGTCTTTTAGCCAGTTATCTGAAAGGAACCAAATGGTCTACAGGTAAAACAATAAAATTAATGATCATTTTACAAAGCTGCACAGACTTTTAATATCTACTTGGGTTCCTTGAAAATGTGAACTTTTTAGTCCTCCCTTGGCCCCATCTTGGTGCTAATTCCTTTCATTCAGGCCAGAGCTTCGTGGGGGGGTAAGGGCTCCAAAATTGATAGTTGAATGACAGGAAAAAGAACAGGAAGGTAAATAAGCAAATCTTGAGCTGTCTAGAACCTGTGGACAACCTGGGTCTAAGATCCAAGGGGATCCACACAGGTACTGGGATTGATTTGAACACTCACTCCTGTAGTTGTAGTTGCAGGTAACACAATGTGCCTAAATTTCAACACAGTTGTTAAATAACTGTATAGTTTATAGGTCAGGTTCATTTTAACATGGTCATTAAATTCAAGTTCTACAGGTCAACAGCCTGGTCAATCGCAAGCAACAGTAATAATAATTTACATTATTAAAATATACAATGAAATCTGCATGTTTTCAAAGACCACTATCTTATAGGTAGCATTACTGCTGTGAGCAAATTAATTACAGATTAGGCCACTAAGTGAGTGAATTGTTCTAAAAAGTGACCATTAATAGCACCCCATCACAGACTTGCAGATAGATAGCAAGATAGATTGATAGATAAAGAGATAGATAAACTGGACTTCACAAATTGTGGCACTCATTAAACAAAGATCAGAAACTGCTCAGCTGTCAGCTGGGGCTAAATTGCCAGTCAATCAGGGTCTCCTCTCTACTTCTCACTGGCAAGACCAGAGATGTAAATCCATTCAATTGTACCTAGATAACAAGTATTTGTGCTGCAAGTTTGAAAATGACTTGCTAAGCTATTGCTAGACCTGCCAGGCTTCACAAGTTTGTTGCACAATTGCAGCAAGTCTCCATTGCATGACTCCAGATCAACTGTCTTTTCAAATATTCTGCAAGTTCTGTTCAGTTATGTCGTGTAAGTTATTCCACCACAGGGGTCACTGTGACTGAATTTCCATCATTGCTCCCTGCTGTGTGTAAGGTTTTTCTTTAATTGGTGCTGGGGTAGCCATAGAATCACTTTGGGAGTGGTGTGCAGAGAGGTGAGTGATAACCATGAGATCTGATATGGAGTACAGGGACGTAGAAATCAAGGAGTGAGTGAACCTAATATCCCATTGGTGTAGCATCATTTGGAATGTTTTATTTTTCCTTGTTTACATGCTGAGATTTAGCAGAAAATGTATGTATTTAACAAGAGGTGGAAATAGAAACCTCAAAGAGGACTACAAATCCCAGCAATGCAGTAACAATGCAGAATACCACCAGCTATAGGAGTTGTATATAGAGAGCCATGCATTGTATGTAAAGAGATGACTGCACTGTACTGTGTTTTAAAGAGATCCATGTACTGTACTGTATACAGGGAGATTAATTCATTGCGCTGCATACAGAGAGACCCAAGAATTATTCTGTATACAGAGAGATCCCCTACATGGGAAATATGAAAAGGTGGATACTTTTGTCACCATCTATACTGGGCTAAGGTCATATGACCTTTCTGGTCTAGGCATGCCTTATATCCCTGACAGTAAAGCAGCGAGAGGAGCAGAGGGTTCCCCCACTACTGGTTTCTCCATTGTGCTGTATTGGGCTTGGTCTATAAATGGCTAGATTTGTCTACTACATTGTGTGCAATGTCTACTATTTCCTCTTACTGGCTATTCTCTGCAATGTCTATATTTATGCATCTGTTGCCCCCCGATCTGAAAACACAATGATTCCCATCATGAAATACCCTGTGTATTTGTGTATATCTAATAATAATAATAAAGTGCACTAATTCAAGAAGCTATGCAGCAAAAATAGACAAAAATGCATGAATGACTATCCCTAATTAAAAAAAAAGAAAAAAAGAAAATGCGATGTAGTGGCCATAACCCTCTATGGGGCAGCCTTGACTTTTGGGCTTACCGGTTACCTCCGCTTGGCTTGTTAATCCTTACACACAGCAGGGAACAATGATAAAAATACAGCCGCAGTGACCCCTGTGGTGGGATAACTTTCACAACATAACTGATCCAGAACTTGCAGAATGTTTGCAAAGAAAGTAGATCTGGAGTCATGCAATGTGGACTTGCTGCACAATTTCTTGCTATCTGAGATTGTTTCATAGAAACAAATAATTTTTGTATGATAGATTAACTATTTTATGCAATGACACAAGGTTGATCATTATATACAGTATGATTGTTGGAGTGAATGTATTTCAAATGTGTACAATAAGGGATTAGGTTAATCGCAGTCGGTTCACTATCACCAGATTGTGGGATTATAGATTTGTGCTGCTTGCTCGTGCTTCAAGTGCCCGGCAAATGTACAACTTGCCAGGGAAGATGTGCAGCAAGTTGACAAGACTTACAATTCAATACTGCCACAAATGTGTGGCAAGTTATCCCTGCTATCTGAGTAAGTACATGACTGGCACAAATAATTGCACTGGGACATGATCCCCTATCTTCAGTGCAGAATACCATCTTAAAGGACTACTATCACTAAATAATATTATGCTACTTTTTTGGACAATCACTTACATTTAGAAGTAATTAAAGTCACTTGCTCTGTGTTTCCTATGGCCAGATCCCCAAGCTTTCAGTCAGGAAGCACACATTGTACACATCACATATTGGTCACATAACCTCCTTCATTGGTTGTAGTCTATAATTTATAATCCCAGCAAGAATGTGCCACATAAAGGTGGCTACAGTAGGGCTCCATGGCACCCTGCAAGACAGTGTAGACACCGGAAAAATAGAGAGGACAGAGTATTTTCAAAGACTGAATGCCAAGCAATGATAGTCTTCAAAAACGGTACACAACAAACATGCCAAGTGCTGAGGTCAGTGGCACTATATAAATATATATTTATATAACACTCTAATTCCAAATCAGATTAATCCTTTCAGTTTGCAATCTGTTCTAGAAACATGAAAGTGAGAAGCTGATTGGATTCTATTTGCCAAGTCATACAAAAGATAGGCCATAGAAAGTTGTTAGGTAGAAGATGTGACATCAGATTAGTGATACTCATTAAAGTGGGCCTTGAATTTATTGCAGACCTATCATGAACATGCAAGGTCTGCTTCTGTTGTAGCCCTGTACCCTTCATATTTGAAGAGACATGTTATACTTACCTTATATACTAGTTTCTAGACATTTCCTGTAGTTGCACTAGGTCTCACCTGGGAAAGACCAAGGATCTAAGGCCTGGTTCACACCTATGCATTTTTAGTGCGTTTTCAGTTTTGAAGAAACACACTACAGTCCATCTAACATGGTTTCCTATGGATGTAGTTCACATCTGTGCAGTTTATGGAGAGGGTCAGGGATTTTTTTCTGGTTTTTGGTTCCATAGACTTCAATGGATCAAAAATGTGTATTGAAAAACGCAAAATGCACCTGTAATCTGAAAACTGCAACCTGCATAGGTGTGAATCAGGCCTAAAAGCTCATAAGGAGATACTCCAGCACTTGCAGAATTTTTAGCTTTCCCAAAATCCTGCAAAAAAAAAAAAAGCCAGTGGACCTCACCCTCTATTTTGGCAGGTGCACTTGAGTGTTTTTATTTACTTTTTTTTCTAAGCATTCTTTTTAAGTACATTTCTACTTTTGAAGTCAAATTTAAGAAAACCCCAGTATATGTGTGTTATGTGTTCCAATTCACATGGCATACCTAATATTTTTTTTGTTATATTTCTTACCTTTTAGATGTTTCTGAGGAGAAGACCTCATGGTCCACTATAAGCATTTCTGAACAATTTCAGAATAATTCTGTCCCAATACAAAGGATTAGGACAGGTTGAGTTTCCACTTCATTAACATACAATGCAGAAGGTCAGCTTCTAAATAGTTAACCCTGTGTTGAGAGAGACAGTGTTCAAATCTGGTTAACAACTGATATCTGAGATCTGCCAGCACAGTACATACAGGTCCATATATGACAAACACAGTCCCCTAGCCCCCTCATAAACAAACAGAACTAAGTAGAATTTGTTAGTGCTGGAGTTATCAGAAAAGATCATTTAAAATGTGAAGCAGTCCTATTTAAATAGTTTATGCTATGTGAATGAGAAAATTAGAACAAGGGTCCTTCTTCTCAACAGTGAATCCAGTGTTAAATTAATTATATAAATAATAAACAACATTGACACTGTTCACTTGTTAGTTATGCACGACCGGACTTTCCGGCAGACTAGGTCCGAAGGGATTAGTCCGTCGGACAATCAGATCTTGTGTGGGCTAATCCGATTGTTTTTTAAAAGAATCCAATGGACCTAGAAATAGAACATGTTTCAAATCTATCCGACAGACAAAAATCGGGAAAACCGTTCGTCTGTGTGCTGGTCCAACGGACCAAATACGACGCAAGCGAAGCTACTGGCTATTGAACTTCCTTAGTCCTGTTTACATCATCACGTTCAAAACTAACGGACTTTCGAACGGACTTAGTCCGTTCGTGTGTGGCCAAGTCCGTTCGTTCGGAAAGTCCGTCGGAACTCTGCCGAAAGTCCGTCGGGGAGACCGTTGGACCTAGTCTGCCGGAAAGTCTGGTCGTGTGTACGCTGCATTAGTGTAAATTGCCAAGGCTTTTATGGCGTGCTGCTCATAGGTAATATGAAAAAATAAATAAAAACAACAACAAAATGATGCATTAGTCATGAATACTGCTTTGTTTTGCACCCAGCAGTGCTAATGCTCACAATCTGCTGCAGTTACCACTGGTAACTTAATATAAATCCCAATCTTGGTGCCTGAATAACCAATTGCCAGGCTCCAGCATCATCACGAGATAGCTGGGAGGATGTAGTAAAATGCATAATACCTCAGCAACTAGGGATACACCAATGTCAAACCCTATATTGCTCTGAGGAAATGCTTACACTAATAATGTCATCATAGCCAGAAACATAACAAAACTCCCTAGCAATGTTATATTATCTAATACCATAGAAGGCACCACAATAATGAACACCCTAATAATCCCCCTTCCCCTCACAGGCACCTTAATATAATGCAGGAGTATAACTCCCAATACCAGCAGCATAATAAAATTCCTCTTATAATATAACATAATAACTCAGTACGATAAACAATATCCACCTTCACCATAACAATTATTATAATATCACCCAATGTAATAACTTCTTCAACCACCATAATGTTATGCAACACAACCAGCATCATAAATACCTTAGATCTCTATCTCTCAATCAATGTCAATCCATGTACATCTGCCTATCAATGTTGATCTGTGTGCTTATTTTATATACTGTATACCTAGTTATGCAAATGAGTCTTGTGTGTACATGTCCTAAGCCTTATCCTTATATGCTCCTTTTCATCTGTTAAATAAAATATTGAAAGCTTTTTGTTATATATGTTTAATAATTGATCAAACAAATCTGTTGATCTTGCCAGCCCTCTTGTGAGCTAATAGCTGTAGTAACAGCACAGTGGCTAGCGCTTCTGCCAAGCAGCGGTAGGGTTGTCAGTTTGAATCCCAACCACAGCACAGCACTATCTGCCTGGAGTTTGCAGGTTTTCCCTGTGGGTACTCCGGTTTCCTCCCACACTCAAAAGACATTCTGGTAGGTTAATTGTTTTTTCTATCTAAATTGGTCCTAGTATATGTATGAATGTGAGTTTAGGGACCTTAGATTGTAAGCTCCTTGAGGGAAGGGACTGGTGTGAATGTACAATATATATGTACAATGTTGCGTAAATTGACAGTACTATATAAGTATTTGTAGTCCTAACACACTACCAGTCCTAGAGTGACAACTCTGTCTGTAGTTATTCCTTTCATGACATCAAGCATAGATGACAAACCACATAGGGAGGGGCTTCTGGTGACTTCACATCTGTTTTTTAGAGGGCACAGCTGCGGTTCCAGTTTCTGTTTTGAGATTTTATTTTCTATAAAGATTTACTGTAAGTGCATTACCTTTATTTATTATTGATCCTAATAAATTTATTACCCTCGCAGAGGTTTTTCCCTTTCCTTTTGATGGTTCGGCTGCACACTTTCTATTTACATGAGAGGATATTAAAGACATTGGCATATAAACAACATTGGAACCCGGCGATTGGTTCATCCTTTACTTGAGTGCAGTTTGACGTTCTTGTTTAAGCAAGACGTCAGCATCATCTGGGGAGTGTGGTGTGAGGGTTGAAGGGCACAAAGGAGTGGAAGACACATTTGTTTCCAGAGCATGTGTGATTTGGAGTTTTAACCTCTTCCGGGGTGCGCTATAGGCAAAAGATGGCTACAGCACTGTTGTCCAGTTCTGGGAGGGCATTAAGCAGAGCGTACTGAGGCATTTCGTCTCATAAGACATCAGGATGATGTCTTATGAGACAAAACGCATCGGGACACTCTGCTGAATTTACTGGTTTCCATTCTAAGCGCTTTTTTATCCACTAAAATGTGAGCGTATTTCCTTTTTAAAAATAAATATCTTCTGATTTCAAAACGGAATTACACTATGTGCCTACCTTCTTTTCCTTTCTGCCAATATATTACATTGGAAAAGCCATCCATCCGGTTTCCTGTCTAATACCTACCCCATTAAGGTTCACTGTCAGAGTTGGTCTTCTGGCAGGAGGTCGTGTCTGCTGAGGCAGTTTCTTCTGGGTGTGTTTCCCCATAAGCTTGATTGACCCACTAGATGTATACCTATTTAGGTTCAATCTCTCCGGTAAGCCTTTTGACTCTCTGGTGGTGGATCACATATCAGTAAGTTCGGGCACGTTCTGGTGTTCTATACCACATTGATGCTCAGTTTACCTTTCAACCACTTCGAATCACATTTTGGATATCTCTATCCTTATATTGTTTGACTCTTCTTCACATTTTGTTCTAAGTATTAGTGATTCATCTTCTTTGGACATTATTTTTGGACATTACATATATATTTTTTTGTATTATTTGCACATCTTTTTTTATCACATTCGGTTCATCATTTTCCTTTTAAGGGTTTATTACATATGTGCACTGTGTTATATATATATATATATATATATATATATATATATATATATATATATATATATATATATATATATATATATATATATATATATATATATATATTAATATTTATATATCTACACTGTAATTCATATATATTTTTTCTCATTCCATTCTGAGATTATTCATTAGCGCTGCACTTACTTCCCATCAGTGATGTAAGTAACTGAGTTAAAATAAACTGAGTTACCTAACGCAGTTACTTTAGAGGGTAACGAGTAATCTAACTGATTACTTTTCCCCTCATGGTAACTCAGTTCCCATTACTTTGGCTTAGTTACCCCAATTACATCTACCGCCACTAGATGGCAGTAGTGTAATACCGGTGTCCTGCCGAAAAAGTTCCCCCGCCGGATAAGGACCCCCTGTACTGCGCAGGCGCAGGGCTTGCGCAGTACGAAGGACTACGGAGCTTCTGAAAATTGCCGAACCTAAACAGCTCTGAGTGAACTCTACACCGCGCAGGTGCAGTTAACATGTAATTGTCCAAGGCGATGCCGCACGCTCCTGATGCTCGTGCTACTCTGCAAGGGGCGTCTATCTTGTAAGTAAGGGGCGGGTCTAGTATTACTGTAACCAAGGGGCGCATTTATTATTATTGTTATATATCGAGCTCTGCCCATTAATTTAACATTCGCCCTCTTCTGTAGCCATCCGCCCATTACACGATGTAATAACAATAGACCCACCACTTGCTTACACGCTATAACAGATCTGCCCCTTGGTTAGAGTAATAGAGCAGCCCCTTGGTTACACGATATATAACAATAATAATAAATGCGCCCCTTGGTTACAGTAATACTAGACCCGGCCCTTAGTTAAACGTATAGAATATTTTAAAATAAAGTCAGTTACTTTGCTGCGTAACTAATTACTTTTCCAATGTAGTAACTGAGTTACTAACGCAATTACTTTTTGGGAGAAGTAATTTGTAACTTAACTAATTACTTTTTTAAAGTAAGATGACCAACACTGCTTCCCATATGTTTTCTAATTTTTGCAATTGATCTCTTGCTGTGCTGGCTGCTTTTAGACTATCTTTTGTAGACAGCACGGTATATTTGTTTTATTTTTTCACATTTCCAGTAGGACTAGCGTACACTCAGACTATTCCATCTCTCACGAGGTCTAACAGTGAAAAATTCACACTAAACACTCTGGCTTTTCGCATTGCCTGACGCAATTGTGGATCATAGGTTAACACTTCCATAGTCACTGCTTCCTTACCTGACTAAACAACACTGTCCGCCCCTTCATCCCACAAGCATAGTTGCCAACTCAATAGGGGCTCCCCAGACCTTTGTTTGTATTGTTTTGCCATCTCTTGGAGTTCAGTTTGTGTAAACTCCTGTACTTCTTCAAATTCAACATCTCTGAGGGTGCGATAATGCACCTCCCCATCTGCCATATCCTATGCTTAGTAATGAGAGATCTGGCATTTTTTTCTTTCTCACTAGCAGATCATCATCTGAAATATCAAACTCTGTCTCCTCATCATCACTATCATTTGAGGAGGGCACATCCTCACAATCCCAGTTTTGGGATGTGACCATGGCACGTACCCTGGCTTTACTAACAGGTTTACGGCCCTTCCTTTTCTTTAAGGCATTAATTGATTTGGTCATGAGGGCTGCATACTGATCTTGCAAATCATCAGCCCGACTAGCGGTTTAACGTACACACTGAAGCATGAAGGAAGTACAAACTCACTGTTGACACTGTTCTATTTTTTACTTAAATCCAACCTCTTAAGGCTAAAATCTACAAAATGATCTGAGATTTTATCACCCCAAGTCATATTCAAGAAGGGGGGAATTGGGACTTTAAATGGGGCATATAGTGAGTATGCCCCCATCCCTGAACATAGGATTTATAATGGGAAATTTGGGACTTTGAATGAGGCCATGGACAGCGTGAGAGTAACTGATCAAAGTGCATGTTTAATAGATCAAACGAAATACATGTCAATGTCAGAAAATGAAAACCACGTAGAGAAAGACACTGTAGTGAACATAAAAAACTGTTTCACAAACACATATGTATGTGCGTGTACAATACAAACATCAGGAGTACATAAGGTATGGCAAACCCGGTGCCACTTAGTGGTCTCATAAAATAAACTGTACATTCAGACATTTGTCTACATACATGCAACAATGTAGCGACACTAGTAAAGGGAGAGTGAGTAAATTGGTAGAGATGATAAAAACAGTAAATACATGATAAAAAGGAGTATATAAAATAAATAGAAGATATTCCAAATTGATGGTATATTGTGCACATAGATCTATATCCCAGATGCCCGACGCGTTTCGTGTAAGGAACACTCATCAGGGGCAGGTGTAGGGGGACATCTATGGAAATATAATAAAATATATAATGAATCTACTGGTAACTGATTATGACATGTTGTAGAGGGTGATAACACCCTAATTACTTACATGGAGTTCGTGTAGTAAGGTGTGACCAGTACCCAGCCTGGTCCACGGAGAGGCATCTTTACCGGGAGCTGAGGTATATTGGGGTACGTACTGACGGGGCGAGAAAACAGGAGCCCCCCTGAGACACAGGGGTCTAGATGGTGAGTATGGTGTAGTCAGGACAAAATGCAGCGCCAAAATTCAAAACCTACAGGAATTTGAGATGAACAATGTATCAAAATGAATTGCTACAAAGGAGCAGCAGCAAAACGGCCATATGACAGCTCTCTTGTGGGAATGGTGGAATGCAGGGGTTCATACAGTAAAAGGATGGATAGAAAAAATTAATATAACCACAGGCAATACCTAGTGGGATGTAGTATACAAAAAGCTATTGAAAAAAATATTGAAAAAAAATATTTAACAGAAAAACAACACAACAGCAATTCCACCAGACCGATCAGAGCAGAGAGTGCTGGCAGCTGCAATGATATATGGGGTAACTTACATCAATCCTCGTGAGGTTGATAGGCCGCTGTGGAAGATACACCAACTCTACTGAGTGACTCCCCAAGTGTGTCAGTGGGAGCAAGTGAGTGCTCAGCCCGTATATGAGCACGTAATTCCCTAACCAGCGTCACCTGAGCACGGCAGGAGAGGGGAGGGGCCTCCAACACAGACGGCGAACACCAACTGTGAGGAACGCCCCTGTTCCCCACCTGACCGGCTATGGAGGAAACTCGACCAGAACGTCATGACGCCAAACATGACGTCACACGCTAGGACGGGGGGGTGACGCCGATGCGCTGTGGACGCCCGCCCCCCCTCCCAGACACCGAAGTGCACTCCCCCCGTCTCCAAACGGGGCGGGAGGGAGGGGAAGGGGAGGGGGAATACAGACCGCATCGCAGCTCCCGGGTGTCAGATACAACCAAGGAGACAGGGAGTAACTTAGCCACAGACCTCAATCCCTTACTTAGAGTATAGTGTAGCTATACTGCATAAACATATAGGTACCGAACGGTGTCCTGAGTATGCAGGACCTGGAACATATATTGATCCAAGTTCAAAAAACTAACACAGGGGTGGCAGGGGGAAACTGCCTACCCAGTCCATGAGCCTCCATCCCGATATGGCGAGCAAGAAGGGGGGAATTGGGACTTTAAATGGGGCATATAGTGAGTATGCCCCCATCCCTGAACATAGGATTTATAATGGGAAATTTGGGACTTTGAATGAGGCCATGGACAGCGTGAGAGTAACTGATCAAAGTGCATGTTTAATAGATCAAACGAAATACATGTCAATGTCAGAAAATGAAAACCACGTAGAGAAAGACACTGTAGTGAACATAAAAAACTGTTTCACAAACACATATGTATGTGCGTGTACAATACAAACATCAGGAGTACATAAGGTATGGCAAACCCGGTGCCACTTAGTGGTCTCATAAAATAAACTGTACATTCAGACATTTGTCTACATACATGCAACAATGTAGCGACACTAGTAAAGGGAGAGTGAGTAAATTGGTAGAGATGATAAAAACAGTAAATACATGATAAAAAGGAGTATATAAAATAAATAGAAGATATTCCAAATTGATGGTATATTGTGCACATAGATCTATATCCCAGATGCCCGACGCGTTTCGTGTAAGGAACACTCATCAGGGGCAGGTGTAGGGGGACATCTATGGAAATATAATAAAATATATAATGAATCTACTGGTAACTGATTATGACATGTTGTAGAGGGTGATAACACCCTAATTACTTACATGGAGTTCGTGTAGTAAGGTGTGACCAGTACCCAGCCTGGTCCACGGAGAGGCATCTTTACCGGGAGCTGAGGTATATTGGGGTACGTACTGACGGGGCGAGAAAACAGGAGCCCCCCTGAGACACAGGGGTCTAGATGGTGAGTATGGTGTAGTCAGGACAAAATGCAGCGCCAAAATTCAAAACCTACAGGAATTTGAGATGAACAATGTATCAAAATGAATTGCTACAAAGGAGCAGCAGCAAAACGGCCATATGACAGCTCTCTTGTGGGAATGGTGGAATGCAGGGGTTCATACAGTAAAAGGATGGATAGAAAAAATTAATATAACCACAGGCAATACCTAGTGGGATGTAGTATACAAAAAGCTATTGAAAAAAATATTGAAAAAAAATATTTAACAGAAAAACAACACAACAGCAATTCCACCAGACCGATCAGAGCAGAGAGTGCTGGCAGCTGCAATGATATATGGGGTAACTTACATCAATCCTCGTGAGGTTGATAGGCCGCTGTGGAAGATACACCAACTCTACTGAGTGACTCCCCAAGTGTGTCAGTGGGAGCAAGTGAGTGCTCAGCCCGTATATGAGCACGTAATTCCCTAACCAGCGTCACCTGAGCACGGCAGGAGAGGGGAGGGGCCTCCAACACAGACGGCGAACACCAACTGTGAGGAACGCCCCTGTTCCCCACCTGACCGGCTATGGAGGAAACTCGACCAGAACGTCATGACGCCAAACATGACGTCACACGCTAGGACGGGGGGGTGACGCCGATGCGCTGTGGACGCCCGCCCGCCCTCCCAGACACCGAAGTGCACTCCCCCCGTCTCCATACGGGGCGGGAGGGAGGGGAAGGGGAGGGGGAATACAGACCGCATCGCAGCTCCCGGGTGTCAGATACAACCAAGGAGACAGGGAGTAACTTAGCCACAGACCTCAATCCCTTACTTAGAGTATAGTGTAGCTATACTGCATAAACATATAGGTACCGAACGGTGTCCTGAGTATGCAGGACCTGGAACATATATTGATCCAAGTTCAAAAAACTAACACAGGGGTGGCAGGGGGAAACTGCCTACCCAGTCCATGAACCTCCATCCCGATATGGCGAGCAAGAAGGGGGGAATTGGGACTTTAAATGGGGCATATAGTGAGTATGCCCCCATCCCTGAACATAGGATTTATAATGGGAAATTTGGGACTTTGAATGAGGCCATGGACAGCGTGAGAGTAACTGATCAAAGTGCATGTTTAATAGATCAAACGAAATACATGTCAATGTCAGAAAATGAAAACCACGTAGAGAAAGACACTGTAGTGAACATAAAAAACTGTTTCACAAACACATATGTATGTGCGTGTACAATACAAACATCAGGAGTACATAAGGTATGGCAAACCCGGTGCCACTTAGTGGTCTCATAAAATAAACTGTACATTCAGACATTTGTCTACATACATGCAACAATGTAGCGACACTAGTAAAGGGAGAGTGAGTAAATTGGTAGAGATGATAAAAACAGTAAATACATGATAAAAAGGAGTATATAAAATAAATAGAAGATATTCCAAATTGATGGTATATTGTGCACATAGATCTATATCCCAGATGCCCGACGCGTTTCGTGTAAGGAACACTCATCAGGGGCAGGTGTAGGGGGACATCTATGGAAATATAATAAAATATATAATGAATCTACTGGTAACTGATTATGACATGTTGTAGAGGGTGATAACACCCTAATTACTTACATGGAGTTCGTGTAGTAAGGTGTGACCAGTACCCAGCCTGGTCCACGGAGAGGCATCTTTACCGGGAGCTGAGGTATATTGGGGTACGTACTGACGGGGCGAGAAAACAGGAGCCCCCCTGAGACACAGGGGTCTAGATGGTGAGTATGGTGTAGTCAGGACAAAATGCAGCGCCAAAATTCAAAACCTACAGGAATTTGAGATGAACAATGTATCAAAATGAATTGCTACAAAGGAGCAGCAGCAAAACGGCCATATGACAGCTCTCTTGTGGGAATGGTGGAATGCAGGGGTTCATACAGTAAAAGGATGGATAGAAAAAATTAATATAACCACAGGCAATACCTAGTGGGATGTAGTATACAAAAAGCTATTGAAAAAAATATTGAAAAAAAATATTTAACAGAAAAACAACACAACAGCAATTCCACCAGACCGATCAGAGCAGAGAGTGCTGGCAGCTGCAATGATATATGGGGTAACTTACATCAATCCTCGTGAGGTTGATAGGCCGCTGTGGAAGATACACCAACTCTACTGAGTGACTCCCCAAGTGTGTCAGTGGGAGCAAGTGAGTGCTCAGCCCGTATATGTATACTACATCCCACTAGGTATTGCCTGTGGTTATATTAATTTTTTCTATCCATCCTTTTACTGTATGAACCCCTGCATTCCACCATTCCCACAAGAGAGCTGTCATATGGCCGTTTTGCTGCTGCTCCTTTGTAGCAATTCATTTTGATACATTGTTCATCTCAAATTCCTGTAGGTTTTGAATTTTGGCGCTGCATTTTGTCCTGACTACACCATACTCACCATCTAGACCCCTGTGTCTCAGGGGGGCTCCTGTTTTCTCGCCCCGTCAGTACGTACCCCAATATACCTCAGCTCCCGGTAAAGATGCCTCTCCGTGGACCAGGCTGGGTACTGGTCACACCTTACTACACGAACTCCATGTAAGTAATTAGGGTGTTATCACCCTCTACAACATGTCATAATCAGTTACCAGTAGATTCATTATATATTTTATTATATTTCCATAGATGTCCCCCTACACCTGCCCCTGATGAGTGTTCCTTACACGAAACGCGTCGGGCATCTGGGATATAGATCTATGTGCACAATATACCATCAACTTGGAATATCTTCTATTTATTTTATATACTCCTTTTTATCATGTATTTACTGTTTTTATCATCTCTACCAATTTACTCACTCTCCCTTTACTAGTGTCGCTACATTGTTGCATGTATGTAGACAAATGTCTGAATGTACAGTTTATTTTATGAGACCACTAAGTGCCATACCTTATGTACTCCTGATGTTTGTATTGTACACGCACATACATATGTGTTTGTGAAACAGTTTTTTATGTTCACTACAGTGTCTTTCTCTACGTGGTTTTCATTTTCTGACATTGACATGTATTTCGTTTGATCTATTAAACATGCACTTTGATCAGTTACTCTCACGCTGTCCATGGCCTCATTCAAAGTCCCAAATTTCCCATTATAAATCCCAAGTCATATTCAAGGGAGAAGCATATTTCACAAATTTTACAAATTCTTTAGCAAGAGGCTCCCACTCATTGTCTCTGGCCCAGATAGGTAAGCTGCACACTTCCTTCTGGCCAGCAGAACCCCCTGCAGCCTTGATTTTCTTAAACAGCTTACACAGCATTTTTACCTAGCACAAGCTACACAACAAACCACAGAAAAAAAAAACAGGGCTGCTTCCGTATAATTATAGCACAGATCAAGGCAGGAGCCCCCAAATTGTTTTGCTTGCGTCTATCTAGAAAGTATCAACAAGGAGGGGATGGTGGACTAGGGATTATAGCGGTGCAAAAGTAATGTAGAAGAGTCGGGGTTAACTCACAGTTCAATGCTCATAATACTTGTTAATTGGTAAAACGGTTTTTATTACATATAGAAAATTACATCAATACACAAAAAAAAGAAGAAAAAAATATATATATATAGGAAAAAAAAATTGACAATATATTTTTTTAGCAAGGCTCAATTATATAAGTCATGACAAATAGTTAAAATTTCATTTACGGCGGCATGTAATCATTGATATAAAAAACAGTACAGAATTGGCATTAGGTTCAAGTTATGCACATGAAATTAGGGGTGCAATTCACATTTACTGTGAGTAAGATGACCTGAGATAGACTAAGTAAGTCTTAGTAGACTGTTCCGACATGTTTCGCCATGACAATGGCTTCCTCAGGGTACGTCTACTTTACGTGATTGATATGTCTAGTAAAAAAAGCATCATGATTAGTTCAATTGAGTACTGGGTAAAATAGAGAATTAAACCCCTTTGGATAGAAAGAGATAGATAAAGAGGACAAATTTCTTATAGAAAAAACCGGGAGAGTTCCACTAGTTGCCAACCCAGAGGAGGTGCCTTTGCCCCTCCTTCCCTGATGGAAAAGAGAAGGGAAGAGTCCCCCTTAACGCCATCCAAAGCTTACCCTAGTCGGTGTGTAGGTCAGATTCAGCCACAGCCGTGAGGTAGGGCAGTCATATAGGGTGCCAAAATTGCCTAGTAGAAGGCGGATACAACCAGATCAGATATTTGATGTTTTATCTAGTTAAGGAGGAATGAGCCATGATTCAAAAAAAGAATAAATAATAAAAAGTAATTTAAGTAGTGTTGTAAGTCCATGAAAAGTTGGTTCATGGACATGACGCCATACACTACATAGAGGACAATGTCTCAAATAGTTACTTACTTGAATTAGTTATAAAATGCAGTTGAAAATGTATAATGAAAGAACCAGACGGTTTCAAAAAAGAAATTAATCAAATTATAAACAGGAGGCACCTGAGAAGACAATGAATAAGCAAAGAATTACAATATTGTGCAGGATGTTAATTAAGGGGGGAGAGGCAGTAAATTAAGTAAGGTTATTAGAGGGGGTGATCAAATACCTGTCTTAAAGTGTGAGGTAAAAAACCCCGTTCTGCTTGGAATAGGCAATTATAAGCACCCTTGGAGAAAAAGGGGAGGAAGAAGAGGTGTCCAGACGGTCAGAGGTCTGCAAAAAGCTGAAAAGAGATGATATTCAAATAACCCTCTTAAATATCAAGTAGACTGAAAGGAGTACCAAAAGGAAATAGCAAGGAGATTGAATTGCTTACTTGAATGCAGACGGGTGTGGTGCGTCAGGTGCCTCCAGAGTCCTGTGATGGACTGAAGTAACAGGCTGGTTTTTATACCGCCTTCCAGGTCGAGGAGGCGTGGGGCCGCCCCTCGATCAGCGGACAGAGGAGCCTACACGCATGCGCACAGCGTGCCTCCGCCGGGAGCCTACAATAACCATAGTTCCCGGCGGTGGGCGCGCAATGAGCGTGATGACGTCATCGCCGTGTAACGGCGAGCAGATGGCAGAGGCTGGAGGTGGGCGGGCTTATAAAGTCCGCCCTCGGGTGTCCATACTAGGCAAAAAGGCTGTCCCAGAAGGAGACATGTCCGCCCCCAGGGCGGTGGCCGAATCTAGACAGCCGAACGATGGTGGGAGGGCATTTGGGAGGGAAGAGGAAAGGGGGAAAGAAAAAAAGGGCGAGATGGAACAAGGCCAGTAAAGGCTGTATATTAGAGGCATTCCAGCGGGTTGGGAAAATAGGGGGTATTCTCACCGGTCATAAACTCTAACTAAGAGCTATCAATACCAAATAAATGGAATTTAAGCATGTTTTAGTCATAGCTAATTAGAGACCTTAGCTAATTAGGTCTGTAGAAGCAGAGTAGAGTTTGGACAAGAGTGCACAGAAGAATCTAGACATATCAGGCCAAGTTAGAATTGGTCAAGCGTCTATTAGAGAGGTCAGGGGCAATTTAACAAAAGAGATAATGTACAGTCAAGATTCGATACCCATACAGTATAGTTAGTAAGGTTTCAAAATAGTTTCTATATGTATTAGGAAGCATAATACATTAATTGTAGGTAAACAAGGAAGACATATTGCAGAAAACAATAAGACATAACGGAGCAGGCTTTGGCGCATGATGGTAAAGACCCCACCGGGCGAGACCCCAGAGAGGGGAACATTTTTTACCCCTAATGGTTGGTTTGTATTGGGAACAAATATGATGCTGGATTTTAGAGAAAAGATTTGAAGCTGATATATTCGTTCATACCCGGGTATCTGGTGGCATCTAAGGTGTATATCCACCTGGTTTCAAGTTGGAGGAGGCGATTATCTATGTCCCCTCCGCGTATGTTGATGGGTAAATGTTCTAGGGCAGAAAATAACATTGTAGAGGGATCAAAGTTGTGTTTTTGAGCTACATGACGATTTATCGCTGTTGAGATTTTCTTTTTGAATAGAGGTTTTATGTGGTCCTGTATGCGGATGGAGAAGGCTCTCTTTGTTTTTCCAACATAAAAACATCCACAGCGGCAGGTGGCTAGATAAATGACACCTACAGTGTTACAAGTAACCCGATGTTTGGGCTTATGTAGATTCCCGTTTGGTAGTAAGGTGTTAGTAGAATTGGACAGAAACATACATGAGTCACAATGTCCACAGGAAAAAGTACCAGATTGATCCATTTTTTTTGTGTCATCTGGGGCATAAAAGTGACTAGAGGTGAGTTTGTCACTGAGGGATAGTGGTCGCCGGTAAGTGATTTCTGGGTATGTTTTTACGTACTGTCCTACTATAGGGTCCGATGATAGTAGGGGCCAGAATGTATTTATGGTGTTCCTAACTTGAGTAGACTGATTGGAGTATTGAGTAATGAGACGTACAGGTTGGTTTAGTTGAAGATTTTTGTCCCTAAAGATTAATTCCTTTCGTTCCAAGCGTTTAACTCTATTAAATGATTGTTTAAGTAAATTGTGGCTGTAGCCTCTAGATTTCAATCTTCGATATAGTTCATAAGATGCTTGGTAGAAGTCTTTATCATTGGTACAATTTCTTCTTATTCGCAAATATTGGCTGTACGGTATGCTTTTTAAAAGATTTTTAGGGTGAGAGCTGGATGCATGCAATATGGTATTGCCTGCCGAAGCTTTTCTGTATAGCGAGGAGTATAATTTACCTTCATTGTCAATAGTTATAGTAAGATCAAGAAAAGTGATCATTTGTTGGCTATATTCCAGAGAAAATTTAAGGTTATATGTATTAGTGGAGATTTTGTCAAAAAAACGTTGTAGGTCTGGGTAGGTACCAGTCCAAAAGATTAAGATATCATCGATGTATCTCATCCAGGAGAGGATGTGCTGGGTGAAGCACCTCATCTCCGGGTCCAAAAAAATGTCCTTTTCCCACCCCCCCAGATACAGATTGGCGTAGGAAGGGGCACATTTAGTGCCCATTGCTACGCCCTGTATCTGGAGGTAGTGGGAAGATCCAAAGGTAAAATAATTTCTGGTTAGGATAAACTTAAGCAGGGATAGAACAAAGTTGTTATATTGTTGTGCATTGGGGCCAAGGCATTCTAGTTGTTTAGCTACAACTTCCACTCCTCTTTCATGAGGTATGGCGTTATAGAGACATTCAACATCTAGCGCAACAAGATATGAATTTACAGGTAGCTGCTGATTTTCAAGGACACGTAGTAGGTGAATGGTGTCCTTAATATATGAAGGAAGTGCAGACACCAATGGGGCAAGATGTTTGTCCACAAGCTCACTAGCTTTTTCTGTGAGCCCTTCACAACCTGAAACAATGGGTCTGCCCGGGGTTTTTTTTATTGATTTGTGAAGTTTAGGAAGAGAATAAAAGGTTGGGGTTTTGGGTTGGGTTACATGTAAGAATTTCCAAGTGTTGGTATCTATAATTCCCTTTTTGGTTGCATGAAAAATTAAATTTTGGTAGTCTAAAATATAGGACTTAATTCTAGTGGGACAGATAGGTCTGTACCAGTCGTGGTTGTCAAGGATGTCGTGGCACATATTCATGTAAGCCAGGACATCCATGACAACCACGTTTCCTCCTTTGTCGGAGGGTTTAATGACTATATTTCGATTAGACTGGAGGGATTTGAGAGCTCTCTGTTGTGCCTTGGTAAGGTTTGACATACCTGATTCATCCAGATTAAGTTTTTTTAATTCCTTAGTGGTTTGTTCCACAAATGCCCAAATGGCGGGATTCGTGGTTAGTGAGGGGAAATTTCTGGATTTGGGTTTAAAGGGGGTGGGACAAGGGACTGTAGGAACCGGAATAGTAGTTTCGTTTTGTGTGTTATCCAGAAAATCGTCATCGGTTGGATCAGCTTCGTCTAAGAGGGTCATTAGGTCCTCAAGGGCTTGAATTTCTGCTAAAGTTGGGACAGTGTTGTCTGTATTGGCCATCTGGGTGGATGTGGTTTTTGAATGGTAGATTGTTTTATACAGTAATTTTCTCGCAAAGAGATGAAGATCTTTCACTAATTGAAAACAATCAAAATCTGTGGAGGGACAGAAGGTAAGACCCAATTGTAAAACTTGGATCTGGGGTGGTGTTAGAGGAGTAGATGAGAGGTTTACAACATCAAGATTAGTTGTTGCAATCCGCTCTTTGGTGAACTGTGAAGTTATGTCGGTGTTAGAGGTAGGTCTTGATTCTGGCCTAAAAAAATAGGTGCCAGTTTTAGTTCCTGAGAGGGTATAGGGAACATGGTAGATAGACAAGGTTCACTAGCTCTTCTAATGGGTGATGCAAGTGCAGGGGTTGAGAAGTTGGAAGAGTCCAAGACACACACATGTGTGGTTGGAGGAGGTACATTTGAAGAAGAAGGTTGGTTTTTAAGATAGGGAGTAGAGATATTGGAAGTTTTTGGACGAGTACTAGAGGGTCTAGTTAAGGTACTCGTACTTAGAGCTCGTTTAATTAGCTCTGTAGATGGAATATGTTGATCATTCTTTCGTTTTTTAGTAATGGGGTCCTGAGAAAGTTCGTGGTAGGTTGTACTCGAGCTAAAGGAGTTGGATGAGGTACTAGGTGGGTCAGTATTATTTTTAGATGGTTGAAAATTAGATGATTTTGTCGGTGCTCTGGGAAAAGTGGGATTGTCCCATTTATAGGCATAGCCATTTTGATGAGCAGATCTATCTCTTATAAATTTATTTTCTTTATTGCTGATAATGTTTAAAGTGTATTCCTCAATGTGTGCCCGTAGGTTTTTATCCTTTTGGGCAAAACGGGGGGACGATAGACATAAAATATGGTTTTCATACCAATCAGAGACCGAGGTATCAAGTTGATCAAGTTCACAATCATACTGTTTACATAGTATGGATATCATACCAAATGAACAAGTTTGAAGATTGAATTCCCAAGAGGATTTAAGAACATCATTAACTTTTTTCACATTAGGAAAAATTTGAATTCGTAGTCCCCATGGGACAATTTGATGCTCAACATATTTTTCAAAGTACGTTTTGTGCCAGTATATTCGTACCTTCTTTTCCAAAAGACGTTGAAGTCGCATAAAGTCGCGATCTAGATCGGCATCAGAAATGTTGGTGGTATTCTGGGATTGTTGTATTTTGGTCATCAATCCCTTCCATGCCTCCCCGGTGAGGTCAACCATCATGCGCCAAAGCGTTATTAAGCTCTCAATGATAAACAGATATTCGTTATCGATTTAGTAAACAGTAAATTAACAATTCATTATAGTATATTTTTTGAATTTTTACCTGGAGTAGGTATTTTTTAAGAAGAGCAGTGAACTGTGTGTATCCCCCAAAAAAAAGATAATTTGAATAGGATAGAATTATTCGGGGACCATCTGTCAAGGGCTGGTGTATTGAAACACCTGTCTATCTAGAAAGGTTACTTTGTGGTATAAGCAAGGAAGCTGAGACCTCTGCAGTTTGTAAATGTGCTTTTACTATACAAAAATGCTGTAAATACAAAACTATTACAATATTAGGAATACAAATCAAGACTGACAGATATCTATAACAAGCAAAATGCCTAGCAAATAAACAGCCTATGGTCTGTAACAGAAGTTAGTTAACTCCAGTTACTGTGTAATCATAATCTCCGAGATCAGGCACCTTCTTCTTCGCTTATTGCAGATTCTTCCTCCTGCTCTGGTGTTAATCCACGATGAGTGGGCTCCTATCAGTCTCTACTGCTCCTTTTATTTGGGCTTTTGTTTGCCAGTTTGTTGACAATGGTTAAAAACTAGTTTACCTTAACAACCAAACTTCCAACTGTCAACAGTTCCCATTGTTACCAAGTAGGGATGGGCGAACAGTTCGGCCCAAGCATAAGTTCGGGCCGAACTTTGGTTGTTCGAATGTTCTGCGAACACCGAACAATATGCAGTGTTCTGGCAAATTCGAAAGCCTCCAGAACACCGTTAAAGTCTATGGAACACTAACATGAAAAATCCAAAGTGCTAATTTTAAAGGCTTATATGCAAGTTATTGTCATAAAAGGTGTTTGGAGACCTGGGTCCTGCCCCAGGGGACATGTATCAATGCAAACTATTTTTTAAGAAACGCCAGTTTTTTCGGGAGCAGTGATTTTTTTTTTTAATACTTAAAGTGAAACAATAAGAATGAAATATTCCTTTAAATATCGTGCATGGGGATGTCTATAGTATGCCTGTAAACTGGCGCATTTTTCCCGTGTTTAGAACAATACAGCAGCAAAATGACATTTCTAAAGGAAAAATTGTCATTTAAAACTGATTGCGGCTGTAATAAATTGTCGGGTCTCGGCAATATAGATAAAACTCATTGTAAAAAAGGGCATGGGATTCCCCCCAGTCTATTACCAGGCCCTTCAGATCTGGAATGGAAATTAAGGCGAACCCTGCGCCAAAATAAAAAAAATGGCGTAGGGGTCCCCCCAAAATCCATACCAGATATTTATCTGAGCACGCAACCTGGCAGGCCGCAGGAAAATAGGGGGGATGAGAGAACGCCCCCCCTCCTGAATCGTACCAGGCCACATGCCCTCAACATGGGGAGGGTGCTTGGGGTCTGACAATGTACCCCGTTATCACTTCACATGGGGGGGCTGGGATCTGGGGGTCTCCTTGTTAAAGGGGGCTTCCAGATTCCTATATTTAAAGGAATATTCAATTTTTATTGTTTCACATTAAGCATTGAAAAAAATCACTGCTCCCGAAAAAACGTCCGATTTAAAAAAAAAAATGTTTGCATTGATACATGTCCCCTGGAGCAGGACCCAGGTCCCAAAACACTTTTTATGACAATAACTTGCATATAAGCCTTTAAAATTAGCACTTTTTTCATGTTGCACTTTAACGGTGTTCGTATGTTCTGCCAAATTGTGGGGTGTTCGGCTCGTTTGAGAAACATCCTCAGACAAACATGATCTCTGCAATCAAACTAGTCCGAATGCTATTCTATCACAGTCTTATAGAAAAATTGTATATTTTATATCAAAATGCAACACACCATGCATAGTGAAATATTGACATGAGATATTTTCTGCTAGCTCTCCGCCCATCTTCATTTTTCAGTTGCAGGATATTTTTATATAGCCAATATTTATGTCAAACACATAAAACGTCAAGGTCAAATATATCATGGTCACATGTTTCCTGTTCCACATTTTTCATAATCCCAAACATGTCATTATTTGTTGCTTGATCACATGACAGTGGTTATATCTATGTAGATTAGATATCAACACACACAACTTTTTTTCTTCCTCTTATTTAACAAATCCTCTAAACCATGACCAGACTGAACCTCTGCAAACAGGAATGAACCAAATCCAACAGGTAGTGAGAGACAAGGCTGGCTGTCCTTAGCTAAAAAGGAGAAGTAATGTGTTCTCATAATGTCATGTGCTCTTAAATGTTTTCACAAGAGTAGCTTTCGCTGTGGGAATTAAAGCTCCTGTAATAAAACCGAAGTTCACACTAAACTGCTCAGCCTCAAGTATTCCTTTTGCAATCTGATTTATACTGTAATGTACACTCATTCTTGTGATCTTTACTGTCTTGTTAAAATTTATGGCATAATTAGTAAAAAGTTCTATTTTCAGTAAAGCCAAATAAAAATTGATGATACAACAAATGATTCCATAAAATGGTAGATGTACACAAGATGTGCTGTCACAATGTGACTTTTATGATCTATTATTTTTATGGTTATTTTTTTTATAAACACATGTGCCGTGACCAACTACTGGTGCCTTTGTTGTAAAATGAATAAATGCAAAGAGAGAAAGGGAAAATGCACAGTAGCCAGCCATGCTACTATTATTGAGCATCAAGTAAACAAATAGACAGAGGAAGGTGAAATGAGGTTGCATGCATCCAGTGTCAGCTGGGAATAAATTACCTTAGTTGGCACGGTAGTTGGCTGAATGTTAGATCAGAACATGCCTCACTAGAAAACATCATTTGTACAGTTAAATACCTGCATTCATGGTACAGGGACAAGGCAGAGCATTAACACCATTTAAAAAGAAAAACGCCAAATCAGATTGTTTCAGGCAGTGCAGTGAATGTATGCAAGGTCAAATTGCAAACAAATGATCAGCTTGCCCTCCTCGCAATAACATAAGTACTAGTAAGGGGTGGTTTATGGCTATACTTGTCCTACTGTGAGTAGAAACTAGCATAGAAAGCATTAGCCTTCTCCACAAATACACTAAGCAAGTCTTATTAATTATCATGCATGGGCTATAACAGCAACAATGCTTATGCATTTTGGGCACTTTTGGTCTAAACCAGGGCCGTCTTTAATATTGATTGGACCGTGGGCAAACATTTCCTTTGGCCCTCCCCAACCCCCCCCCCCCCCCCCCCCCCCCCCCCCCTGAGACATGAAATAAATAGCAGCTTGACTCAAAATCAGATCAGGCAGAGGTTTGGTTGCCAGAGGTTACAGCATATTATTACTGTTAATTGACTGGATACTAGAGGGTACAGCACACCTTTTATCGATTAATTGCTAGAGGTTACAGCACATCATTTCTGCTAACCGATTGGTTGCTAGAGGTTACTGTACATCCTTACCACTCACTGATTGGTTGCTAGAGGTTACATGCTTACCGCTCACTCATTGGTTGCTAGAGGTTACATGCTTACCGCTCACTCATTGGTTGCTAGAGGTTACATGCTTACTGCTCACTCATTGGTTGCTAGAGGTTACATGCTTTCCGCTTACTCATTGGTTGCCAGAGGTTTCATGCTTACCACTCACTTATTGGTTGCTAGAGGTCACTACACATTATTACCGCTCAGTGATTGATTGCTAGAGGTTACTGTGCATCATTACCACTTACTTATTGGTCAATACAGCTCATTGATTGGTTTCTGAAGGTTACAGCACATGATCTCCCCACTTCCTGCACACCATGGACTGGGGAGTTGAGGGGACCCGCCAATAGACAGAAAAATCCTAGATCTTGCTATTAGCAATGAGCAGAGCACACACAGCTATGAAGGTTAACTGAGTGCAGCTAGGAACAGAGCCCAATAGGAGCAGTATCCCTGAGGACAGGCTGCCAGAAATAAATTAATAGTTATGGCACCTGCAGTAGAGCAGTGTTGTGGGATAAGCTACGTACAGAATGCAGGATTAAGGGGTATGCTTTGTATGGAGTGCAGGGTTAAGGGGTGCGCTATGTACAGAGTGCAGGATTGAGGTGTGAGCTGTGTACGGAGAGCAAGTTTGAGGGGAGAGCTATGTACGAAGTGCAGGTTGACGGTGTGAGCTATATACAGAGTGCAGGATTGAGGAGTGAGCTATGTACGGAGTGCAGGATTTAGGGGTGAGCTATGTACGGAGTGCAGGATTGAGGGGTGAGCTATGTACGAAGTGCAGGATTGAGGGGTGAGCTATGTACGAAGTGCAGGATTGAGGGGGGCGAGCTATGTATGGAGTGCAGGATTGAGGGGGGCGAGCTATGTATGGAGTGCAGGATTGAGGGGGGAGAAATGTATGGAATTCAGGATTGAGGGGTAAACTATGTACATAGTGCAGGATTGAGGGTTAAGCTATGTATAGAGTTCAGGATTGATGGGTGAGCTGTGTACAGAGTGCAGGACTTAGGGGTGAGCTATGTACAGAGTGCAGGGTTTAGGGGTAAGCTATGTATGGAGTGCAGGGTAAGCTATGTACGGAGTGCAGGGTTTAGGGGTGAGCTGTGTATGGAGTGCAGGGTTTAGGGGTGAACTGCGTATGGAGTGTAAAGAAATATCCCATGAAAGCAATAAGGAAAATCCACCACAGTATATCATTAGAAATATCTAACAAGCTTTATTGATCTTCAAATAGTATGATAAAAAACACAAAAAAAATGACAGAAATAGCATTAATGTGGAGTAATTTACCCAAATACCCAACAATAAAAAGAAACACACACATACAATCGGACAACGTTGTCACAAAATGGCGCCAGAACTTGAAACCTCATGCACACTGCACATGCACACCCAGTACACAATGTTATTCTATGGTGCTGCTTTGGTATTAAGCCAAAAAAAATCATATATATATATATATATATATATATATATATATATATATATATATAAACATGGATAATATGGAACCTGGATATGCTAGTTTGCTCATGGCTAGATATCCATTAAAGACTAAATATTGGGACCAGTGTCCTTTAGTTTATGGAAAGCCTGGAGAGTTAATAAATTAAAGTTGAAGCAAAAAGATATAGTAGTAGTTGTAGGCTGATCAAATGTTATGCATAGATAAGCGTCCCGGATCTAAGATATAATAGTAGTTGTAGGCTGATCGAATGTTATGCATCCCGGATCTAAGACAGGCCGATCAGAAAATTAGATGAACGGGTCCTTTAAGCACAGTAATTCATGCAGTACTGCAATTATAATTAGGCACATTAACACAGCTGATAGGTGCACGGTATATTTAAATGTATCTCAGTGTTCATTTCATATGTAAGGGGGAACGGGTATGGGAAGGGACGGCAAACACATGATACAGCCAGAAGGCTCTCACCGCTTCGTGGTAGTATTTGAAAAGTGTCCGTGCAAGGCTGTGCTAGTGTGATCCGTAGTGTCCTGACTGCATAGGAGTTGCCGATCAGCTGACCGGGAAGTGAACTACGGTGGTTTGTGAGTTCAATAATCAGCAGACTTGTCCATAGAAAACAGAGGAATATGACGGTGCGGCAGAGCCACACAAAATTGCTGGGGTGTATGGCAGGGCATGATGTCGATGCATTTCGCACACACAGCCGTGCTCTTTTCCAAGACATATGACATGAATTCTCCCAGTCATTTTAAAGGACCCAGTGTCCAATCAGCAGTTACCATGTCGTAATACTGTTTAGAGACCATCTTGTGGTGACAAAACATAGTGCATGATTTTAAAAAAAGGACAAAAGCAAGAGAAGGTAAATTTATATAAGGATTTTACATATGTAGCGATACCCCCAGTTAAGAGGGCCGCAAGTTTGTTTTGGGTCCCTGAGTACAGCTCCACCAACCCCCCCGGCAATTTGCTCTACCCTCTCTGGCACAGTTAATCAACAGGTGTATGTGTATGCACATATAAATACCACTTATACTCTAAGTGTAATGGACTCAAACTCACAGGCAGACTGCTAGCTGAAATAACTGTCTTTACTTTAGTAATATGAAAAGCAATGGTAACATGCATTTAAACATTTGACTTACAATACACATGAACAGGTCCCTGCAGTATGTGCTATAAACATGTACACATATGTGGGTCTGGACAGCAATGGGGAACGGAGCGCCAAGTGTAGCGACCGTCTGCTATGCACCCCTGAGGTGCAACAAATCTAACTGCGCCTACCTAACGGACCAGGCCTGATCCCTAGCAATAGAGCTCAGTCCTTGAGAAAATACAGTATTCTTCACCGGCAAGAGAACTGTAGAGGTGGTGCACATGTAGCTTTAAATGGTGTGTTTGTAATCCACAAGAAAGGAACAATCTGCTGCTCTGAGGTAATTGTGCCTTGGCAGTTCAATAGGCATAGAGTGAAAGTAACAGTGTAGGATGAGTCTTTCAGCTCGCTCACCACTCCGGGGTACCGTCCTCAGCTCCGGGACCTCCACTGGCAGCGTCCGGCCTCCTCCGTCACAGCCCCTGCGCTCCGGTCCTCTCTCCGACCGACCGTTTGTAGGCAAAAGTCTCCACTCTGCTGCTGCTGACAATGAGGGGTGAGAGTCTCTCTCCGTCTGCTGCAAGGCCCAGGCTTCAGGCCTTCAGCAGTCCTGGTCCGCACAGGTGTCTCCTCACTCAGTAGTCTCTGCGTCACCAGCCCAGTCAGAAGAGGAAGAGGCGGTCTCTCCTCTTCCCTTTTATCACCTCCCCCAGCAGCCTCTCGGGCGGAAACAACCATCCTCCCGGGAGCCTGGGGAATTATGGGAACTGTAGTCTTCTCCCCTAAAAGGGGAACGACCCCGCTACACATATTTGCATAGTACTTATACCTTTATCATGTAAAGATGTGCAAATAGATAATGCCAAAATCACAATTTTACAACATCACCCATGGCTTTTGGTGAAGGATCTTAGTTATAATTAAATTTTGATTGTGAATTTAGGCTGAATGAATGGGATTTATAGGTCCCAAAGTTACCTCGCATTAGTGACTGTGCTAAGGTTCAAGGAAAACCTTGAGACTTAGCTCATTATTTAAGCCATTAGGCTGTAAGTTATTAAGCCTAAAAATCCAGGTTCTCATTTTTAAGTGTCATAGTCACCTCTACGGGCTGACAAATCTAGGGCAAAAAATCCCTTGAATCACAGGCCAGTGGTTTTACCATCATGGCACAGTATGAAGTGTTGTGCGACTAGTGTCTCCTCCTTCAAGCGTATGCTTTTTAGGTATTCACGGATTCTGATTCTGATTAGAAGTGGACGTTTTGTCTTACCAACATATCATTTTTTGCATGGGCACTAAATGATATTCAGTACCCGTGCAGTAGCAGAGTTGATAAAATGTTTAATCTCATATTCATGTTTTCTTTCAGAATCAGTGAACACCGCTGAGCGTTCAACATGACGGCAAACTCCACAATGACCACAAGGGAACATCCCATTAAGTCTGGGTATGTCAGTGAGCCAGTTCATATTCAATTATTTTTTACAAATTCAGACTGGGCCAATGTGTCGTCTAGGTTCCTGGCACGTTTTGGGACCATATGTGGCCTAGATCCTACAATATCCTCCATGCCCCTTGGACGGGTCAAAATGTGCCAGTGGTTATGAAGAATGGAGCCAATCTGGTTCCATTGGGCACTGTACTGCATAATTAATCTGACGGTCCCTCTTGTTCACTGCTAGTAGGATCACGGATCGATAAAGGATCCTTTCTTGTTTTAGATCCAGCAATTTTCCTTGCCCGCTTCAGGGTACTGTGAGAGTAACCCCTCTCCCTGAATCGACAGAATAACATATCGGACTCACGGCGATAATCTTCCTCAGTGGAGCAGTTCATGCAAATTCTCAGGAACTGGCCCACCGGTATGCCTTTGACAAGTGGTCTGGGGTGGTTGCTATCTGCCAATAATAAAGTATTAGCAGCTGTATCTTTCCTGTAAGTTTTGGTTAACACTCTACCATTCTCCAACCTAATGGAGAGATCAAGGAATGATATCTCTCGAGGATCCACCACAAAGGTAAGACATATGTTCCTGGAGTTATGGCTTAACTCTTCCATAAATGCCTTCAATTCAGTAGTGGAACCCTCCCATATCATCAAAATGTCATTGATGTACCTTAGCCAGGTACGAGTGTGGCCAAGGTACATCAGCGATCCATATACCACCTCCTCCTCCCACCATCCGAGGTGAAGGCAGGCATAGGCGGGTGCCCAAGGTGCTCCCATGGAAGTGCCACATCGTTGCTAATAGCTATTTCCCAAAAATTTGAAATAGTTGTGTTTTAAAGCCAAGTCCAACAATTCGATAATAAACTTGTTTTGAGCACCCATGGTGGGGTAATGTTTCTCTAAAAAGTGAGATACCCCACTCATGTGGTATAGAGGTATACAGCGCCTCAACATCTATTCCTACCAGGAGGACATCCCCAGGGAAGGCAAAGTTCTCAATTTTATTGAGCACATCTCCAGTGTCACGTGCATATGAGGGTAAGGTATTTACAAGGTCCTTGCTGAGACAATTGGCCGCCCTGGGGGGTTTTGTCATCACAAGATGGCCTCTAAACAGTATTACGACATGGTAACTGCTGATTGGACACTGGGTCATTTAAAATGACTGGGATAATTCATGTCATATGTCTTGAAAAAGCGCATGGTTGTGTGTGCAAAATGCATCGACGGGGGTAGCGCCAGACTAGCCTCATGCTCTGCCATACGCCCCAGCAATTTTGTGTGGCTCCGCCGCACCGTCATCTTCCTCTATTTTCTATGGACAAGTCTTCTGATTATTGAACTCACGAGCCACAGTAGTTTACTTCCCGGTCAGATGATCGGCAACTCCTATGCACAGTCAGGACACTACGGATCAGGCAAGCACAGCTTTGCACGGACACGTTTCAAATTTCAACTTGCAGCAGCATTCACCTTCATCTCAGTGATTCCTGGGGAAGCATGGACCAGACTGTATGGAGATGGCCTCAGACACTACAACTGAGTGGTGAGAGCCTCAGGCCTGTATCACGTGTTTGCCATCCCTTCCCATACCCGTTCCCCCTTACATATGAAATTAACACTGAGATACATTCAAATATACCATGCACCTTTCAGCTGTGTTAATGTGCCTAAATATACTTGGAGTACTGCATGAATTACTGTGCTTAAAGGACTTGTTCATCTCATTTTCTGATTGGCCTGTCTTAGATCCGGGACGCTTATCTATGCATAACATTCGATCAGCCTACAACTACTATTATATCTTAGATTCAGGACGCTTATCTATGCATAACATTTGATCAACCTACGACTACTACTATATCTTTTTGCTTCAACTTTAATTTATTAACTCTCCAGGCTTTCCATCAACTAATGGACACTGGTCCCAATATTTAGTCTCTAATGGATATCTAGCCATGAGCATACTAGCATATCTAGGTTCCATATTATCCATATGAGAGATATATGCAGAGGGGCAGCTGCTTTGGGCCCCTCAACAATGGCGGAGCCCTGGGCAGATGCCCCTTTTGCCCTGCATTAAAGACGGCCCTGGTCTTAACCCCTTGAAGCCGGTGCCTCCCGGTCCATTAAGGGGTTTAGGGTGCCGGGAGGCAGGGTTTATGACCATGTGTCCACCGTGATTGGCTGTCACATAGTAAAGATCCTGATTGCAAGCAGAGATCTGTAGCTTTCCGTTAGCTGCCGGTAAGGCGTTCTTGGCACAGCTGTATTTGCACGCAAATTTGCGCCACGGCCCACCCGCCTAGAGGCCACATATTTGCGTGCAGCCAGCGCCAAGAGATTAATCATAGGTCGGATTAAGGCTCCATTCACATCAATGCCTTTTTTTTCATGCTTTTTGCAGAAATGCAGGACATTTTTTTAACATGGGTTCCTATTGAACACGTTCACATCAATGCATTTTTAAATGTAAAGCTATGCTTTTTTTGCTTTTTTGGTTTAATAGACTTCAATGGAGAAGCTGCAGAAAAGCAGGTAGTTTGTTTTTAACGTGATTTTGCCGCAATTTGCATTTTTAAATCTGCCCAACAAGAACTTTCCAAAAAAAAGCATAAAAACGCAAAACTTAAATCGCAGCAAAATTGTGGGAAAATCGCAGGTAAAACCTGGGCAAAGTACAGCAAAAGGCACTGCAGAAACACTCAAAAGCAACATGCATAGAAGTTAATGGAACCTTAAAGGCTAACTTCACATTTGTTCACCTTTTTTTTCTAAATTCCAGCTCCCCTATGTACCAATATAGCATTAATGTACTTATTTTGCAAAAAAAAAACAGCTTTCTATTTATTCTTCACAGGCTTACCTCACTGACTTCATAGCTGTTTAAAAATCCTGCTCGATTACTTGTGCCTTACCTCCTTGACAGACTTTAGGTTATGACACAGGAAGGAGTTGACCAGCTGAGGGTAGATGATGCAGGGTGTGTACTAATGAGATCAGCTGGTCAACTCCTTCCTGTGTCATGACCTAAAGTCTGACCAGGAAGTAAGGCAGAAGTAATGGATAACTGTTTATAAACAGCTATGAAGTCAGTGATGTAAGCGTGTGTAGAAAAAATGGAAAGCCGCTTTATTTTTGCAAAAGAAGTACATTAATGCTACATTACATTAATGCTATATTGGTAGCTGAAATTTAGAAAATAAAAAGTGAACAAAGGTGAACTTAGCCTTTAAGAGTAACATCACTTTTGTTGAGAAAAAAACATTCCTCTCTGGGTGATGTACATTGTAAGGATTTTAACAATCTTTTCTGCAGATTCCTACCTTATGTTATTCTGAAGAAATAGTTGTTTGTCTGTGTCCATGAGCAAAATGAAAATAAATGGGTTAAATTTTTAATTATCAATCAGATGCTGCACTTGCAGGGTTCTAATGAGGAAAGTGACACGTCTGCATATCTTTAGACGTGATTTCCCTTTAGGAGTATCTCACCAAAAATGGTATTTTGTTGCAGGGGATGCCCAAAATCTGACTTGTATCTTAGTGCAGACAATAAATAAAAAATATTACTGCTCAGGTGATAATAGCCTAAGTAAAATAAAGCTGCTTGCAATATCATAACAGAACCAATTGTGCAAAAACATACATAATAAAAATCGCAGCTCTAAATAAATGAAGTTCAAAGTAAATACCTTAAAAAATAGTCCATATAGTGATTGAACAATAATAGTGACAGATGAAAAGAAAGTCCATTGAAGTAATGTCCAAAGAAATGTAATTGTTTAGATGAATATCCATCTGGTGCACCTCCACCATGATAATAAACAGGATGTGAGCTTACCAGATCTCTAGACTCCACGATATAGGAGTCTAGACAAACGTTTAAATAATGATCCAGCACTCAAGGCGAATCCCTCAGTGGTTACGCAGGAAAGGAAGGTGACATGGCTGGCCAACAAACCCCTGGTGTTCCTCAGACGTGACCAATAAGGAAGAAAAGGGGGGTCCACATAGTGTAAATCGGTAAAATGTTTATTTTGAGAAAGGGTTACTAGACACTTACATCAATCTGTCACTATGCACTTTAGACCCCTTTCACACCAGGCCACCCATAGCGTCGGAGGTAAAACGCTGCTATTTTTAGCATCGTTTTACCGTCGGATTTGCGGCGCATTTCGGCCGCTAGCGGGGCGCTTTTACCCCCCGTTAGCGGCCGAGAAAGGGTTAAAACCATTCAAATCAATAGGGCAGCGCTGTAATACCGCAATAGCGGCGTTTTGCCGGCGGTATTACAGCACTGCCCCATTGATTTGAATGGGGAGCAGCGGTGGAGGAGCGGTGGAGGAGCAAAGAAGCTGCTGGCAGGACTTTTCCTGACGTCCTGCCAGCGCACCTCTGCAGTGTGAAAGCCCTCCGGCTTTCACACTGGAGATAATGGTGCAGCTGTTTTAGGGCGGATTGCAGGCGCTATTTCTAACGCTATAGCGCCTGCAAAACGCCCTTGGTGTGAAAGGGGTCTTAGTGTTCAAGCACTATGTGGACTATTTTTTTATGATTTACTCTGAACTTCACTTATTTAATTTTATTATGTATCTTAGTGCAGACTTCTAGGAAATTTTGTAAGCCATTCACACAAGCAGCGTGCTAACAATGGCTGGGACAATGGATGGGAGCCTATGGGTGGTGTCATGGCTCCAGGATCTGGGGTCATATAAATGGACTAGAGCGAGGTGAAAATAGGTAAGTATACACATATTTTTAAACAGTTTAAGCAGTATAGGTAGCAGGAATGGGGGAGGGGACTTTTTAAACCATAGTTAGTGTTAGTCCGGCCATACACGGTTCAAATCCATTAATGGGAAGCCTGAATGTGCCAAGTTGATTGATCGATCAACTTGGGTACAACCAGTCTGCCAGATTCTCTTAGCTATAATCACTGTCTTCTCCCAGCAGGGATGGCTCCCCCCCCCCCCCCCCCACTGTGAGAATACAATTGTTAATAACACTGTGTTGATGGAAGAATCGTGCAAATTGCTTTCCTGCAACCTGCGGTTGCAGGAAAATAAATTTGTGCTGTGTATGGCCTGCCTAAGACAGGAATTCAACTTTAATTTGATCTGCAGTTGCAATGGTGCTGCACGCCATCAATTATTACACCAGCCATTTGATGAATTGACAGTTCAATCGAGAGAAAAAAAAGGTATTTATTCATGTGTGGTGCTGCACAAGTTGGAATCCAACTTGCGGATGTACAATGCTGTGAAATAAAAGAAAACAGGTATGAGAGAAATAAGCAGCTAAGGTATGCTTGTTCATGTCAAAGGAACAACTACTTAGCATTTTACTTAACTGATAAATAGATAAAGTTATTGGAGTCTAGGTTCACAATAAGCAAATTCACAAGTGATAAAACTGACAATAACCTATAAATATGGTAAGTGGTTAGCACTTCTACCTAGCAGTACTAAAATTGTTAGTTCGAATCCCAACCATGGCCCAACCTGCACAGAGTTTGCATGTTCTCCCTATGACTGTGTGGGTTTCCTCTGGGTACTCTGCAAAGGCATGCTGGTAGGTTCATTGGCTCCTGTCTATGTTGGCCCTAGTTTGTGTATGTATGAATGTGCGTTAGAGATCTTAGATTGTGAGTTCCTTGAGGGCATGGACTGATGTGAATGTAAAGCACTGTGTAAATTGACAGTGCTATATATACGTACCTGTTAAAATAATACTTGGTCCTCTATGCATCACAATCAAGCCACTCCAAAGCTGTCCCAAAATCGCCATCATATGCTCAGAATGGTTAATGGGGCTCTGTTACATTTATTATTGTCTGAAATTTTGGAATGGCTTTAGAGTGGCTTGAGTATGATGCACAGAGGGCCAAGTAGGCTCGTCTTCACATTCTCCATTTTATTGGCACAGTTAGACTTTCCCATGGGATGGTACTGACTGCATAAACATTAATGTGAAGCTTTGGTAGTACCTATAGAATTGCCTTTTGACAATGAGTATATCTGATTGGGTTTCTAACCTGTACCCTCTTTGGCTCTCTTTTGAGATAATGTGTCTCTGGATGTCTCATGATGCTTTGCCACAATAACAGGGAGGTTATTTTATACAAAATGATAGTCCTATCTTTAAAGCAATATACTGTAAATATAATCTTCATCCATATTCTCCTAAGGAAGTGAATGAATTTAATGAAATCCATGAAGAAAATGCAGTCCCGCTCCCAGCACAATACATGTCACATTAAACCAATATGGTCAAGTATGAGTATAAGGACTGTAGGTTGATGTTGTTATCTTGCATGTTTACCTTGTTATATATGGCCTATATGATTTTATTGGTCTATGTATACACATTTATTTTAAACTTTGTACAATAAATATTTACGTTTTTTAACAGTAATTGACATCGTAAATCATTACTGTGTGCCTAAAATTCCCCAGTTTGTATACAGTATTTGTACTTATTTGTGATCCATATCAGGGATGAAGACACCATTCTTAAAACAATACAAACTTACTATGGAGTCTCACATGTGATTCAATATTAAAAAAAGGATTATACTTTTTGACATTATGGGAACACGTGTGACAACATGCTTGGATTTAGTGCTTAGGTTTAGATACATTTTAAAATCACGTGTCAGTAGAAGTAACTGACCGGTCTTAATTTCACACTTAAACACCCACCCAAAACACACATGACATACAGCATGTGCTAAATCACAAGTGATTTTTTTCTTTGTCAAGGGAGCAGAACAACATATTTTTTAGTCAATCGAGTAAAATGACAAAAAATTAACAAACAAAATTCACCCTTTAGTGAATTACCATGATTATATTATTTTATTTGATCCAAAATAGCTGAAATCAAAGTAGGCTTCACATTATAAAATACTCTTCCAATATTCCTGTTACATGCTCACAAGCCTTTTCATGACCACTACTGTGTGTGTGGCATGTGTGTGATCTTTATGTTTCATTTATTTTTTATGTTTACTTATTTTGTATTTACTTTCCCCTCATCAAGTGAATAAATCTATCTTCTTAAGTTACTAAAGAAAAGACCAGCTGCTCAAAGTGACAGATATACCAAAATCAATTGATGAATTGACTGCATTTGATCTAATACCTACTCTTTTTCTTAACGTTTGACCTACTAGAGCAAACATCTGGCACTCAGTACTAGAAATTGTATAAACAAATTTGAAAGTTTTTTTAACCAAACCCTATATATTGGTTACTGCTACAATAATTAACACTCAACATATTACATACATACTTCTACTTACTGGATGTTAAGGAAGAAGAATAGGGATCAAAAAATATATATATATTTTTTTTTTTAGGCTTTACTAGGCCTGATTCACCAAATTACGACCAACCGTTTGCTGTGGATTATTCACCCCAGCGCTGGAACACACACAGGTTTTGGTTCTACTATTAGAATGTTTACATTTTGCACATGCTATGAAGAAATAAAACTGCTAAAGGGGTGCACAAGTATCATTAAAAGAGAGTGTAAAAAAATCTTATTTGCTAAAAAGCCTCAGTGAATGTACATGGAGGAACTTAAAATTTCCCATGGACATTTTTGTTGTGTGCATGCACAAAAGTTCAAGCATCAACCTCCATACGAGATTCCAAAAGCTGGTGCTTGGAATCAAGGTTCCAGTGATAAAAAGCCATGCATTATCTCTAGTGCAGCATAGTGTTTTGAGACCTGCCATTTTGTTTGAGTCATGTGTACTTTATTGCTTGGTGGGACGGTCACATTTATTTATTTTTATATTAAGGAATGTTAGTGTGCATATTATCTAGTGTACCGTCTAGGAACATGTAGGCAGATGAGGTTTACCCTCCATTTTATATGTGGTGCTGTGTTACAAACACCTTGCTGTTCTAATGTCTCACTGACGGAGGAGTGGGAGTTGAGACTAGAAAGTGCAGTCCATCTCTACCCCATGCCCACTAAGCTGATTGGGAAGTTAGTTAATAATTTCCTGGAGGATGATGCCAGCCAAGCTATCATGGTACTGCCAAAGGAGGAATGTTCTATCTTGGAGCAAAAAGTTGCATGGCTTACAGGGCTTTTCAGGGGGGAGAATGTCACTCTGACAGAGGTGAGATGACAATTTTTCATTCATAGACAGCAGGAGGCTGAGAGTATCACTCATTTTGCAGTAGCCCAGCTGAAATTATGGAAGCGGCTGGAAAAGAAGGATCTTCAGGGGTGTGCGATATAGGCAATCTAGACTAACTGTTGCGGGACAAATTCGCCAGAGTGTGTGTGGGCCCTGTGCAGCAGACCCCGCAAGAACAAGTGAGAGCTCAATCTTCCCTTACCTTCAATGATGTGGTGGTGGAAGTAATGGCCCGACAACAGGAGGACATGGAAGTCACCATAGCCGTGACAAAGGAGAGTGAGCCAGTATATTTTATAGAAAAGGCATTGACTCCTTCCCCTCTCTTGGCTCTGTAAACAAAATATGGCCTCCATGTGACAAGAGGTGAGAGCAGTCAAGTAGGAGTTAGCTCAGTTTTCAAAGAGGGGGGAACCTTTGCAGAGAGACACTAAAGAGGACTGGAGGTGCTAGCAACGTGGGTGCATCTGGCTAGAAATTGGCGCCACCCTGAGAACAAGGCATCCCTCATCTGCCGTTAAACGAAAGGTTCGCAAGGCAGAGGGAGGATCTCCGGGACTCCCCACCAATTTCTCAAGGCACATTATTTTATGGTTACTCTGAGTCCCGTGGTCACCCTCCTAATCAATGCACAGCAGGTCCATTGCCTCATAGATACAAGGTCAGAAGTAGACAATATGGACTATGACTTTTATGTCCAACAGTTTGTCGCCCAGAACCAGGTGGATCCCTCGTGGTTGTCCCTGAAAGCAGCCAATACAGTGGTAGAAGGAATTTGTTGGATGACAGTTCAGTTTTTTGACCAAGTAGTGAAGCAGGAAAGGGTGGTGGTCACCCGCAGTCTGATGGTCTCATTCGTACCCATAGTCCTGGGTGTAAACGTTCCAAAGGACTTGGACTTGTCATGATTGCTAGCAGAAATGGAAAGGCGGTATGGCCCTAAACAGGGGTGTGACTACTGGGTAGTCTGGCAAAATGTATGAGTTTTACTACGAGTCCTATCGCAGGGAAAGCTGGCAACAGACAGAGCGAGTGGATGTTATCCAAAAACTGCCTGTCAGGGCTGGGCTCCCTGCTATTTACTAGCAGCTCTTTTCTTTCAGTGCACAGAGGCTGCTCAGCTGTCGATTAATTACCAGCACGCATTGTTTCCACATTGACTCACCTGGTTACCATTACCTGACTCATTAGTCCAGCCAACAGCCAGCCCTTTTGGCTACTTAAACAGCTTTGCTCATTCCCTCTGTGCCCTTGTCTGGTTAATACCTCCAGTGTTCATTGAAGAAAAAGGTTTGGGACTTTGTATGAAGCATACAGCTGGTGGGGTGACCATGATGCAAATTGTGTCTGACCAGTTCGTTATATAGCTGTAATTACTAAATGTCAATACAATGCACATAAAGAGTATAATAGAATAAAAATGTATTCCATATATGATATGTACAACCAAAACATCATAATAAGATAGCATAATAATCCATAATAAGGTCAGACACATAAGCCATGTATGACACAATACATATATAAAAGTGCATGATTGTTACAACATATTGCAATAAAACTGAATAAAATTGATGGAATGATTCTGACTGTAAACATGATAGTGGCATCAACATAGCTCGACGCGTTCCGTGGAACACAAGAGGGGAGTTGTTCGGCCGGCCTGCAGCTCTCATCGCTCTATTTCAGACTCGGAGCTATATTGTAAGTATGGGTGGATATTTTCCATACTTTTGTTTTTCCTCCCCTGCCCTCTTACATTGAGACCGATTATTAATGTGTACAACTTATTATTTATAGATATATATCAAGCATCTGCTCCTGATGAGTGGATGTCATCCACGAAACGAGCCAAGATATGTTGATTCCATTATCATGTTTACAGTCAGGATCATTCCATCAATTTTATTCTGCTTTATTGCTACATGTTGTAACAATCATGCACTTGTATATGTGTATTGTGTGATACATGGGATTTGTGTCTGACGTTATTATTATTATTATGGATTATTATTCTATCTTATTATGATGTTTTGGTTGTACACATCATATATGGAATACATTTTTATTCTATTATACGCTTTATGTGTATTGTATTGAAATTTAGTAATTACAGCTATATAACGAACTGGTCAGACCCAATTTGCATCATGGTCACCCCCCCCCCCCCCCCCCCCCCCCCCCAGCTGTATGCTTCATACAAAGTCCCAAACCTTTTTCTTCAATGAATTGTCAAACAGGGATGGAGGCATTGTACCTACGGGTCCTATGCCTCATATGAAGTCCCAAATCTCCCCTTTCCCCAAATACCTCCAGTGTTATCCTGCTTGTTTTCCTGTTATGACTCTCTTCTGTAACCTGTTCCTGATTTTGCTCTTCACTTCGCTGACTCCTGGCTTTCTGATCCCGGCTTGTCTGATTACCCGCACTGGCTTCCATACCCTGGCTTCTGTTCCTGAACTGTGTTATTTTTGCTATTTCAATAAAGGTGTGATATTAACTGCATTTTCTGTCTCTGTCTGGTTCATGGTTCCTGACACTGCCCAAGCAAAAGCTGGAAGTTGTCTAGTCACTTTTCCATCGGGCCCATAGGGGCCTCTGTTATGATTGAACCCTAAAGAGAATTTGAGGTAGCCAGAGAATGGTTGACGGTCCTAACCCTTTCCAAGGTTCATTGGGGTAGGGTGCTGGTTCAGTTGTTAAACCTGGGGACCAACCCCATTCTTCTGCCCAACCAGATGATCATAGCAGATCTGTATATGGTACCCAAGCACTGCACAGCTGTGATCCTCTGCATGCTGCTATGGCTTCCCTGGAAGATGATCAGTACCAACAGATGCTTGATTAGTTGACCAGTGCTGCTTTTACCCCTACCCTGCCAAAAAGCTGCCTCTCTTCAACCAGATGCTGTTTCGGTAATGTAGGCCTCATCAAAGTGACATTATAAGTTATGTGACTATTCCGCTAGGCCAATGCTGAGAGTTTCTGTACCTGTAATGCCTGTAACAGTGAGATGTTATTACCAATTTGCTTGAGACTGTTCACCACCTGTTATTTATTACTTCTGCATAACCACTCTACATGGTCTCAGTGTGCCTTTTCTCCACCTTGAATACCAACCAAATGGCCCTGCACACAAACTGAAGGCACCATGCATGGCAAACTAGGAAAACATAGTACTCATAAACAAATTAGTGTACAATCAAACTGGTAGGTTTAGGAGTAGAAATTGATATGTGCATGGACATCAGGGTGCACATATACTCATTCCAAGCTTACCTTAATTATTTACCCTGCTCTTGTTTATTTGCTTTAGTAAATCAGCCCCATAATCGCATGTGGGGTGCAAGTGAATCAGCAGTGGGTTGCAATATCTTTCAGGTTATATTTTTACGATTTTTCAAAATAAACACATTTAAAAACAAATGTCGCCTCATCCCTTATTAGCTTCAAAAGGTATCATGTCCCTTAGGTCCCTAGCAATGAGAAGGTCAGATAGTAATTTTGTCAGATACTAAAGCAGATGTCAAAGTGAATTATATACATACAGTATTATGTGTTGAAGCACGTACAAATTAGCTCAAGATAGTTGCACTTATCTGTGTAGATCACAAATAATTATTTGTTCTTGATAAGGATGCTTGTCATTCCATGTACTTATGTGTATCTTAAGAGGGAAAGCAGTCAAAAATGAAATAAATATTTTGATTATGGATTGCCTCATAAGAGACTCAGATTTGCTTTTTGAGGCTGGGTTCACACTGTTGTGCTGTGTTACTGTATGCACGTTAGCATATATTATATTGCATTTAATGCGCATTGTGGTAAGACAGATCAATAATTTTGAATGGGGGTTAATGCATTGCAATGCAGGTGTTAAGAGACCTGCAGAATTTTTTTAATGCAGTGCACCACAATGTACAGATGGTTCATCTTTCCTATTTCAAAACGATATTGCTCCCTGTAACTTTAATTGTACCTTCATATGGTACATGGTATCTTTAAGATATTGCAGCAAAATAGTAATTAACCTGCAGATGGCTTAATTATAGTTCATTATGCTACTGAGAGTTCTCAAAGCACACTAATGTCTTATTCAACCATGAACAAGAAGGATTCTGGGCTCAACTGATTTTAGTAAATGTCCCTTTTTTCTATATCTATATTATATTGTGCTATGATAAGCATAGTACTGCAGAGTGCAGCACAGCCTGCACAGCTTTTCTGGTTAGTGGTGCCCTATCTCAAGTGTCATTTTGAAAACCATCCATATAAAGGTAATGAAGTACTCCTGGCACTTTAGCTACACTAGCCTACAGTTGCATCTATTTATACTGATGTCAGCGCTGAACAGTACTGGGACAAAGTGCAAATATTATACAAAAATTACATACAGATAGATAAATAGATAGTTTTTGAATTGACTATCTATACCAGGGGACAGCAATCTGTAGGTTGCAATCTACCAGTAGATCCCAGACAGGTGACTGGTAGATCTCAGTCTGGGCTTGCTGACCTGCCATTCCTTAGAATCAAACAGTGCAATGCAGAGGGACTACTTGTAAAGTTGGAGCTGTAGTAGGGAGCAAGAGCCGCATAAGCCGATGGCTCCTCTGTAGTGCTGGCTCCTGTCCTATGCGTAGTCCTAACAACTGCACTCCAACTCTTATCCTGGCTAGCAGTCTCAAGAGCGTTGGCAGCAGCATCAAAGAAGAGATCTTCAGGTCAGTGTGAAGCAATACATAATAGTATTAGGCTTGGTTCACACCTAAACCTACCGCGGATCGCACAGCAACGCTGTCCGTCCCTGTTCTCCATTTCAGGGACAAATCAGGGCATAATCTTTGCCTGAATTCAGCCCTGAAACAGAGGCAAAGATGCACAGTGTGCAGTGCACTCTGCAGCCACCTCAGAGACATATTCTCCTGCTATGTGAATTAGATGCGGGGAAACCCGCATCCAATTGGCATAGGTGTGAACCCAGCCTAAGGCTGCTTTCACACTGGTGTGCTGCAGTTTACCCACACCGCGGGTGCATTGCAGTGTATCTACAGCTTTCCTGCGGATTTGCTGAGCTTAGTCATAGATTTCTATTATATACTTTAGGTTTGGCGCACTTTCTGAATGTAGGAGTTTTGGTGCGCTTTCAGAAAGTGCACCACACCTGCAGAATATAATAGAAGTCTATGGCAAACCGCAGCTAATCCAGGAAAGTTGCAGAGGCACTGTGTTGCACTGGTGCAGGTAAACGTCAGCACATCAGTGTGAAAACAGTCATATAGGGGGCTCAGATCAGTAATGGTTCATTTACATTTGCAGTTTGGGTGGTGGAAAAAAAAACATAGTTAAGACGTGTTTTTATCATCCCCACCCCACCCTTTAGGTGTAGTGGCCTACAAGTGCCCTGCAACCTTATGCAGTACAGCAAACAAGGTGTTAAATTAAGCAGCGTTGTGTTGCTTTCTCACCACCTGCTTTAACCTCTTGGATGCCGCAGAAGTATGCAGTTGTGGGGCACTTGCAGAGTGGTCCCCATTTACTTAAATGGGTTGCGATTATGCCGGCGGTAGCACCCACCAAAAGCAACAGGTAGGTGTACACCTTAAGCTGCTGTCTCAACAGCTAAATGGGATGAGGATTGGGGTGGCAAAACTGTGACTCAACCACAGCGTTTTACCAACCCCCAACTTTGTGTGAACGAGCCTTAAGGGTGCTGCTGCTGAATGCAATTAGGTGCTCATTCACCAGTACAGCAGGTGATCCACGTGTGTTTGACAGGTAGAGAGGAGGCGGTATGTTACCATCTCACCACCTGATTTAAACCCATGATTGCCGTGCAATGCATGCGATTGTGACGTGGTAGTACGGCAATTAGAGGTTTAAATCAGGTGTGAGGAGGTGACGCTGTGCCCAGTGATCTTTAACTTCTCTGTGATGTTCAGGTAGATCTCCACCTCTTTAAGGTTGCCTACCCCAGATCTAGACCTACTTAAATATCAAGCAAGTATGTTTGACTGTTTCGAATGTCGGGCTTAATTTAAACACATTATGGCGTCCAACATATAATAATTTATCAACCATGGTTTCAAAGAAAAAATAACGTATAGGGTTTCTTATTTTTAGATTTTTAGGGGCAAAATGGAATTCCTTCACGCTAATAAAATGTTATATTATTTTATTTTGTCGCTTATAAGATTAATTGCATAAATTTTGTAATATATGATGTAAAATATTTTTAACACTTATTATCTGTGCAAAATGCTGACTGTGACCCTATACTTGAAGATGCCTATAAAGAACAGGCCTCCCATTGATTAATTTCAGCATGCATTCATTCGTTTTCTTCAGCTTGCGGATTCTTTTATGTGATGACAAGCCTTAGAACCTAATACATAATTTCAAATCTTCAGCTTTAAAACCTAATAGGTTTCTATGGTTGATCTCTTAAGCTGTGAACAGGAAACTCTGTGAAGAGTAAAGAAACAGAGGGTATTGTCATGAATCAAATACTTATTTTACTCACTGAACTGCAACCTAATCTATAGCATTAGTTTTATGTGTTTTTTTCTGGATTGTCATGAACAACAAATCTACAAGAACAAAAATGCTATATATTGCAACTCACAGTCCTTAGATGTGGTGGCTGCATTATTTTTTTGTAAGCTATGAACATTTGAGCAAATATAGAAAATATCTGTTGATCTTCCTTCCTAGTCCTACAGTGGGAAAAATAATTATTTGATCCCATACAGATCTTTGAAAGTTTGCCCACTTACAAAGAAATGAAGGGTCTATAATTTTTTATTATTGTTGTATTCAAAATGATAGAGACAGAATATCAACCAAAAATCCAGAAAAAGGTACAGGCCTACTTTGCCGCATTGAGGGGCCAATGGACGGGGCCATGTATTGTAAAATCTTGGATGAGAACCTTCTTCCTCAGCCAGAACGCTGAAGATGGGTTGTGGATGGGTCTTCCAGCATGACAATGACCGAAAACATACTGCCGAGACAACAAAGGAGTGGCTCAAGAAGAAGCACATTAAGGTCATGGAGTGGCCTAATCAGTCTCCAGACCGTAATGCTATAGAAAATTTATGGAGGGAACTGAAACTTTAAGTTGCCAAGAGACAGCCAAGAAACCTTAAGGATTTAGAGAAGATTTGTAAAGAAGAGTCGACCAAAATCCCTCCTGAGAAGTGTGCAAACTTTGCCTACAAGGGTTTCTCCACCAAGTACTAAGTCACAATTTTCTAGGGAATCAAATACTTATTTTACTCACTGAACTGCGACCTAATTTATAGCATTCGCTTTATGTGTTGTTTCTGGATTTTTGGTTGATATGCTGTCTCTATCATGTAAAATGCACCTATGATAAAAATTATAGACCCTTCATTTCTTTGTAAGTGGGCAAACGTACAAAATCTGCAGGGGATCAAATAATTATTTCCCCCACTGTATCTTTTGTAATCTACTAGTTGTGTGTCCCCCCCATGTAATGGAGATGAAGAGATACAGACAGGTTTGTAGTCCATATTGGGAGAGCAGGCTAGGTTGACAGCCATGGTTCCCCCCATAGATGCAGTGGTGGAGTAACGTAGCCACCCAGGGACAGGAAGTGTATTATTTACAGTTTGATTTTAAATACATTCAGGTAACGACAGCAATATTCAGACCTGGAAAACAAAATAATTGTTATATTAATTAGTATATCATACTTGCCAACTGTCCTGGATTTGCTGGAACAGTCCCTTTTTTTCAGGCAATTGTCCTACCTCTGCTGTACCTAAGCTGTCCTAAGCTGCCTGCTGCAATTGCACCGGTTCACTATTGCTGATGGTGACACTTTGTACACTGCCCCTGACCTCCCTCTCCACCTCCTGTGTTTAGTGTCATCTGTGCATATTCTAGACCTGTGCTTCCATAATAACTCCCAGATTATAATCCTTCTCTTAACAGCTAAAACTGTCTTCGTATACAGATTACTACCAGTAAGTAAAGCTGAAGGGTTTCTGATTGGCTGATCAAGCATGTTTGATCTTAACATGAAAAGACCCTACTTTATTTTTCTGAAAACAACAATTAAGACCAGCTAGAGTGTTTACGACCCTCATTACCCAGGACAGTAAGCAATTACCCATTTGGACAATTAACATTTTTCTCATTACAGTTTGCCTGGAATTAGCATAGGAATAGTCTGTCAACTCCATGAGTTTTGATGACTTCCCTGTTTATGTGTAAATGAACTGCTTCCTTTCTATGCATGCACATGACAGGTACTTGTCTATGCGCATGTACATTGGGAGAATATACTACTATGAATTCTCTGAAGGAATTCCCTCTATGCTGCTTCAGGCCCCTACCCTGATGGCTATACTGCACACAAATGGCTAGGGAACTGCTCCTTGCCATGCCTCGGCATACTGCTCACTGACTGCCCTATCACCACACACTGCTCACTGACTGTCCCAACTTCATACTGCTCGCTAACTGCCCTGCCTCTATACACTGCTCACTGACCCTTCTGCCTCCACATACTGTTCCCTTCCCTGCCTCTATATATTGCCTACTGAATGCCTTATTACTACACACTGCTCACTGACTGCCCTGCATTAGACACTGCTCACTGACTGCTCTATCGCTACATACTGCTCACTGACTACACTGCTTTTACACACTGCTCACTAACTGCCACGTCTCTACACACTGCTCACTGGCTTCCCTATTACTACACACTGCTCACTAATGACCCTAACAATTCATACTGCACACTGACTTCCCTGCCACTACATACTGCTCCCTGACTACACTGCTTTTACACACTGCTCACTAACTAACTGCCCTATCACTGCACACTGCTCATTGACCGCCCTGCCTCTACACACTGCTCACTGACTGCCTCATCTCTACACACTGCTTATTGGCTTCCCTATTACTACACACTGCTCACTAATGACCCTAAAGCCCCATACACACGCGCGGATTATCCGAGGACCAGGTCCGTCAGACCATGTCCGTCATACTAGTCTGATGTTGGTTTTGCGTTGGTTTTGCGTACACACGGTCGGACAAAGTTGTCGGAAAATCCGATCATTCTGAACGTGGTGACGTTTGTTGCCTACGACGGGAATACGTAGAGGCTAGTAGCCAATAGCTTTGGTCTTGTAATGTGATCTGAGTATGCGTAGCACTTTGTCCGGTCGGACTACCATACACACGATCGGATTTGGTGTGATCGGACCTTGTTGTCCAAAAATCTATCCAGCAGGAGATAGGACTTTGTCCTGATGGAAACTGTCCGATGATGCCTACACACGGTCTGATTTTCCGACAACATTGTAGGATAGGACAGAATCCATCGGAAAATCCTACCGTGTGTATGGGGCTTAACAATTCATACTGCTCACTGACTTCCCTGCCACTACATACTGTTCACTGACTGCTCTATAACTACACATTGTTAACTGACTGGCCTATCACTACATACTGTTCACTGACTGCCCTATCACTACATACTGTTCACTGACTGCCCTATCACTACACACTGTTTACTGACTGCTCTATCACTACATAATGTTCACTGACTCCGCTACCACTACATACTGTTCACTGACTGCTCTATCACTACATACTGTTCATTGACTGCTCTATCACTACACAGTGTTCACTAACTGCCCTATCACTGCACACTGCTCATTGACAGCTAAATACTCTATCACTTCATAGATGTCCCTGGAAATATGATTCAAATGTCAGCAGCCATGGTATATGTTATAATAGAAACAATCAAAGAAAAGAAAGATAACTACTAATGCTAAATAATATGTCTCTATTTTCGGCATTAGCTTAAAATGCTTTTTGTAGAGGTAATAAAAATAGATTCTACTACATCAGCACATTATCAAGCAAGGACAGTCACTTATTGCTGGGCATTTTACCTGATATCATTCTTTCTATATGGAATAGTAATTAATATACATTAAGCCTTTATGCTGATATTCTACTTTTTTCAAATGGATGGTGGAATCTCAAATAAAATAAAATAAAACAGGTAGTGTTGGTACTTATTAAAATACATACAGAATATTTTTTTAAATTTGTCACAATCACCGACCCTTTTTGCTATTGCCATGGACCCTGTGGCGGAGGCTCTGCTTATCTCCCCTAACATTAAGGGATTGCGGATCGGTTGGCTGGAGGAGAGGGTGGCCTTGTACACCAATGACCTTTTACTATTTCTAAATGATGCTGGACCCTCTCTCCAAGGGGCTTTAAAGATATTGGACTCTTTTTCAATGGTCACAGGGTTGAAGGTAAATTGGAGCAATCTTTGTTGTTTCCAATAGATACAGAGGCCAAAAGTATGGCTTCTAATGATATTCTATTGCAGTGGGTGGAGAACTTTAAGTTAGTTGTTATTTCCTGTCAAGTTTCTGAATTTATTCCCCTGAATCTGACTCCGATTCTGGAAGATATTGGATTGAAACTGAAGGCATGGAAGTCCTTACCGTTGTCTTTATTTGGACGTATTAATCTTTTGAAAATGAAAATTATACCAAAATGTATGTATTTATTTAGACAGTCCCCTTAGTGGCTCCCTATGTCCTTTTTTTACAAAAGTAAATCAACTTTTTTCATCTTTTTTATGGTGTTCAAAGAACCCCAGATATAAATTAACCACCTTAATGCGCCCTTGTGACCAGGGAGGATTAGCTTTTCCGGACTTATATAAATATTTTTTAGCTACTCAGCTGATTACGGCCACATGGTGGCTGAATCCTGATATATATAATTCCTCAACCCGGCTGGAAGCGGCATTAGTAGGTTCTATAGATGCTCTTAAGGCCCTTTTATTTAGGGGCCGTAAGGCGACATATTAGTTGACTCCTTCAATGCTCAATTCGTGCTTGGGAGGCCGGTCTTAGATGTGAGCATTATCCCAAGGGTGCATTCTCTCCAAGTGCTCCGTTATGGCTTAATCCTACCCTTCCTCAATTTTTTAAAGCACCAGAGCCCATCGCATGGACAAAATATAACATTAAATTACTCTCCCAAGTGATCACAGATCAGAAACTATCCACCTTCTCGGAACTTTCCTCGACCTTTTAATATTCCAGGCTCCCATCTATTTAGATATTTTCAGCTGTCAGAACTTAACATTTTCATTATGCAACTCCTTATATTACTAATATGGCCCCTTAAACATTTTTGACCCCAAATGTCAAAGGACTTAATGTACCACAAAAACACACTAATGCCGCGTACACACGAAGGGAAATCCCGCGGGATTATCCTCTGGACTCAAGTCCAGCGGACAATCCCCTCGTGTGTGGGCGCCGGCGGACTTTTTGGCGCCAAAGTCCGGCGGACCAAAGTTTTAAGTTTGGTTTTAAAATTATCCGCTGGACTTTAGTAGGCTAGTCCGCGGGACTTTTGAAAATGAACGGACTTGCCGCTCATCGGCAAGTCCGTTCATTTAGCACGTGACTTCAGGTTACGTAGCTAGCGCAGGCAGTAAATGCCGCCGCGCTAGCTCCGTGACCTGGCATGGATTTAAAGGGAATCCCCACGCCGAAAAAAAAAAACGGCGTGGGGGTTCCCCCCAAATCCATGTCAGACCCTTATCCGAGCACACAGCCTGGCCGGCCAGGAAAGGGGTGGGGACGAACGAGCGCCCCCCCCCCCTCCGGAGCCGTACCAGGCCGCGTGCCCTCAACATGGGGGGTGCCCTGGGGAAAGGGGGGCCGTGCGGCCCCCCCACCCCAAAGCACCTTGTCCCCATGTTGATGAGGACAAGGGCCTCTTCCCGACAACCCTGGCCGTTGGTTGTCGGGGTCTGCGGGCGGGGGGCTTATCGGAATCTGGGAGCCCCCTTTTATAAGGGGGCCCTCAGATCCCGGCCCCCCACCCTATGTGAATGAGTATGGGGTACGATGTACCCCTACCCATTCACCTAAGGTGTAAAATGTAAAGTACAAAAACACACACACTTTTGAAAAAATATTTTATTGCACTGCTCCGGGGGTCTTCTTCCGTCTTGGGGGTCTTCTCGCCGGACTCCTCCGCCATTTACCAAGCTCTTTTACCGAGCAGAGAAGTCCGGCTACCTTCTTCGTCGCCGCCGTCGTCTGGGGGTCTCGATCCGCCTTCGGGGGTCTTCCGAGGGTCTCTTCTGTTCTTGCGGCGGTCGGCGTCTTCCGCGCCGCCGGCGCCTTCTTCTTCTTCTTGTTCTTCTTCTTGTTCTTCTTCTTGTTCCGATGTTGACCCGTCGCTGTCTCTGCCCGGAATGGCAGAGCCGCGCTGCGCTGGGACTTATATAGGGACATGGGGACAGGGTCACATGCTCATGTCACATGGTGACCCCGCCCCCTTGCGATGTCACAGTCCCGGAGGATGGATTGGATTTGGGGGGAACCCCCATGCCGTTTTTCGGCGTGGGGATTCCCTTTAAATCCATGCCAGGTTACGGAGCTAGCGCGGCGGCATTTACTGCCTACGCTAGCTACGTAACCTGAAGTTACGTCCTAAATGAACGGACTGCTCCGTGTGTGGGCAAGTCCGTTCATTTTCAAAAGTCCCGCGGACTTTGGCCGGCGGATTGTCCGCCGGAGAAGTCCGCGCGTGTGTGGGCAAGTCCGCACGTGTGTGGGCAAGTCCACACGCTCGGAAAGTCCGGCAAAGCCAGCTGGAAAGTCCGGCGGATTGTCCGCTGGACTAAGTCCGCCGGCAAAAGTCCGCACGTGTGTACGCGGCATAAGGCCCCGTACACACGGTCGGAAATTCCGACCACAAAATCCGTCGGATTTTTTCCGACGGATTTTGTCCGACACTGGTGTTGCATACACACGGTCGGACAAAGTTGTCAGAAAATCCGATCATTCTGAACGTGGTGACGTGGTGACGTTTCATCTGAAATTAAAGATCCTAAAGGCCGCTACCTCATGCTTATTGGACACATTTCTGATGTTGCTGTAACCATTGTATCATATTATGCTCCTAATAAACATCCATTATCATTTCTTTCCCATCTTTTTCATGTAATTGATTCACACAAGTTAGGTACAGTGATATTATGTGGAGACTTGAACTAAGTTCTTTTTCCCTTCTTGGATAAATCTCCCCCTTCTCCCTCCTCCTGTTCCCCTGTCCCCCCTCATTTCAGCAACTTATCTCTAAGCATAACATGTTAGATTCTTGAGCTCAATCCAGCTCTTAAAGTTTTACATATTACTCCCATCCACACAAATCGTTTTCTAGGATTGATCATATCTTCCTAAGTGTTGGCATGGCCCCAGAAATGCTATCATCAGTTATTGCGCCCTTTACTTGGTCCGATCATAGTGCAGTTTTTACTACCATCTCCTCCCCTATCCCCAGATCCCAGGATTCGTCTTGGTGCATTAATGATTCCATTCTAACTCACCCGTCCCATTGTCTAGATATTAAACATGCTCTCAATGACTCATTAACACTTCTGCAGATATTTCCCCTCTCACTCTTTGTGAAGCCCATAAACCTGTAATTCGAGGTATGCTTTTCCGGCAAGCATCCTATCTTAAACAAGAGCATAAGCTCCTGCCCCAAAAATTTGAAAATGACTTTAATCTGCGTCAAGATGCATTCCAAAGTTCTCCTTCCCATTCTTCTAAAGCTAAGCATGATAGAGCCTGCTTAGAATTTGACCTGTTTCTCACTGACTCTGCAGATAAATTAAAGTGATTGTAAAGCAATTTTTTTTTTTTTGTTTTTAAATAAACATGGTATACTTACCTCCACTGTGCAGTTTGTTTTGCATAGAGTGGCCTTGATCCTCGACTTCTGGGGTCTCCCGGTGGCGCTGGTAGCTCCTCCCCGCATCGTATAACACCCTAGAAGAAGCGTTCTCCCGGGGGGTTACCTTGCGGTCCAGAGTCCAGCATTTGCATCCATAGACTGCTATCAATCTATCCAACCAAGAGCCGAGACAACGGGCAGAGGGGAAGAGCGCGTCTCTGGCATGGGAACTACAGGACTCAGGTGAGTAAAATGGGGGGGGGGGCTGGGGGGGGGTCAGTGACACAGGATGCATTAAGGTAAAATAAAAAAGGGTTTAAAACTCCTTTAATACGTAAATCCCAACACCTTTATTACCTCCAAGCAAACAAACCAGATACCCTATTAGCTCGAACCTTACGCTCACTGCAAAAACCTACGTTATCTGTGCGACTAAAACTAAACCATGATTCATACACAGGTAACCCTATCAAAGTTTTACACACATTCTGCTCAAATCTTGCTAAATTATATTCACCCAACCAAATTTTGACCATGCTGCTGCTGATTCCCTTTTTTCACAAACTGCCCTTCCAACACTCTCACAAACCCACCACGAACGACTCGAGTTTCCCATCTCTGCAACAGAAGTAATTGCGGGTATTAAGGCTTTAAAACTTAATAAACGTCCCGGCCCAGATGGATTTTCTGCTTCCTACTACAAGAAATTTTCTGATTATATTGTTTCCCATTCTAACTGAAGCATTCAATATGTTCAATATGTTGTTGAGGGGACACTCTTTTTCATTCAGAATCCTTAATGGCCATAATTTCTATGCTTCCCAAATCTAAATCTGATACAACCTCCTGGACAAATTACTGTCCTATTTAGTTTCTTAACCACTTCAGCCCCGGAAGATTTGGCTGCTCAATGACCAGGCCATTTTTTGCGATACGGCACTGCGTTGTTTAACTGACAATTGCGCAGTCGTACGATGCTGTACCCAAACAAAATTTGTGTCCGTTTTTTCCCCACAAATAGAGCTTTCTTTTGGTGGTATTTGATCACCTCTGTGGTTTTATTTTTTGCGCTATAAACAAAAGAAGAGCGACAATTTTTGAAAAAAAACACAATGGGGGTTATTTATGAATTTGATTTGATTTGAAATTGCAGTGAAAGTGCACTTGCTATAAATCTGAGGGGTGGATCTGAAATGAGTGGAGGCTCTGCTGATTTTATTATCCAATCATGTGCAAGCTAAAATGCTGTTTTTTATTTTCCTTGTATGTCCCCCTCGGATCTACAGCGACTGCACTTCCAAGTGCACTTTCAGTGCAATTTCAAGTGCACTTTGCACTTATAGTTTGCACTTGTAGTGCAAAGTGGATTTGCCTTTAGAAAATAACCCCCAATATCTTTTACTTTTTGCTAATAAATAGCAAAAAAAACTAAGAGGGGTAAAAATGCATTGGAACATATCAAAAACACATAAAAAAACGCATCAGAGCTCATCAAAAATTGTGCATGCAGAAATGCATCCTGAACGCAGAAATTTTAGTGTGAACTGACCCTAAAAACAGAATCCAGAAACAGCAACTTTGTACCCTAATTATCTGCTAGGGTTGGCAGCCAGTGAAGATGTGTATAATACATAACTCTTGACATAACTGTGACTTTTGTCTTGTTTTGTATCTCCTGGAAATCTACAGACTTCTGAGAGATCATGGGAGAACAATTTTGGTGCAGACATCAGCTGCTTAGCTCTTGGCTACTTGTTCTATGATGTCTAATAATCCAACATGAACTTCCAACAGTTATATTATTATTTTTTGTGTAACTGTGTTAGACTTGTGGTTTTCCATGTAATGGAGATGGTATAGAGACAATGTTGTTACTATATTTTTGGTGGTCAGTGGTCAGTATTATTAACGTAAAACTAAAGGCAGTTTTTTTCTTTTTTGATAGAGTAATCCTCTGTTAGTTTCTTCTCTTTTTTGCCATCTGGGTACCATGGGGAATATTTCCATTCACTTCCTGCACCATAGCCCAAACAGAAAGAGAGAGGAAATCCCTCCAAAATGATAATGGTAAACAGGAAAATAAGAGATGGTGAATTTCCCTAAGGGGGGGGGGCACAGGCAGTAATAAAAACCTGACAGGTGATTGCTCCACATTAACCCAGACTAAAAAAAAAATGTTTTGCCTTAAGTTATACTTTTAAGTGTTATTAAATCCAATTCAGCAGTGCTGATCTGTGTATTCTGATGGTGAGGGGGATGCGATGATCTGTGAGTTTTTATTTGTTCAACCTGCTGGTTGAATGAAAAAAACTCAACATGTATACCCTGCTTAACTGTGCTACATGAGGTCGCTGCACTTTTGTTTGGTATCTTTTGCTTTAGGCGTGCTGACGTCACTTCCGGTGCGGGACATAGAGGCGTGGAGCGCAGTTGGAGTGCAAGCCGCCCTATACCCCTCCGTTTTTTGTGCTGTTTTCTCAACCTGTATGGTGGAAACAGGAGTATCTTGCAGGATACCCTGTTTTTTAATCTTGCTCTGTTTTAATTTATAATTTTTTTAATAAACACCATTTCATTCAACATCTGGTAATGCACATGGGATCTCCGTTTTTCCTTGCTTCCCTGTGAGGTACACCCCCCCTTGGGGATCGTTGCTGGACTTCCCCACCCTAGGAGTTCTGGGTGGATTGGCTGGATAAGCTCGATCAGCTAGGACATCTTCCAGTGGGGACCCGAGGAGCACCTGGCATTGATAACTTGCAAGCTGTTCACCCCTGCAGGGGTATCTACATCTGGTGAGTGAGGGAGCAAAAGGGGACATCACAAAGTCACCGTTATCTCTTGAAGCACAAAAGTCACTTCTAAGAACCACCTTCTATGCATCACCATTGGAACTGCAGCTATGAAGCCTTTTTGATGTAGAGCTGGCAGTCATTTATTGTGGAAATTCCCTGTTTAGGTTTACCTATATATTCAGGAATGCACTGTGGACTGGAAGTCTTATTATAATTTTCTATCCATTTTTTATTGTTTGGACTATCATAATAATTTTTTCTGGGAGATTTTATTGGGGCTTCTATGTTTTTTTTCATTAATATTTTTTATTTTTATCACCTCTATATATATATATATTTTTATACATCAGCCCCGTATGGGCCATTTTTTGGTATTTGCCATCTTGTTATCACTGTCAATAACAGGTTGCACTGTTTCACATATGGTATGGTATATGTTACACAGGATTTAATTTAATTTTATTATAACCACGAGCCAACAAGGTCACGCACTGATTCTGTCATTAAGCTCACGCATTGATTTTGCACGAGGGGCTGGGACTACACCCTGTCCCTCTCAGCTAGCACTAGACACTGGATCGTTTTATTTTTACTCTCAATCACCCCTCGCCATTTTTTAATATCGTTAGCTTGCGGGTATCTAGTATAAGTATCATTTTACAGCTCATTCATAATAGGGCAACCTATGGTATTTTTTCATTATAAAGATCCATCCATTTATTAAGCATATAGGGAGCGCCAACCGTCCTTTCACGCACACCTTTATCTTTTGCTTTAGTGTTGGCAGCTGTTTCCAAACCAACTTGTGGAGCTGCAAGATCAATACTATTTATCAGCACACAAGTAGATTCCCAACAGATCAATCATAATTGCAAATTATAGGCTTTCTAGATATTCTTTTCTTTCTCTTGAATTAGAGGTTGAGATCTTGGCACCCCTGATAATGTAAGCTGGCCATACACTAGTAGAAGTTTGTTTAGAAAAGAAGTTTTTGTTTTAAGAACGTTTGTTCAATTTTCTAATTCTTAGTGGGGTCAAATCAACAGTCATTTTCAAAATTGGAAGGAGCAGGATAGTACATTTTTCCCAAACCAATACATTTTTAACATTAAATGGAGTTTTTAATTGGGAAATTCCATTCTTTCCAAGATCGAATGCTGAAATCAAAATTTTTTTAAGTTCTTTAGTACAACATTTGTCATGTCATCAAATGTACTAATGAACATTTTTTGTACAAATGTTCGTTCAAAAATCTACAAGTGTATGGTCAGCTTAAAGCAGAATTCAAGTTGTGATAGCTACTTTTCCTTTAATGATCCAACATCACTCGCCAGGGTCAGCATCTTCTACCTGGCTTCTTACTGTGACGGGACATTGATCATCTTCATTGGACAGCACAGGATTATGTCATTCCTGCACATGTGCAGGAGTTCGGTCATCCCAGCACACAGGCGTTGTGCCAGAATTTTAACTGAGTTGCCCTTGCCCAGCTCAGTGTACATTCCAAAGAAGATTGCGAGCAGTCAGGTAGGTTTCTTTTCTTGCAGAAGAAACATTGCATGACTCTTCTGCAACAAACAGCCTGCCGGCCCTTAGTCTTTAAATCTGGGACTTTAGTTCTGTTTTAACTTTAATAAGTTCTATTGTAGTTCTACTCTTGGCTGTCTAGTCAAAAGTCCTTGTGAAGTAGCCTATTCTCATACAAGTCTACACTGTATACCACAGGACTGCTGACACCAGCTGATGCCAAATGTTGTATTTTCCATTTAAAATCCATGAAAAACATTTGACCAGCACAGGAAATAGCCTAATAATAATTATTTTTGCCCTATTTGAACAGTGTTCCTGCGAGATACCTTACCTTACACCAGCCTTTGTCAACCTATTTAATATGAAGGAACCCTTGAAATGACTTTCAGGCCTCGGCAAACCCATTGGCGGGAACAGTAAGTTGAAATGTTGAGGTGTATTCGACAACCAGGGTGGCTCTATACAATAAAATAATTTCCAGAAGTTAAGATAAAATGAATACTACTACTAATAATAATAACTAAAAATAGGCACAGACAGTGAAAATTGCGGTGTCAGTGGTAGGTGGAGAAATGTTCAAATGGTCAGTGGAAAAGTACCCCCTTACACTGATGGTCAATGAAGGACCCCCTGTCATTGTTGGTCAGTGTAATGCTCCTTTCCAATAGTGTTAAGTGGGAAAATTCCTTTGGTGGCTACCGGGACAAATATTGTTCCTTACCTAAAAGGAGACATGTGCAATTAGTTTCGTTCCAAATTATTTTTTCAATAAAATTCAACAAATTAGTTAATTCGGAAATATTCAAATTAAACGCTTCCCGACCGCCTCACGCAGATATACTGTGGCAGAAGGGCACGTACCGGCATAATCACGTACCTGTACGTTGCCCTTTAAGAGGCGGCAGGCGGTGCGCACGCGGGAAGCTCCAGGAGTCGGGTCGCGGGTCCCGCGGACTTGATCGCTGCGGTGATACCCGTGATCGCCTCGCGGAGAGGAAGAACGGGGAGATGCTAATGTAAACAAGCATCTCCCCGTTCTGCCTAGTGACAGTGTCACTGATCTCTGCTCCGTGTGATCGGAGCAAAGATCAGTGACGTGCCACACACAGCCACGCCCCCCACAGTTAGAAACACGCCCCTAGGACACACTTACCCCCTACACTGCCAACCAGTGGTTAACCCCTTCACTGCCAGTGTCATTTACACAGGAATCAGTGCATTTGTATAGCACTGATTGCTGAATAAATGACAATGGTCCCAAAAATGTGTCAAAAATGTCCGATGTGTCCGCCTTAATGACGCAGTTACAATAAAAATCGCTGATCTCCGCCATTTAAAAAAAAAAAATAATTATTAATAAAAATGCCATAAATATATCCCCTATTTTGTAAACGTATAACTTTTGCGCAAACCGATCAATAATTTCTTATTGCGATTTTTTTTCCAAAAATATGTAGAAGAATACGTATCGGCCTAAACTGAGAAAAAAAATGATTATTTTTGGGGATATTTATTATAGCAAAAAGTAAAAAATAATGTGTTTTTTTCAAAATTGTAGCTCTTTTTTTGTTTTTAGCACAAAAAAAAAAACGCAACGGTGATCAAATACCACCAAAAGAAAGCTCTATTTGTGGGGAAAAAAGGACGTCAATTTTGTTTGGGAGCCACGTCACACGACCGCGCAATTATCAGTTAAAACGACACAGTGCCGGATCGCAAAAAGTGCTCTGGTCAGGAAGGGGGTAAATTATTTCAGGGCTGAAGTGGTTAACGAAAACCCGTTTAACAAATTTTTCTGAAAATTTGCAAATTTGCAAATTTGTATATTCGAAAATCTGAAAATTCAAAAGAATGAAAATCTGAAAATAAGAACGAAAACCCGAAAATTCTAAAATCTAAAATCCGAAATAACTGACTAACAAATAATAACTATTACTAAATGTTAAATTATAGGTAAATTATAGGTATTGGAATTTCCTTTCAAATTTGGCTGTTAGTGAACATAATACATTTTTCGGCAGTGCACATGTCTACCTAAAAGATAACTGAGATCAGTGGTTATTGACTTGACATTCAGGACTTTGTCATTGGCAGTGGCGGCAGGAGGTAACCTGCACCCCCCCAGTCCGGTTGGTCGGAACTTACCCCATCTATAGCGGACATCGCTTTCTGATGGGCAGCGGCTTCCCCCCTTCCCCTGCTCTCCTCCTCAGCATCACTGTGGCTCATTGCGGCTTCTCTCGCTGCAGTGCTTCCTTGCAGCGTCTTCCCCTGCGCTCCTCAGTATCACGGCGACTTCCGCTGTGTGTCTCCTCCCTCCTCCTCCTAAGCCAATTGGAATGCTTCTCCTTTCGGCCAATTGGGAACGTTTCCTGATTGTTTCCTCAGACCCGGAGTCCATCCTATTTTGAAGCCTATTCAAGCCTCAGGCTGTAATCGGTGCTTCAAAAAAAAACACCTCCGCCACTGTAATTCATGCGCCTGGCGTCCTGAAAGGGGCAGGATGCATGGATAGGGGGTGGTGGTGGCAAGGATAGGGGAGGCAGTGCTCTTAATGGACGGGCCACCCCTGGTCATTGCGCAAGGAACCCCTGGCAACCTCTGAACGAACCCTGGTTGAGAAAGGCGGCCTTGCACAGTATGGTACTTCACTATATGAAGAACGGTGCCATCTAAAACACTAATCAGCAAATCGCTTTACTGTGTTTACAAAGCTGTGTCTGAATGATTGATGCCTGCAATGAATCAATTGTTTTTAAACAATTTTAAATTGCTTTTCCAAAGAAGTATTGATTTAAATAGCAAAGCACTGTAAAATGTAACAACTATTCCATTTATTCCTGTTTTCTTTCTATAATGTTCAATTATAAACATGACACTTAATCTCTATTAGATATATATATCGTTTGTCCTTGCTGCTCCTTGGGGGGAGATATACCTCTCTGGGATTATTGCGCTGATCTGTAAATGGAGATATTTGATCGATATGCCCCAGTTGAAGTCCATTGGGACGAAACGCGCCGGACTTGCATTTTACTGCTCCCCACATAGCTTTTAACTTTTGTGATCACAATTTTGTACACATCTATGATTCGATGTATGTACTTTGTACAATAAATCCCCCTTTTTGACCTGCACCATATGGAGCCTTTTTGTTTTTCATCATCCTTACATTGGTCCTGGTGAGAACATCTGCCTATCTACTACCTACTTTTGGATTGATCCCCAACCGGGTTCTAGTTTCATCCAGCCTCTTGCAACATTGGAGTCCCAGGCTTTGGCTGATACAAGCCGCTGGCATGTGGATCCACTCCGTCTGGTAAGAGTATACAGCTATACTTTCTTTGTGGAAGATATACTATTTTTGGCATCTCAACGACCAGTCACACTCTATTTCACTATTCTGAAGGCCCATACACACGATCGGACTTTTTGACAACCAACATGCAAATTAGCTGTTTTGGACCAACATCCGACCGTGTGTACGCTCCATCGGACCAACTTTTTCCAGGTTTCATCGGACTTTTGTTGGCTGTGCGAACGGACCAACTTTCTGCCAACAAAAGTCCGATGGACCAAAGTCCGACCGTGTGTACACAAAACCAACGGCCTTTTGTACAAACCAATGCAGAACCAATGCAAAAGATCAGACAACAATACAGAAGTTGACCAAAGGTGGCGGTAAAGAGCAGAAAAACCAAGTGATTTGGTGAAAGTTGGCTGAAAAAGTCCTGCCGTGTGTATGCAATACCAACTTGGGGCCAACGCCCTTTGGACAAAAATCCACAGGAAAGTTGGTCCATGGTCCGATCGTGTGTATGAGGCTTGAGTGTGATTTTAAGAGTGGATCTCAAGTCTTTCACATTTGTGGACATTTGCTCAAATGAGCTCACTTTAGTGGTGATTTCACGTTTTCATGAGTTCAGTTACTGGACTTTATCATTCTAAAACATTTTTTTGCATATATTATTATTTTTCCTGTATACATTAGCATTTTATGTTTACACATTTTTAATGCACTTTTGGTATGTTGTATTTTTGATGGTTCTCAGCGCTACACTGTGTTTTCGCAAATGTATATTTTGCTATCTACAAGATAAATAAAGTGCTCTTTTCGTCTCAGGATTTAAACATATATTGGTTACAGGCAGGGGTGGACTGACCCATCGGGCAGTCGGGTACTGCCCAAGGGCATAGGGGGAGAGGGGGCCCGGTCATGGAGCGTCCAGGTCCAGTGGTGGGAAGTGGGCAGCAGAGACCTCGGAGCACTGGCAGGATGACAGCACCCAGCTCCAAGTACCATCTTCCCATGGCGAGTGGGCGGCCTCACAGACGGAGGCCACGGGAAAGGTGAGCAGCAAGGATGGGCCCAGAAGATGAGGATGTACAGGAGATGCTAGGACAGTCACCCCCCTCTCATCCCCTCTCTTTCTCACCCCCCTCTCTCAACCCCCTCTCTCAACCACCTCTCTCACACCCGCTCTTCTCCCTCTCTCACCCCCTCTCTCTTCCCCTCTTGTATGCTCTATCACCCTCTCACTCTCCTCTTCCCCCCTCTCTCACCCTTCTCTCTCTTTCTAACTCCCCTCTCTCTCCCACACCCCCTTTGTCTCTCACCCCCTCTCCCTCTTTCACTACTTCTCCCTCTCATCCTTTTCTCTCTTACCCCCTCTCTCTCATTTTCTTTTCATCCCCCTCTCACTCACCCCACTCCCTTACTCATGCTCCCCTGCCCCACCCCTCTCTCTCGCCCCTCTCTCTCGCACACCCCCTTCTTTCCCCTATCTCTTTCACCCCTATCTCTCTGACCCCCTTTTACCTCTCTCTATCACCCCTCAGCCCCTCTCTCTCAGCCCCCTTTCCCTCCCTCATTTTCCACTCTCTCACCCCCTCCACCTCTCTCACCCCCTCTGTCTGCCCCTCTCTCCTACATTGTACTCTCTCTCTCTCCCTCTCAATCTCTCTCTCACCCTCTCTCTCACCCCTCTCTCTCACCCCCTCTCTCTCTCTCACCCCCCCTCTCTCTCTCACTCTGTACTGATCGCTCACTGTAGGGGTGCAGATATTGCCTTTGTGCTGCTGTTAACTTAAATGGGTCTTACACTGATGGGTCACATACACTAACCTACCTAACATGCACTGAGCTACATACACTGACCTACCGGACACACAAACACTGACCTACCTGACACATACACTGACCTACCTAACACGCACTGAGCTACATACACTGACCTACCTGACATGCAGTGACCTACCTGACACGCACTGACTTACCTCAGAACATGCAAAGTTTGGACAGAAGTTGGGTTCAGTCTGAACCAGAAGCTCATTCCTACATTTGTGTGTATATTTGGGTAGCAACTTTGTGGGTTAGGGTAATGCTTATTTATGCCTTGATGATTTTTATTCCTTTAAAAAAGACCTGTGACAAGGTCAGATGTTTCAAAGTAAACTCAATATATGTTATACCAGTGTTTCTCAACTCCAGTCCTCAAGGTGTCCCAACAGGTCATGTTTTCAGGATTTCCCTCAGATGAAACGGCTGCAGTGATTACTAAGGCAGTGAAACTGATCAAATTACCTGTGCAAAATAATAGAAAGCCTTAAAACATGACCTGTTGGGTGCGCCTCGAAGATTAGAGTTGAGAAACACTGTGTTATACTAACAGCCTGCTCACCAAAGAGTCCAAGTAAGGGTTGCCATCTTTTCTTCAAGCCAAACCCGAACACTTTAGCAGTGAACTGCAATTTTTATTTTATTTTTTGTAGTATACCTTGTAGGATTGTAAAAGACCTAGAACACCTTTGGGTGGCCCATGAAAAGTGGAAGGGGCTTAAAGGGGCACTGTTAAATAAAACAGAGTACAGTGCATTTCCTACTATGTGTGTACACAAGATCCAGAGGGACAGAGTAGAGTGTGTATCCGACTATGTTTATAGACAGATCCAGAGTGACAGTTGAGTGCATGTCTCACTATGTGTGTGCACAGAGATACACAGTGACAGACAGAACATGTGCTGCTGTGTGTACACACAGATCCAGAGTGACAGTACATTGTGTTTTTCTATGTGTGTGTACAATGTAGCAGAGCCCCCATGTCCTGCCACCTGTACACAGACAAGTTCAGGGTGGGATGTACACTTAGTTTTCGGTAATAATAAAGTTGGGAGTGAAGTTGCTTTCTTTCCGCTGTCCCCACCCCCTGGGTCTTCCCTCTCACCAGCCTTTCATGAATTCTTTCTTCCTTCAGCTCCTGGTACAGGTCGGGGTAGTTGTCCTCCCCCAGTAGGATCAACCCAGGAAAGAGCAGCAGCGGCCATAGGAGGAGCAGAGAGGCTCCTTCTGTCGAGGGCATCCTGACAGTGGCGGCAGAGCTGTGCTGTCCTGTCCTGGGCACTGCTCTCCTCTTTCTGGAATGTGAAATCTCCTAAAGCCCCATACACACGACGGATTTAGTCCGACACTGGTGTTGCATACACACGGTCGGACAAAGTTGTCGGAAAATCCGATCATTCTGAACGTGGTGACGTTTGTTGCCTACGACGGGACTACGTAGAGGCTAGTAGCCAATAGCTTTGGTCTTGTAATGTGATCTGAGCATGCGTGGCACTTTGTTCGTCAGAATTCGCTACACACGATCGGAATTGGTGTGATCGGACTTTGTTGTCGGAAAATTTTTAGAGCAGGAGATACAACTTTGTCCGTCGGACAATCCGATGGAAAATGTCCGATGGTGCCTACACACGGTCGGAATTTCCGACAACATTGTCCAATAGGACAGAATCCACCGGAAAATCCGACCGTGTGTATGGGGCTTTAGAGTGGACTCAGTGCAGATCATCTCCATCTACAGCCCGGCTGGGGGATATCACTGGGTCCTGGGAGACAGCCAGGCTGGAGGGAGGTAGCTGTAGAATGCACAGGGGAACTTGGTGTAAGGTGTAGGGACAGTCCGGTCTCAATAAAGTGTTTGGGTTTCAGGCGGACTGATACCCGGAAACATGATTCAAAGCCCAGACAGGTCGCAACCCTATTTGTGAAAATCATTTCAGAGATAAAGCATACTATCTCCCCCTGCAATACATGACAATCTCCAACTTCTAGCCTCTTACTCATGAGCACAGACCTACAAGAGTTGGATGCCAGGACAGACTAAGGTTGGAAGCACGCACTGAGAGTGATACATGTGTAGTCAATGACTTAAAACAGTATACATAACGCAATCATTATACTGCATGTTCTTAGAAAAATGTAAACATTTTTAGGCAAATCAGCCAAAAGGTTATACCGTATTAATTTAACCAACCTATACGAATGCTTGGCCAGGGCACCTAGGTTTCATTTGGGCAAGGGTTAAAAGCAATCCTTACAGAATCCTCTGTGACCAGAGTTTACCCAGGTGGTGTGGACTTCCTGTTTGGGGAGGCCTGTTTTAGGCCAATTTCACACAGGCTTTAGCTTGTACCATTCAGCTCCAGTTTAGGATCTGTGTTTAGTGTTTACAAACTGGAGCTGAATGGTACTTTCAGGGTAGATTTAGATGTGTCTAAATCCTCATGACTCTGAAGCCTGATCCATGTTCGAATTTTTTCCACAGACTACTAACAGGTGTTTTAACCCCCATTTTTCCCAAAACATGCCGTAACCATGTGCATTGCACGCTTAAACCACACATTTTGAAACCCCAGTCTGCTTTGAAGTCTTTGCCTGGAGAGACCTTGCTGATGCAGTGTCTTGGGCCTGCCATGAAAGTCTTAGGAGGGGGTGGACATGACCTTCTGGCTTGGCTCGCCCTCTCTCATTGGGTCTTCCTTCGGGGGAGCCCCACCAAGTACTTGGGTGGGTCTGTTTCGGCAGACCATTCAGAGAAAGGGGTCCGCTTGGTTTCAGCCAGATGGACCAAGTGTAAAGTATCCCAGTCCCCGTCTGGAGCCTCATGCCCTGGGGGATCAGGTCAAGACCCTCTGATTTTTAGAGGGCTTGTGTACACCGTTGCATGTTTTTGTGTTTCACTCTTTATGTGTGTGCACATTTTTTCGGCACCGGGTGAAGTTTTTGAGTGTGTTTCACACTCCATGGGCTTTCAAAAAACAAACAAAAAAAAAAAAAAAATACCTTGTGTCTTGTCATGGTGTATAACCTGTGACATGATCTTCCACAACCTCACCTTAGTAGCATAGTTTGGCTGTTCCTTGCCCAGTGTTATGCCTCCCGCACAGCTGTTTCTATTTAAGTTAACCACTTGCCGACCAGCGCACGCAGATATACGTCGACAGAATGGCACGGACAGGCAGGAGGGCGTATATATACGTCCCTCCTTTAGCCTGTCCGTGCCATCGGGAGCGCGCCGGGAGCGGCGCGCTCCCGCGCTGGTCGGCACCCCCGTGAGTCCGGCCGCGATCGTCTCACGGAGCAGCTGAACGGGGAGATGCCGAGATAAACAGCATCTCATCGTTCTGCCTAGCAACTAGTGACGCCGATCTCTGCTCCCTGTGATTGGAGCAGAGATCAGCATTCACTAGCTGACAGCCACGCCCCCCCCACAGTAAAAAACACACCCCTACTTAACCCCTACACTGCCACCTTGTGGTTAACTCCTAAACTGCCAGTGTCATTTATACAGAAAAAAAAAATTAAAAAATTAAAAATTGTCAATAAAAATGCTATAAAAATATCCCCTATCTTGTAAACGCTATAACTTCTGCGCAAACCGATCAATAATCGCTTATTGCGATTTTTTTTACCAAAAATATGTAGAAGAATACGTAGCCTAAACTGAGGAAAAAATATGTTTTTTTATATATTTTTGGGGGATATTTATTATAGCAAAAAATAAAAAATAATGCATTTTTTTCTGTCGCTCTATTTTTGTTTATAGCGCAAAAAATAAAAAACCGCAGGGGCGATCAAATACCACCAAAAGAAAGCTCCATTTGTGGGAAAAAAAGGACGTCAATTTTGTTTGGGAGCCACGTCGCACGACCGCGCAATTGTCAGTTAAAGCGACGCAGTGCTGAATCGCAAACAGGGGCCTGGTCCTTTGGCTGCAATTGGTCCGGTCTGAAAGTGGTTAATGGCTGTGTTTCAACCTACATATGAAATTGATGATCATTGGCACCTGCTTGGTACAATTGATTAATCATACACCTGATTCTAATCCTATAAAATCTCTGACTTTTTGCAAGTCCTACAAAGTGTACAAGTGTAGGAAATGATGCTGGGTTGAAGCCAAGGGGTAGTCACACTGAATATTGATTTGATTCAGATTTTTCTTCTGTTCGCTCACTTTGCATTTTGTAAACACAAACAATTAAAATATATATTTTTGAAAGCATTTTACTTTACAGAATTTCCTTACACCTACCAAAAACGTTTGCACAGTACTGTAAGTACTTAAAAAAAAAAAAAAACACTGAGATACCAGATTGCTTAACTAAGACTAAATGGCTACTGAAATATATATGATAAATATAAGAGACCAAACTACTGAAATAGGACCGATTAGCTACTGAAAAAAGTACTAAAGAACACTAAGAAGTCGTACTTCAATAGATTGTATCTTAGTGCTTTTTGTAGTGTTTTTTTTTTTCAGTAGCTATTTAGTCTTATTTTAGCAGTGTTTTCAGTACAATTAAGTCGGCCATAGATAAATCAAATCTTGGTCAGTCCCTGCTGAAACTGGGCAAAATTTGATTCATCTATGGGCAGGCTGGTTGTAGTGAAGCTGATGCATAGATCAACTTGGGTACACCCAGCCTGTTGGATTTTTTACATGTGATTGCTGCCGGCGGCTATTGTCGCTAGCAGTGATCATTGTGTTCTGCTGCCTGGGAAGGTTCCCTACCACCACAACACAATAGTGCTACGGGAGGAATCACCCCATCAATACTGATTGTGTCGATAGGGGAACTGAGCGATTTTCTTTCCTGCAACCCGCAGTTGCAGCAAAGAAAATTGAATCATCTCTCTATGACTTGCCTTAGTCCTATTTTCAATACTTGTTTCACATAATTTCTTCTTAAAGTGGTTGTAAACCCTTACAAACCCCTTTGACCTACAGGTAAGCCTAGATTAAGGCTTACCTGTAGGTCCAATAAATATCTCCTAAACCTACATGGTTTAGGAGATATTTCAAAAAGAAAAGGCACCGCTCGCGCACAGGCGCACTGAGCATGCCGGAGATCACGGTGATATGCCGCTCTCGTGCGCATGCTTGGGAGTGACGTCATCACGACTCCAGCGAATGACCCGGAAGTCACTCCGGGATTGATGGCGGCGGTGGAGGGCGTGGACGAGGATCGCTTCGGGGGCTTCGTTCTCAGGTAAGTTATTCATAATGAGCTAGTAATTTTTACAACTTAGGTATCTATCATTTTAATCCTTTAACGTTTTTAGTCCATGTTAATGTTTCTTATTATGGGATGTTCTAGAATTTGTAGCATATACTCATATGCACAGCTAGACTAATTTTTCATCGTTAGGAGTATGTTTTATGCTTATTATTGTAGCCCTGATGAAGTAGGGGGTGTTGCCCCTGAAACCCATTGGCTGTTTTTATATGATTAAAGTGATTGTAAAGTCTTGTTTTTTTTTTTTAATTTCTATAAAAATAATAAACATGTTATACTTACTTGCTCTGTGCAGTGGATTTGCACAGAGTAGCCCGGATCCTACTCTTCTTGGGTTCATCTTATGTGCTCCTGTCCCCTCCCCCTGGTTGAGTGCCCCCACAGTAAGCAGTTTGCTATGGGGGCACCCAAGCCCAGCAGCAGCTCCGGGTATCCATTCAGACATGGAGCTGTGGTTTGGCCCCGCCCCCTTGCTTTCCTGAACAGACTTTAATTGACAGTAGCTGGAGCCAATGGTGCCGCTGCTGTGTCTCAGCCAATCAGGAGGGAGCGAGGCGGCTGAGACACTCGTGGACATCGCTGGGGCTCAGGTAAGTATTAGGAGGGATAAAGGGGGGCTGCTGCAAACGGAGGGCTTTTTACCTTAATGCATAGAAAGTATTAATATAAAAATAAAACCTTCTGCCTTTACAACCCCTTTAATTTACCAACAATGAAAATTATATTTCACTTTCATCCAGCTTGGGTCTGATGTACCTTCCTGTATCTCTATGGTAAAAAATAAAACTCCAGCCAAACTTGTTTTGTATAGAGAGTGAAAATATTAGAATGCGAGAACCTCTGTCAGGTTTTTATTGCGTTTTCCCCATTGGAATGATTTCTCTTCTTATTCCAAGGACATAACCGAAGTGCAATAATATCCTAACTTTAAGAGTTATCAATGGAACAGGTGGCCCCACTGGGAGATTTTACACTTTATTCCCATTCTGGTAATAACAAACATTTTAGAAATCCACTCACTTTCTGCCTTGTGTGCAGCATTGACAGTGCAACAAAAACTACAAAAGGAGGTCTTAAAAAAATAAAAAGGTTTGATCTTGTATCTATTTACTCAGCGTAACTTTTTTTTATTTTACAAAACAATTGGGTTATGGATTATTTTTATTTTTTTTTAATAATTTTAATAAAAAAAAAAAAAAAAAAAAAACAGTGTAATTTCTCCAAAAATTGCTGTAAAAATAAAAGACACACTGCGAAAATACCGTGCAAAATAAATAAATGAAAAAAAACTCAATTTATTCTCTAAGGTCTCCGCTTTATATATAAACAAATATATATATTTATATATATATATAAATAAATATATATGTTTGGGGGGTTCTAAGCAATTTTCTAGCAAAAAAAAAATGGATTGTTACATGGTCTTGAAGGGGTTTACATCCACATTAGAATTTTTAGAATACAGAATCGGATTCATCAAAGAGCCCTACACAAGAAATGTATGTATAGCAATATAACAGTGAGGTACAAACATTTTTCGAGTTGTCATTTTACACTTCATGTTTCAATTTAAATAAATGCATAAAAAACACAGATAATGTGTTTTACATGAAAGAAAAATTGATGCGCAAGGCCCATAGTGAATATGTTAGTAAATAGTAGTTTGGAGTCCTGTTCTGTGGGAGAACCTCACTCATATTTCCTCAGGTTTCTAATGCTTTTCTTGCAGAAATAAACAAGAGATCATTCACATCTGGACATTTGTTTGCTCCAAAATTGTCGGTGACAAGCAGCGTATTAGTTCTGGCTTATTGGAAAATACATGTAGTATTAAAAGGTTGTAAGCATTGCACATAGCATGACAGCTTTCACAGTTCCCATTTATATGCAAATGGTGTCTGCGTGTAATGGATTCTCTCCAATAAAAAAATGCATAGTTATTGACTATTTTTTGCTTACACAATAGCCTGATTACTAGCAGCCATTAACTATTCTAAGGCAATAAGCAGAATGGAGAAGAAGCAGACACATGGCTCTGCTAATCTGCCATCTATGCAGATTCTATACCTCCTAGGAGGCCATGTGCTTTGAGGTAATATCAATACTGCAGTGTGTAGCCAGTTCAACACCCTGCATGCGAAAATGTCAACATATCTCAAACCTATAGACTGTTTTTTTTTTTTTTTGTTTTTTTTTAAAAAGGACAGGCTCCATCAAACCCACAAAGATGCAGAAACCAGAGACGCCATGAGGCTGATTTACTAAAACTGGAGAGTGCAAAAACTGCCGTGTTTCTCCATGGTAGCCAATTAGCTTCTAACTTCAGCTTGTTAACCACTTCAGCCCCGGACCAATTGGCAGCCAAAGGACCAGGCCCCTTTATGCGATTCGGCACTGCGTTGTTTTAACTGACAATTGCGCGGTCGTGCGACGTGGCTCCCAAACAAAATTGGCGTCCTTTTTTTCCCACAAATAGAGCTTTCTTTTGGTGGTATTTGATCGCCCCTGCCGTTTTTATTTTTTGCGCTATAAACAAAAATAGAGCGACAATTTTGAAAAAAATGCAATATTTTTTACTTTTTGCTATAATAAATATCCCCAAAAAAATATATAAAAAAACATTTTTTTTCCTCAGTTTCGGCCAAAACGTATTCTTCTACATATTTTTGGTAAAAAAAATCGCAATTAGCGATTATTGATTGGTTTGCGCAAAAGTTATAGCGTTTACAAAATAGGGGATAGTTTTATAGCATTTTTATTAATATTTTTTTTTTACTAGTAATGGCGGCGATCAGCGATTTTTATTGTGACTGCGACATTATGGCGGACACATCGGACAATCGGACATTTGTCATTTATATAGAAATCAGTGCTATTTAAATAGCAATGATTCCTATGTAAATGACAATTGTAGTGAAGGGGTTAACCACTAGGGGGCGGGGAGGAGTCAGTGTGACGTGTTGTGTTCATTTTACTGTAGGGGGGCGTGGCTGTACGTGTGACGTCATTGATCGGCGTTCACTGACAGTCAGTGTAGGAAGCGCGGGGAGAGGTTTGTTTACACAAACCTCTCCCCGTTCTTCAGCTCCGTAACCCGATCGCGGGACACCAGCGGCGATCGGGTCCGCTGGTCCCGCGGCCGGGGTCACGGAGCTCCCGACCGGGTCGCGAGCGCGACCCACAGGCAGGCACATGCACGATCACGTACAGGTACGTGATTCTGCCTGCCCGTGCCATTTTGCCGACGTATATCGTCGTTAGGCGGTCGGGAAGCGGTTAAGCTTGCGCAAAAAAAAAAAAAATCACGAAATAAAAAAACCTGGAAGCGAATTGGTTTCTATGCAGAGCTGCACCAGATTTTGCACTATCCAGTTTTAGTAAATCAACCCCATTGTATTTCTTAACCCTTTGAGGAGCATAAGATTACCGTCATCAATATAAAAATAATTATATTTTTTTCCCTTTAGGAATGTATTTGAACAATAAATAAAACCATTTCTACACTTGTGTCATTTTTGGGGGGGAGGAATTATGACCCAATAAAATCTGACTGATTATTTAGGTCACTTTTTATGGAACGCCAAAAGAAGCAATTTTTTTTTTTTTAAGTTCGTACACTTCGGTTGCTGTAACTAAGCCATTTCATGAAATATCTAGCAAAAAGCTAGAGCCATTTGTTGATAAGAACTAATATTTTGACTCAAACCAATAAAAAAAAAAAAATTTAAGTATTTTAAAGTTCTTAATCAGATGATACAGGAAATTAAAACACGGGACAAATAGGTCCCTTGGCCCTCAAAGGGTTTAATGCAGTAAAACACATATCATTGTTAAATCTGTTTTTTAAAGCTGCTCCTAAAAAGCATGATAAAAAAAAAAGGGCTTAAGGGTAATGTACAGTTTCTTTATTATAGCCCTTATTATGGTCAGAACTAAAAAAAAAAAAAAACAACAAAAACACACACACACACACATTATATATATATATATATATATATATATATATATATATATATATATATATATATATATATATACATATACACACACACACATACACAGTAGATCACAAAAATTAGTACCCCCCTCACATTTTTGTAAATATTTTAATTTTATCTTTTCATGTGACAACACTGAAGAAATGACACTTTGCTACAATGTAAAGTAGTGAGTTTACAGCTTGTATAATAGTGTAAATTTGCTGTCCCCTCAAAATAACTCAACACACAGCCATTAATGTCTAAACCGCTGGCAACAAAAGTGAGTACACCCCTAAGTGAAAATTTCCAAATTGGACCCAAAGTATCAATATTTTGTGTGGCCACCATTATTTTCCAGCACTGCCTTAACCCTTTGGGCATGGAGTTCACCAGTCACAGGAGTCCTCTTCCACTCCTCCATGATTTTTTATGAAAAAAATCAACTAACTAGTGTTGAAAAATGATGGAATTTTTAGGCGTACAATCAATAAAAGTTTTTTTATTAAAAACATAAGTACACAGTTTATTCAAAACCTTAAACAGATCTTGACAATCTGAAATTAATATAGAAATAACTACAAGCTGATAGACATCTATGCTAGGTAACATCAATATGGATCCGATAGAGTCACTAAAATTCCAATATATTATTAAAATTTCATCATATAAACGTGACATCAAATAAACAATTAAGGACCATGTGAGAGCAGTTTTGTCATAGAAAAGCTTGTACTTTGTTGCCCTACATGTTACGCGTCATGTAACGCTTCTTCAGGAGCTTTCTATATTTTCTAAGAATAAAAAAGAAAAACATACAGTAAATAAAAATGCAAACACATCTGTGATTTCGATGTGCTATTTTTGGTATCATTGCATGCGATATAGGCTTAAAAAGAGTCAGAATCAGGAAGTCGCCATCCATCACCATGGTAAAGAGAAGGATAAGAAGAAAAGTAAGAAAAGGAAAAAGAAAAACAGAAAAACATAAAATATAAATTATGAAATAAAAATAGAAAAGTATAAAAAGAGAAGGAAAAAAAAAGTAAGAAAAAAAAAAAAAGGAGAGAAGAAAGGTAAACAGGTGATGAAGTGAGAAGGGGTGCATCATGGGAACGAGTGCAATATAGTTACCATGAAGTTTCTAGAATTTACCACTGCTACTTACATTCCCTAGATCAAGGGAGGATTCGGTGGCGCGGGAACTTACTTCCCACCTTCATGGGAACACTTTCTTGGGAAACTGGAAAACAATACTCCTAATAGGGTGAGAATTACTATATTTATAATCTTATACTAAGGTTCCTTATTATTTTATCACTAGTATATATAATAATTTCTTAATATAACTTACTTTTCTATATATCTTCTATATGCAGGAATGTATGTGCACCCATATATATGCATACTTATATATGTGTATGTGAGGGGACATGCAGACGACAATATGTATATGGATATGTGTCGTACATGGAATAATAACGTACTATTGAAAGATTGTGGAACTATATACATACTCACCGTGGCAACGGATCATTTTAAATATATTCTACACCTTTATAATTTAGTGGCCCTTTTTCTCTATGCTCATATACACTATGCAAATAGACTATATGGGTAGATATAAGTATTAAAATAATTTATTATTACAATATTATATGCAGAATATTCTCAACAAGAGATCCAAATATGCTTTAAAAGCACGCTCTTTGACGTCAGCGTAAGGCAATTAGCTCTTGATTCCCCGCTCCACCGAATCCTCCCTTGATCTAGGGAATGTAAGTAGCAGTGGTAAATTCTAGCAACTTCATGGTAACTATATTACATGTAACTTCCCATGATGCACCCCTTCTCACTTCATCACCTCTTTCTCACCTGTTTCTTACCTTTCTTCTCTTTTTTTTTTTTCTTCCTTTTTTCTTCCTTCTCTTTTTATACTTTCTATTTTTATTTCATAATTTATGTTTTTCTGTTTTTCCTTTTCTTTCTTTTCTTGTTATCCTTCTCTTTACCATGGTGATGGATGGCGACTTCCTGATTCTGACTCTTTTTAAGCCTATATCGCATGCAATGATACCAAAAATAGCACATCGAAATCACAGATGTGTTTGCATTTTTATTTACTGTATGTTTTTCATTCTTAGAAAATATAGAAAGCTCCTGAAGAAGCGTTACATGACGCGTAACATGTAGGGCAACCAAGTACAAGCTTTTCTATGACAAAACTGCTCTCACATGGTCCTTAATTGTTTATTTGATGTCACGTTTATATGATGAAATTTGAATAATATATTTGAATTTTAGTGACTCTATCTGATCCATATTGATGTTACCTAGCATAAATGTCTATCAGCTTGTAGTTATTTCTATATTAATTTCAGATTGTCAAGATCTGTTTAAGGTTTTGAATAAACTGTGTACTTCTGTTTTTAATAAAAAAACTTTAATTGATTTAGATTGTACGCCTAAAAAGTCCATCATTTTTCAACACTAGTTAGTTGATTTTTTTCATAAAAATTAAAATTTTCGGGACGTGGCACTTATATTTTGTACTTTGTACCGTATCCACAATACCATTACGTGACGATATGGGGAAAATATACCCTTTAAAAACACTCCTCCATGATGACATCACAGAGCTGGTGGATGTTGAAGACCTTGCGCTCCTCCACCTTCCGTTTGAGGATGCCCCACAGATGCTCAATAGGGTTTAGGTCTGAAGACATGCTTGGCCAGTCCATCACATTTACCCTCAGCTTCTTTAGCAAGGCAGTGTTTGTCTTGGTGATGTGTTTGGGGTTGTTATAATGCCCTACGTCCCAGTCTCCGAAGGGAGGGGATCATGCTCTGCTTCAGTATGTATCAGTACATGCTGGCATTTATGGTTCCCTCAATGAACTGTAGCTCCCCAGTGCCAGCAGCACTCATGCAGCCCCAGACCATGACACTCCCACCACCATGCTTGACTGTAGGCGAGACACACTTGTCTTTGTACTCCTCACCTGGTTGCCGCCACAAACGCTTGACACCATCTGAACCAAATAAGTTTATCTTGGTCTCATCAGACCACAGGACATGGTTCCAGTAATCCATGTCTTTAGTCTGCTTGTCTTCAGCAAACTGTTTGCGGGCTTTCTTGTGCATCATCTTTAGAAGAGGCTTCCTTCTGGGATGACAGGAATGCAGCACCAATTTGACTAATGGTCTGAGCACTGACAGGTTTACCTCCCCCCCCACCCCTTCAACCGCTGCAGCAATGCTGGCAGCACTCGTATGTCTATTTCCCAAAGACAACCTCTGGATATGACGCTGAGCATGTGCACTGAACTTCTTTGGTGGACCATGGCAAGGCCTGTGCTGAGTGGAACCTGTCCTGTTAAACCGCTGTAATGGTCTTGGCCACAGTGCTGAAGCTCAGTTTCAGGGTCAGGGTCTTGGCAATCTTCTTATAGCCTAGGCCAGTGATGGCGAACCTTGGCACCCTGAATCTTTTAGAACTACATTTCCCATGATGCTCATGTACTCTGCAGTGTAGTGGAGCATCATGGGAAATGTAGTTCCAAAACATCTGGGGTGCCAAGGTTCGCCATCACTGGCCTATGCCATCTTTATGTAGAGCAACAATTCTTTTTTTTTTTTTCTCAAATCCTCAGAGTTATTTGCCAGGAGGTGCCATGTTGAACTTCCAGTGACCAGTATGCGAGTGAGAGAGATAGATAACAAATTTAACACACCTGCTCCCCATTCACACCTGAGACCTTGTAACACTAACAAGACTCATGACACCAGGGAGATAAAAAGTGCTATTTGGGGCCGATTTGGACATTTTTACTTAGGGATGTACTCACTTTTGTTGCCAAGCGGTTTAGACATTAATGGCTGTGTGTTGAGTTAATTTTGAGGAGACATCAAAATGTACACTGTTATACAAGCTGTACACTCACTGCTTTACATTGTAGCAAAGTGTTGTTAATGTTTATTATTTTTTTTGATTGGGTAAATAGAACTACTGTAAATGACCATTTTGCATTTTTATATGCAGCAGCTCCTTTACATTTTCCTGCAGACCCGGCAAACTAAAGAGGCAAATTTTGGCCTGTTCGAATATCTGGGCTGCTATTGCACTCATATTTGCGATATTACTACCGCCACTAAATTACAACATCCCTCGGTGCCCTAGCAACCAGGGCAATCCCTGCTCGCTTTGTGTACAAAGTGGCTTACCTCTACATAGTCCATCACCTCTGCAATCCATCATGCAATTTAAATTGCATTTTTCCCTTCTATATGTCACTTTTTGCAGTAGTAAAGGTGTGCCACTTCACAGGCAGTTTTAGGGCATCCCCAAAGCATGTAAAAGGGATTTTTTTCATATATTTGCCTTGTAATTTTTGCATTGCTTTATGTCCCCCAGGGCAGTGCATAACTTCCCATGACCTTAGTTTAATTTTTAGAAGCCCACAGACAAAAAAAAAAAAAAAAAAAAGTCAGCAGGGAAATGCCATTCGAGGACCATTATTTTTTCTAAATTTCACTTTTGTTGTAGCACATTCCACAGCCGTGTGACTTCATTGACAGGTTTAAGGAATCTCAATTTTTTTTGGACTGGCACTTAATTTGGAGTTTCTTTTTATACGAGTTTCATATTCTAAAAGGAGGAATGAAGTGGAGCTTTCTATCAGAGGAACCCAAGTCTTCGGTGTTAGAAGCACATTTTGACCTATATGCAACAAGGGGTCAAACACCTCTGGTGAGCGTACACCCACCATTTGAGCACAAGCGGTGAAGATTAGGCGAATCCAAATCACTGAAGCAATTATTGGATGTTGGGGATTGTCAAACTGGACTTTATCTTCTTTGTAGTCACCTTTACCCTAAGTCAGTGATGGCAAACCTTGGCAACCCAGATGTTTTGGAACTACATTTCCCATGATGCTCTTCTACACTGCAGAGTGCATGAGCATCATGGAAAATGTAGTTCCAAAACATCTGGGGTGCCAAGGTTCGCCATCACTGCCCTAGGTTCCCACTAGTGCGATGCGGGAACCAGCGCAATTCAAGCGCCGCTTCCCGCGTCGCTCGTCTCTCGAAGGCAGTTTACACTGCCTTGTGCGAACCGCTGCGGGTGTCATTAACAAAGTTAATTTTTTAAATCATAATTCCATAAAATGGACATACAGAATGAAAAGTGTAGATACCATGAGAAATATGACCCAGGCAAATGTGTATGTGTAGAAAGAAAAAAAAAAAAAAAAAAAAAAAAAGAAGAAGAAAGAAAAACCCAAAATAGGTCCTTTTTTGTCACACATTTTATTTATGAATATAATAAAATCAAAGTAAACATTTACCCTTTAGTTGTACACCATAGTCCCAATGATTTCAAAAACCAATAAATAAAATAACAGAATATCTTTTTCAGCCACATGTCTACAGAAAGCACGCTCAAAACTGATTCCTATCATAAATAATGTATTTATTGCATATGGCTATTAAGACAGCATCCAAGATCAATAAAGATTAAATATAATGCACTACCCTAGGTTTTGTTTATCCAGGTCTCCAGCAGCATCATATATATTTATATTTATATATATCATCTCTCACATACCATACACCCACACACACACGCCATGTCCATCGGAAGACACTGCAAGATAAGTTAAGTCTCTTGTCATACCACAATTGTAAGAAATATATTTAACATCTTGATATTCAGAAACAATATGTACCCAGTAAATAAAGAATAAAATACTGTTTGAGAACCTTTAAATTTTACAATATCAAAATATTTTAAATTTAAGGGACTGTGGGCAAAAATGCACAAAAAATATGTAAATATACACCATAGGGTTTCTGCAAAACCTGTACATTTTGGTTGTTTTGTTTGTAAACTAAACTTCAGATTTAAATATTGCATATGCCTCATGTGAAATTTACAGAGCCAAGCTAGGTTTTACTATATGTTGCTCAACCATTAATATGACTGGTAACAATACTACCGAGACATTTCTCCTATAGGTCTATATTTTCATTAAAAAAAAAAAAAAATCAAATATTGACCTCTGCAGGTCACAACGTTCAGTGCCGTAAATTACTTAAGGTAGCAAATATTAATTTTTGATTTGGAGACTAAACCAAAATATTTGAGAAAGTTTTAACATTTTTCTTTTTACAATATATTAATTTATAAAAGTATGCTGTACACATTTTAACAGACCAGTTCTCCTAATGGTCTGTGCATTATACTCTATAAAGCGGCACTTCCCCTCAAGAATTGAACTATAAAAAGGAGATATAGAAAAAGATATGAATTTACATTCACTCTTGTCTGGAAATACAATCCTTCTTAGTAAGACTTTTTTTGTTGTGTTAGCAGGAAGACGTGATGTTTTTAAATACATTGTCTGCATCCATCGTTTAGAGTCCAAAAAATTATTTTGTTGTTCAGAGATGAACTGTTGTATGCGTTAGGCATAACCGATTCTCCATTTGCTATTGTTCTGGGAGCCAAAACCAATGTGGTTCCCAATGGAAGCCTTTTAAGGAATGACCTTTGAACCCCTCACACGCCAAAAAAACAAAAAATGTTTTGGTACCCAAATAGAAGTCACAATTAATTGAATGCCTTTTACTTAGTAGACGGTGACGCCCACCACCATTTTCGGCTTTGATATGACTTGGTGTGTTTATAAAAAAAAAAAAAAAAAAAAAATTCAGACATTTAGCAAGGATTAGGAAGTGAATGATCTACAGTGAAGTTCAAGAGACAAAGTCCTTTTGAGAAAATATACCTCGATTCTGCTTGTACCTTCAAAAAAAAAAAAAAAAAAAAAAAAAAAAAAAGGGTAATGTCCCCCTCTGTAAAATATCTCTGATACATTTTCCAAGTAAAAATAGAAAGGCTGTAAAATATTCGTATACCTGATAAATCAGTACTTACCGAGAAGAGTAATGTTAGACATATCGCCCAACAGTTTGAAATCTACAACCAGGACATTAATGCCGCATACACACGATCGGAAATTCGGCCATCAAAAGAACGATGAGAGCTTTTGGTCAGAAAATGTGACCGTGTGTAGGCTCCAGCGGACTTTTGCTGGCCGAATTCCAGCCAGCAAAAGATTGAGAGCATGTCCTCAATTTTTCGGTCGGAAAAAGTTCCAATCGTAAATTCCGATCGTCTGTAGCAATTCCGAAGCGCAAAATTCCTACGCATGCTCAGAAGCATTGAACTTCATCTTCTCGGCTCGTCGTAGTGTTGTACGTCCCCGCGTTCTTGACGGTCGAAAGTCCAGAGAACTTGTGTGACCGTGTATGCAAGCCAAGCTTGAGTGGAATTCCGTCGGAAAAACCATCCAAGATTTTTCTGACGGAAAATCCGCTCATGTGTACGCGGCATTAGGGTCCTCCTCTGATCACTCCATTTTGTAAAACTCTGCATCTGCAAGATCCTTCCACCAACATATAACCAGATGGAAAACATGGAGCTGGGAGCCCTGCAATCCTTCGGTTATACTTTCAAAGATTAAGCTTGAAAGATCACAAAGCAATCTCAGAGGGGCACGTGGCATTCAGGGGACAATACTAGAGCAACTGGTCGGCCAGGAAGAGCTGTGCCAAGAGGCTAGCCCATTAAACTGCAGTGTTGTTACAGCACATTAGTTTAGATGAATATTCCATTGGGTGACATTTTTGGTTAAGCACAATGCAGTTGTGTGCGTGTATTACAATCAACGTCCAAAATAAAAGTACCTTAAACAAAAAAAAAAAAAAAAAACATAAAAGTTGTCAATAGTAGTAATATTGTATCAACACATAAAATCTCTTGTTGAAAACATACATACATTTTGAATGTCAATGATATAAAGCAAACAAAAAAAAAAATTATAAAAAAAAAAATCACCGTTCTCAGCCTGTGGCTTGTGTACATACAGTAATCTGCTAGATCAATCTGTAAGGAGTCAAATGAAGCTCTATGTAACCATGTAGTGCATGCGTCTAACAGCATAAGAGAAGAAAACAAGTCCATTAGTCACATTTTTGGTCCACATTTAAAAAGAGAAAATGCAAAACGTGCACGACTGCATTATGTTAGAGTTGCCATGCCACTTGGTGTCATGAGGTTTCCAAGTAAACTGCACAGTCAATAATTTTGATTCAACAAGCAGATGTTCTTTCGCTGTAGAATAAGGCCGAACACTTCTTCAGTAACTTCATTGCACAAAGAAAAAAAATCAACATATCACCATATTTTAAAATGTATTACTTTCCTTGATTCGTGAGGTAGGGGCGAGCAGTACCATTTTTCTGACAATATGGGTAATGTTACTGCCTTACGTGACGTCCCAGCCTACAGAAGAATAAATAAGAAGAGTTGATGAAGGCCTCGTCATTCCTTGTGTGTTCATGGTGAATTTCATGATGTCTGAAGCAAAATGATAGACTGTAAATAATGCCATCCAAATAGATCAAGTCTGTCTTGGTAGCTGTCTGGCACGCGTCCTCCACAGTATATACCTGAGCGGAAACCAATCAAACCGCACTAGCGGAAAGAGGGAGACTTTAGCAGCATCTGATCACAAAATAGGCCCAAGGATCTTTTCTGTGGCGTATTTAAGTTTGGAACCAGTACCTTCACTCTGAAAGGCGAAAAGAAGAAGAAAAAAAAAATATTAGATATGTGGTGGCAGTCTATTTTCATTTTAAAGGCTAAATCCACATTTAAAAAAAAATCCCCAATTCATACACAATCTTTTCTAGTTCAATCTGAAGACGGATATGATATCAACTGTCAAAAAAAATAAAAAAAAAATAAACCATGCTTCCTTGTATAAGGACTGTACTGTTGGTGCATGGAAGTGCAGAGGTGTCCTTTCACCTCATTCCAACACTCATGTGATTATAGCATTAAAAGCTGTATTAATCCCAAATGCAAACATGTATTATATTGCAGTTTACCAAGTCATAGATGCGATAGCTGTATTAGTTCCCTTATTTAGGCTTCCTTTCTTCAATTTTCATCTGGTGATCCAGCCAGCAAGTCTGTTGTGCTCTCCAGCAGAATGCATCAGTTTACATGGATGAGGCAAACTACTTAATACGGTTTACCGTAGCCGATTATAAAAGTGGGATCTGAAGTTTGGCTTCTATTAGTCAGTGTATCTTAATCTAAATCTGCCAATGCATTAAACACTACCACCCCCCAGACTGACAATGCTGCACTCTGCTGTGCCTCCCATGTTCATTCATCCAGAGTTAATACAGGGGAGGTGTATTATTGGCCAGATCAACAGGTGAAAACATAGGGGGAAAAAAAAAAGCTAAAGAAAACTGATGCAACCACTACATCTAATGATTGGTAAGCTACAATATAATCCATTTGTTTTGTGCGTTTAATACCGCTTTAAGACCCCATCACTTCGCACTCAAGAAATAGCTGCATGAAGTTGGAACGGGAAAAAAATCCACATGGGTTTCAATACAATTCTATTGCAGAAGGGTTGTTTTTCTCATCAAATGTGATGCTATTTTTTTTTTATAAATGAAAATACATGCAGTTTAAATACAATAGAATATATAGTCCATCTCCCTTCCTCTTTTTTTCCCCTCCATCTCTCAGCTTTTTTATTTTTTTTGCCATTTTAAAACTTCATGTTGTCTGGAAGCGATGTTCATTGGCTATGCCCCCAGGATGGACTACACATCTACGTCCAGACAAAATCCGCTCTATGGAAATTGTAGCACAATGAGCAAAGCATGTGCCCAGAAATAACCACACTTCTCACTCTAAACTAGTAATCAGTTCTGAGTGCACCGGTTTTAGTAAATCTTCCCCATGGTATACTTGATATTTGAGAATGATTGATGTAAAAAGATATTTGAGTCTAGCATCACTTTAAATATGTGACAACTTACATTAACCGTTGCGAGTACAATATGTCAGATAAACTATTCTTGTCAGATTCTTAAGAAGTAAAAAAGAAGGAAAAAAATTAAAAAATTAAAAAAAAAAAAAAGGGGAGGATGAAGGAAGAAAGAAGAAGATTCACAAAACTGCAAATACAGGCATAAGCCAATAACCCATGGTCTTTTCTCATACATTATGACCAATCCTAGAAACAACCAATCATTGTACAGAAGCACTGAAAACCATTCCCAGATCATAAATAACTAACTTTGGTTAAGACCTACAACTTATAAACCGTTTCCAGGTTATAAACCACTATCTTTGGTTAGGACCAACAACTACCTTTGGTTATGGCACCATCAACTGATAACTTATTCCAGGTTATAAACAACTACCTTTGGTAAAGGACCAGCAAACTACTTTTGGTCAAGGACCAGCAACTGATAGTTGTTTTCAACCAAAAATAGTTGTTTATAACCAGTTAAAGCGGATCTGCACACAGTTTTTATAGTTTAGCTCACTTGTTTCCAAATGTAGCCCAGAGTGCTCAATGGACATTTTTTTTTTTGTGCATACCTTTAGATAGGTGGCCTGGTGTATTTTCCCTGTGTTATCTCGCTGCGGCTGTGGGTGGGGATTTTGGGGGTATCCGCATCATTTCCTGTCCCCGCCGCACTGTCTCCTGGGACCTTGTGTCATTCATCCCAGGAGTCAGTGCGGAGATCTGCCGCGAAATCTCGCGGGATTTCTCGCTCTCCCCCTTCTGAGAGAGCTTCACATCACAACGGGGGGCGGGAACTTCCTAAGACGCCACCTGTTGTGATGGCAACAAAGATGTTTACGCCGCTCGGCACAGTCACCACTGAGCATGTGCGGGAACCAGCAAGGAATGCTGGTACATCCACTGTAATGGAACAAGGAAGTGATTGCTTGTGGGCTTCAAATGCCCACAAGTAAGATGAAAACTGCTGTGCATTATTTTTATAACTGACGATTTTACAGAAAAAAAACGGACTTGGATACCGGAAAGGAGCACTAAAAGTGTGTCGGACTTTAGAAAGATAGGAATTTTAAAAACTGTAAAAAATAAAAAATTGTGTGTGCAGATCCGCTTTAACAACCGTTCCCAGTCCAACAAGTACCTATGGTTAAGTTGACCAAATGATAACTATCCCCCACAGCGTTTCCTCCATACTACAGAATGTTTTACTCTGCCTTGCCAAGCGCCACCATTTCAAACAAAATATGGTATGAATGCAGTAAACTATTCAGACCATGAGATCATAAAAAAAAAAAAAAAAACACACACACATCCAATTCACACACAACAGAATCCACTTGTTCTACAATAGCTTATTCTTGTAAAATTGAATCTGAAGAAAATAGAAGACTCCTCTCTTCCTCTTTCCTTTCACTGAAAATGTAAAAAGGAACATGTTACACTGGTTTATTCTGAAGTCAAGTAAGCATGTAAATTACACTTGACTAGAAACGCTGAAAATATTTGTTTCTCTAAAGTACTTTCCAGAAGTGTATTTGAATTATTCACCTGTGATCAGGTTACAGCACGCAAAGCAGTGGCATGCCCTGTAGGAACCTCTGCAGTGCTAATCCACTAAGAAAATCACAATACCTTTGCTATGCTTTCATCTGTCTGACTGTATACAACCCAGCAGGAAGTTTACAGCGGTATCTCCTACTACACTCGTATAGAACATGGATTGCTGCACGGTGTTCTTTGCTTTTATTAATTATACACGACTGTTGCTTTTTCAGGAATATTTAAAAATCTGTGCTACCCATTATTGTGCAAAAAAATTGCATTCTTTTAGGGATCATTCACACCATACGTGCATGAAAACTGATGGGAAATCTGCGCAGAGACATGAGTTTACATCAGTTTTCATGTACGTTGACATCAGTTTTCATGCATGTCAGTTATGTGCACTGTTCACACCAATGTTGATTTCATTTTCCGTGCAGAAAAGTGCACACACGTTGCAGATTCTTGCGCACACAAAAGAGAAAACAAAAAATAAAAAACACATAGAGAAGTACACATGTATGGAAAAACTGAGGTCTCTGCATCATGGTGTGAAAGAGGTCTTAGGCCCCTTTCACACATGCGGACCGTACATTAGATCAGTTCAGTCACGTTTTTTTATCATCAGTTGTTGTCAGTAAACATCAGTTTTTATCCATTTTCATTTCCGTTTTTCGTCCGTTTTTCATCCGTTTATGTCCGTTTTTTTTTTTTTTTAAAGTTTTTCATGAATTATGGGATTTTTTTTTTTATGAAAAACGGATGTCAGCGGATCGGATGTGAACGGATCGTCCGCTAACGTCCGTTTTTCGTCCGTTCCGTTTTTTTTACGGAAGACAAAATAGGGTCTTCTTCCGTTCAGAAAAACGGACCTTAACGGAGACGGATGTTAACGGACGTTAGCGGATTATCATCCGCTAACGTCCGCTATCCCATAGACAAGCATTAATGTCCGTTTTCATCCGTAAACGGACGTATGAAAAAACGGACGAACGGTCCGCATGTGTGAAAGGGGCCTTAGTGTCCATGCTAACTGCCCATCTGTGTCAGTTAAAAATAGCCAACTGGAATAGATCATGTGATCTACCAAGAAATGGTAGAGTTAAAATTAGGCACTTCATTCCATCCAGGAAAACATATTTCAAGCTGGCCATACTCTAGTAGAATTTTGTTAGAACATTTTCATGTGTGTAATCTTCGTCAAAATTAGGGAATGAGTCTAAGCTTTCCCCACCCTACTAATTTGTGTCCCCACTGAGATGTAGACAGACTCGAAAAACTGGCAACCCCTGGTCCAATGATAGTGATCCACTTAAAGAGGAAGTAAACCCTCTTAAGTAAAAACAGAAAAAAAAAAAAAAACCTGCAAGACAAAGGCATAATTAGCTAGTATGCATAGCATACTAGCTAATTATGTATCACTTACCTGAGATCGAAGCCCCGGCATCGGTCCTCTTCTCCCCCTCCGACATCTTCTCCCGGAGTGACTTCCGGGTATCGCGGCACCGGCGCTGTGACGTCACGCGCATGCGCACGAGAGCGGCATAGTAACAACTGAAGCATCGGCATATAGCGCCGTTGCTTCAGTTGTCGCAAGTGCGCATGTGCCGCATGACGTCGGCACATGCAAATACAGGTATATCTCCTAAACCGTGCAGGTTTAGGAGATATCCTTGTTAGCTACAGGTAAGCCTTAATACAGGCTTACCTGTAAGCTAAAGTTGTAAAAGAGGGTTTACTTCCTCTTTAACCATTGAGGCAGTCTTACTTGACAGTAGGATGATGGCAGTTGGCAGGAATTACGCTAGCCATAGATCATGCAATTCTCTTCTTCAACCATCAATTAAAAGGGGAAAAAAAATTAAAAAAAAAAAAAAGGATGGATTACTCCATCAATACAGACATTATTGATGAGGGAATCCCTCCTGCTGCACAAATGTATTCTGATTGCAGGGGGTTTCACAGCTATCAAAATACAATTATCAAGGATTGTGGGAAAAAAAAAAACCCTTGACAGGTTGGTTGCACTAAAGTTGATTGATAGATTGACTTCAATATACCCAGCCTGCCCATAGATCAGGGATATGCAATTAGTGGACCTCCAGCTGTTGCAGAACTACAAGTCCCATGAGGCATAGCAAGACTGACAGCCACAAGCATGACACCCAGAGGCAGAGGCATGATGCAACAGCTGGGAGGTCCGCTAATTGCATATTCCTGCCATAGATGGGTTGAAATTCGGGTGAATTTAAGCTTGAGTTTAGCGGTGCAGTAACAAAATTAAGACACAACATAATTTATAAAGTGGCTTTTAATAAAAATAAGTGTGCATTATGCTCCACTTGCTTTGGTACGCAAAAAAAAAAAAAACACAGAAGGAATGCCTGGTGGTCAAAGTCTCACCGCCAATCAGGGAGGTCTCTTTACAGCTTTAAGAGAACTTTGTGGGATAATGCAGGCGCCACATGGATTTCCACAAATTTTGAACATAGCAGAATCTGTAGTCCACTCTAAACAGGAGTGTAGTTTAGAGAAGGGCACAAGAAAAAATAAGTAAATAAAGAAAAAAATAAAAAAGAAGAAGAAGGAAGAAGAAGCAATTCTGGCTAATAAAAAGGTAATAGAAGGATTCCTGTGGCATCTGCTCCTATTCAAGTTGTAAAAGTCTGCTTAAATTGCTTTGAAGTCAATGATGCCTATGGAGTAGAAGGGGTTAAGGGGATTCCTCTGCGTTCTTGCGATCAGCCACAGGTCTGAACAGCTGCCTATTGCTTTAGCGTGTGGCCCATCTGTCACAGGGGAAAATAAGGAAATTCCTGCTTCCTGTCTGACTTCTGTTTTCATACGGACTGAAAGATAAAGTTTGTCAAAGGAGTTTGTTCCACTACTATTTTCTGCCTACATTACTACACACTTGATTTGGATGGAATACATTTCTACGTACTAAACTAGTACGATGTTGACTCAATATGTCCTATGTCAACATCATACCAATTTTCACATCATATCCATCTCCGATGACGTGGGAAAATCTCTAAACTCATCATCATCAGCGCACAACTTGGAACCTGCGATAACTGTTGCCTTTGCTTTGTGTGCATAAGGAGATTCCCTCAAACAAGGACAAGCAAAGGTTGAACTATCTACGTGAATGGAAATTATACCATTATGTAAACATTTGCATTTATAAGCGTTCTGAGATACCCTGCTTGAGGCATCATCATATTTGGAAGGAACATCCTCTTCTGTAATATTCAAAGCTGAACACTGGACAAAAAATATAAAAAAATGCAAAATTATTGAAGGTCTATATTAAAGTGGGGGCCGCATCATTCATTCACAGAGCTCTGTGTACAAAGGAACTACAAGCCCCGACATACCTTGCGGCTGTCGGCTTGTAGTTCTCAATGAAGTTCATTGTTCATGGAGTCTTCCTGTCAGGGTGAAACTGCTTGGCTGTACAGGGTAGACAGCTCACACTGACAGTCTGCAGGAGACCTGCATGTCAGTGATCTGCTGACCGCTGGTGCAATGCTTTCCAGGCTACTAAAAATAAAAAAAAGTAGTATATTGTAAATGCACATTTTTTTTTTACCTGAAAAAACATGTGCATTCATTTATTTATTTTGGAAAGGGAAGGAGGGGTGTAGCAACTCATAACTAAATCCGAAATGTTCTTTTCTTTCTGTGACTATACCACAAGAACTTATATAGAAAGAAGATATTTTTTTTTTTTTTTCGGGTTTTTTGATATTGTATCAAATACCAGAACGATGTTCTGGGAATGTCTGGGAAAGGGAATGTCTAGAAAACTGACTACGCTCATACAATGTTAAAAGCGGAGTTCCACCCTAAAGTGGAACTTCCGTTCATCTGAACCCTCCCCCCCCTCCGGTGCCACAATTGTCACCTTTCAGGGGGAAGGGGGGTACAGATACCTGTATAATACAGGTATCTGCATCCACTTCCGGGCATAGATATCCGCAGAATCTGTGGGTATTTACGCCACTTCCTGCGGGGCTCCCGCTTTAAATGAAAGCATAATTCAAAGAAAATATATGACACAGAATTGGTATTCTAAAAATTTAGGGGTACCTATAGAGACAGTAAATATTCCAATATTTTTGATGGTTTACCTTTTCCCACTGGGAATGCGCACTGGCACGCTTACATACTTTTTCTTTTTTTGAATATCAACACTAAAAAGGTTTTAAAATACTATCACTCCTCATATCTGACATTTAAGCCTTCTAAAGTTCTGCTATGTGAATGGGAACATGAAACAAAACCTAAAAAAAAGGTAGGCGTTATGCCAATTAAGCTGTGAAAGTGGAAATACCCTTTGAAAAAAAAAAAAAAGGGGGAAAGCATGAGGTTTGTGAGGTCAGTTGTTAATTTGTGTGGTTGTTTGAAAACAGATATAGAAAATATGGGTGACAGAACATGAATTCTGGTGCTGACGCAACATTTTCGACTCCACTAATTGACGTTACTAGTGGTGGAGTTATGTTCCAAGATGTCCACCCAGTAATGCCAATTAAAACAGCATGTAGCTGCAGCTCTCATGGCCTTCTGCGTGCTGCAAGTGGCATACCACTCTGTACCATCTTCATACAGATCTCAATATCCAATGGTTCTGAAGCACAAGGGAATTGTGGTCCCAATGTGGTAATGTAAACAGGCCGAGCATGGCTGCTCTCTGCTATACACTAGAGACAGATAAGGAAGCAAGAAAATCAAAGAGGTCACATGAAGAGCTGACAGCGAAAATAAGGTATTTATAAGATTTTAATGTTCTTTTTGCTGTACAGTGACCTGAGACAGAAAAGTCTTGCGTGATCAGGACGTGGGTATCAATAGAGAGAAAATTCATATGAATATTCTATTAAAAAAAATAAAAATAAAAAGTAAAAACCACATGAGCAGAATACGAAGGCAGCGCTTGGCTGCGGCAATGCATCAGTCCTTCACTGCGAGTTTACCAATTAGCCTCTGGTTACATTACTATGCAAACACAATCTCCGTTTGGCAGTCTAGCTTTGACAGCCCCAAGGCTGCTACAGAAGACACACGAAGCAACAAGTACATCTATTTTTATATCTCCACAGGAAAATGCTAATCACTTTCTATTCTTCCTAAATCATTCGCACCTGGGATTGTACAAAGCTGTTACTATGTACGGCTAACAATATATTTTTATTTTTTTTTACATTATTGATGTACACTTCAAGGGAGCCGATTGTGTCAGAAAGGAATTTCCTACACAGAAATACTGCCCCATTAATTAAGAAATGTTTCCTTATATTGTCTTGGCTTATTGACGCGAGCGTGTGCGTATTTTGTGCATGGAACATAGGTTCTTGAAGAAGATTCTGCACGCAACACGCGCCTAAAGTTGCTCATGTTTAGACACGTACCATTTTTCTAAAACAACTTTACGCATACATGTGTTTATACACATACAGGCGTTTAAAAAAAATAAAAATAAAAAAAAAATAGAGGGACTGAAAAGGGTATAGTTTTATTTGGCAGTCTGATGATTCAGCTATAAATGGGCACATCTATGCTTGTTTGTTGGGTAGCTTTTGAGAGCCAACTGATAAAAGGTTTTAGCATTTTGTCATGAAAGATTGCATGCCATACGTATGGATATATCCAGAGCCATCTCTTTCATGTATGCATGCACTGTATAAATACATACAAATCTCATTACATAAAATAAAAAAATAAATAAAAATTATGATTAAGCCAATTTAATATATTCATCGTTTCCAAGTGCAAAATATACATTTTATTATTAATGCACATTCCATTCCAGATGTTTCCACCTAGCTAAATCAAAAAAGTGCATTCAGCATGTCTACATGCTTCGTGAATGTCTATTCACTACATCAGAAGTAGCTTTGATTGCAGTTATCTACAGGATAAGACATCATACAATTAGAATTTTTGAGCATTTTATTATGCACCCTTCCTATTAATCTGACTATATCTACACAGTAGCAAAGCACTGGGTTTAACTTCCCACCTTGTCTGTTTTTGATGTCACTATTTTTATTTATTAACAATATAATGTACACTACGTTTTTTTCCCTATAGACTTCTTTTATACTTACATTTGGTAAAGTCATGGGCTATATTAACCTTAAAATTCCATCCGCGCTGGATCTGCCCTCAGTTTGTTCTTCTAAGGCAGGGGTGCCCAACCAGTGGCCCGTGGAGCCCTCTAATGTGGCCCCCCTACCTCCTATTTGGGATAGCAAGCACAGATCGCAGGTTGCCATCCCAGAGCATCAGTGTTGTGAATGAAGCCGGTGGTAGAGAAAGCAAGCGGCTGCGGAGAAGAGCCACATAAGCCAATGCTGCCTGTATAGAGCCGGCTCCTGTCACAGATGGAGTGATACCCAAATGCGCTCTGCCTGGGACAGTAACAGCCTGCGATACCTGAATGGAAGACTTATTAAAAAGGTAAGTTTATTACTAAAATCACTGTGTATATTTGGGCATATCTGTTCTGCAGTGGTTACCAGGCTGCTTTCAAACTGATCCCCAGGTGCACCTGTGGATTACCTGCACTCAGCCACAGACTCCTGTTATTACCTGCGGGTTTGGTGCACTTTAAGAAAGTGCAATACATCTGCAAGATAGAATATACTGCAAGTCTAGGGTAAAGTGCAGCTAACCTGCAGGAAAGCCACAGGTGTACTGCACCTGTGTCTGCTCTGCATATGCAGAGTGGACATAGGCCTGTCATCCGCCCGCTCCATTGATTGTGGCCCGTGACCTGTTACCAAGTCGCTTAAGTGGCCCACGACCGTGTACCAAGTTGCTTAAGTGGCCTTCGCTCTTCAAAAGGTTGGGCACCCCTGTTCTAAGGCCTTGCAGGTTATAATCTCAACTCACGGGGCAGACGTCCCTTGCGGTCACCATTTGGAGGGATTGCCAAGTTTATTATTTTAAGCTGTTTTATAAGGATTCAGTTCTACGGTTACCATTGGGGCTGGAATCAAGCCATACCCCTCTCTCAAGCTATATATTCACCATGTGAGATTATTAGAATTGCTAAATGGGTTATATATTTGATGTTTAATTCTGTGGATACTTGCAGTAGCATCTACTCCTGATGAAGTGCATAGACATTTATGGAGCACGTCAGCATACTTGATGCAATTTTTTTGCTTTAGCCATGTGAGAACTGTAAAAGAATACGTGCATTAAATAGTAAAAGGATTCCCCCCCTACTTAAAATGTGATTATAATAAGCCACCTTACTATTTTTAATATGTTTTTTTTTTTTAATATATGTAATGTGAGGTGTATGTATTTAATAAATTTGTATTTACATATGTATGTAAATTGTTTGTCAGTGATATGCTGCATAAAAATCCCATGGGCAAAAACGTATTGTGTTGTGTACTTGTTAACTAGAGATGGAGGCACATCACTTTGTGCACCACATCATAACCAAAGTTTCCACTTTGTTTTGTGCTCATGTATTCCTGCACCTAATTTTCAGGTCAGGATCACCAAAAAGGTAGACTCCTACAACGCAATGCGAGCTTCAATGCTTTCCATTATGGTTTTGCCAATTAGCATTATATAGAGGAGGGGGAAGGCACAGAGCCAAAACATGAATGGGTGATATGTAGTTGACTTCAAGTTGCCTGCTGTCCCTTTGCAGGGAAAGTAAGTAAATGCGTAAGTTGATACCACTTAGGGATTTCAACAACCCCTTATGTCTTTCCAAACATCCTGTCTTCAAAGAAGACCTCCAGGAGGGGCTTTTATAGCTAAAAACAGTCCTCTTAAAACAATCCAACTACAACTTTAGTGAAAGGACCACCTTCTCTGCACATCAAGGTCATGTGAATGTATATTGCATCTAGAAGCAATGGGGTAACTTTGCAAGATCTCCTAAACTCATTACATAGCTTTCCTTCATAGCAACGCACCACAAATTCTCCGGAAAAGGTGAGGTTGTCTGGCTACACCTATGATCAGGTTACAGTGGGAATCCCAAGTTAAAAAATAAATAAAATGATAAATAGTAGGGACACCCAGCAAAATGCTAGTTTGGGTGGAACACTATTGAAAAAGAAAAAAAAGGTGTCTAAATGAGGACAACCCCTTTAATAAACATGGAATGGGACTTGTATCATTGCACAGATCAGCACGTTGTTTGCTCTCAACAGAAACAGAGCATGCCCTATGAGAAGTTCAAATGGCAGTTCTTTCGTTTACTCTGTAAACATTTGCAAGACGGGATGTGAAACTTGTTCGGTAGTAACCTCAGCGGTGCGCACCTCATCTTAAAACAGAAAGCCATTCCTTTTCCCAAAGTTTGGGGACACATATTAAGGTGAACCTGTGCATTGCCTATGCAGGGGGCTTGAAGGGGTTCAAATAAGCCAAAAGTGGACTTTGGTGGCAGCCCCTAATAAAATTGCACGGTACTTCTGGATATGTAAAGCAGGCAACTCAGTCCCCCTTCTCATGCGACAGTTCTGCTACCGGGCTGTTCGGGCACTGAGCGCCGTCATGGGGTAGGTATTTCAAAAGGCTACCTCTCTCTGCTCTCTTAGGGGACAAACAGAATGATGAGAGAGCAAAAAGGTAAGGGAGTTAAACTGCCTGTGGGGCTGCCATTAAAATAGAAAGTGAAACTTTGCCATGCATGGGCAAAAGCATAGGTTTTATGTTAAAGGATGTCGAAGCTGATCATATTGTAGCTTACTCGTTTTTCAATGTGATGGCTGCTTATTTATTTTTTTTCCTTTTTTTAAGGATATGCATTTTCTGCTAACAAAATTTAATGGGAGGTGGTGTTTGTAGCAAAAATCCACATTGCAGACCAGGGTGATAACACTACAGTTCACCACCTATGCAGTACATGTAGTGTGTTATTAGCATTTTTTCGATTGCACTAGTAAGGAGAAAAAAAAAAAAAAAAAAAAAAAAGAAGAAGAAGGACAAATGCAGCCACCATATCTAAAGCTTGAGAAGCTTTTGGGGTGTAGCCTCCCCATGTGTAGTAAAGACACGTGGTGCTGTTATTACCCATTGTCTTGATAACGTGCTAAATAAAAAAAGTTTTACATAACCCTTGAGTTTAAAGCTCATGCCACCTGGTAGCTTACAAGTTAAAGTTTGGGTGCATTTCTCTGCCCGAGAGCCACAGGTGCTGCGTGTAGTTGCCCCATAGCCTTGAATGGCTTTTATACTCCTGTACTTGTGTAAATACACAAAAAAAAAAAAAAAGTCCTGATGCTACTGTGCTCCCTGTGATGAGCAGTTCCAGATGCAGATCAGTGCTTTTATTCACCTGCCCCCCATCTATTCACATTAAAACACATCTATAAAAAAGGTGCTATGCTCCTGTCTAGGTAGCCGTATGGGCAATCTCACTCTGTTGCTGACCACACACACACACACACGAGAAGCCCAGGACCTGCAAAGGAGAAGTGACAGCAATAGAATGGATGATCAGATATGCCTCTGCCGGGAGCAAGAAAGCAAAGCTCCATATGTCTGGTCCAGGTTGTGATCACCACCTTGCTGTGCCTGAGGCACTCTGCACCACAGGGGAGCCAGGTGGGGGAGTAGAAAGCTGAACATGAAGGAAGCCATTTCCCCCCCCCTCAACCCTTCCAGCTTGATTCCTTATCAATGGATGAAAGAGGTGGGCACTGAGCCAAAGGAGGCTGTACGGGGCGGCATGGGAGAGAGGAGGGAGTGGGGACAGCACCACGAGGAACCAGGGACAGGCAGTGCCAAAACTTGAAGAATGTGGAGCCCACTTTCATGTCTCCAGGCTGTCCTACAGAAGTGTCCCCCAAAAAGCCAGTTAGGATTAGAAAACAAGAGTAAACACAGCACAATAGGATCTGATTGGGTGATAGAGGGGAACAACTGAGGAATGTGAAGGCACCAAGGGGTCACAGATAAGAAGGTGGAGGAGGAATGGCTACTGATACCATAATCAACAACTGGCAAAACAAAAAAAAAAAAAAAAACTCTGAATTAGGCATTACCCAAAAGGCAAACAAAAACTTTTTTTGTTTTGTTTTACTATGAACAGTCGCATGATTACTTTTTTTAAAGATATAAAAGTTAGTTTCATCTAACATATAACCAGTACAAAGAAAAAAAAAAATGTACACCTGTGTGCAGTAATGAGATGCAGAGCCAATGCCCCTAAACCAAACACAAAGAAAATGATCTGCGATATCATGAAGGCTTACAGAAATTAGAGTTATTTAGATATGTCTTTCAAGTTGCTGTTAACTTTCCCTGTTGATACTGGTATCAACTAGTTTGGTATTAGTCTAATGCCACCATCTCTGACCCTTTCCATTAAACCAAGCTGCTCAACAATGCCTAATCCATGCGTCATATAATCCTCCTTAATACTGTATAAACTCTGGGTGATGTTTGGACATTTTTTTTTTAATTTAGTGAGAACATCTTGGCCTATTTCAAAGAATAGACCAGTATCAAAACATTTGCACCACGGAGCGAGTAAAAATGGCAACGTAAAAAAAAAAAAAAAAAAAATATTACTTAAGAGGCTAATCAAAACACATTAAAACATGCAATGGGGAATTTACTAAAACTGAAGTAGATGTGCATAGTAACCAATTAACTCCTAGCTTCAGTTACGCTTTGAAAATAAAAGCTAGAAGCCGACTGGTTGCTTTGCATGACTGCTTCAGATTCTGTCTGCTCTAATCTTAGTAAACTGTCCCCTGGTAGGTTATCCTAGCTAAAAATGTCAAACGCAATAAGTATACATGTTGTTCCTTGTTTTGTAGCTTCCTGTTTTACGGTTCAGGCTGTGTGTTAATCTTGCCTCTGCAGTTCAAGAGCCATTATTCCTCCAGTATGAACATTTATCAAGGCATATTCCAAATCAAGCTCCCCATCAAATGAGCCTAGTTGTGGGTACTATGTCAACCTTGACTTAGTCACCTTCCTTATTCACTTTGCCGAAAGTGACTTTGTGAACTACAGCCAATTTGATCAAAGATCCCCCCCAACTGCTAAATGTAAACAAATGGGCCTAGCTATACTGGCCGATATTACCAATACATGGCAATGGCCATATTTGGTCAATAATGGGAATCTTCTGCTTGGCATCTAAGTGTTGCTGGGGATTAACTGGTTGCTACTACATTTTCATCTTAGCAACTAATAATGCTCTGTAGCCGACAGCATCTTAGCAACAACTGATTTAGCAGTGAAGATAGAGTGTCCAGTATGAACACTCTGGCTTCAGTGCCCCCCCCCCTGTCTTGATGCAATTTCTCTCCGACAGGTACATGAACATGCAATGATTGACAGGTACATGAATTTGTTGGACACAGACATTTATCGTACAGAGGCACCACAAAATTCTAATAAGTGTTTACAATACGTTCTATGTATCCAAGGGCTTATTGTGGATTTAAGACCCCTTTCACACTGTGCCGTCAGCGGTAAATCTGTGCTATTCAGCCGCTAGCGGGCGGTTTTAACCCCCCGCTAGCAGCCGAAAAGGGGTTAAATTCGCCCACAAAATGGCGGTATCACATCGCTGCCCCAGTGATTTCAATGGGGAGCAGCGGTGAGTTCACCGCTCCAAAGAAGCTGCTGGCAGGACTTTTTCTGATGCCCTGCCAGTGCACCGCTCCAGTGTGAAAGCCCTCAGGCTTTCACACTGGAGTGAATGGAGACGCTTTTTTCCTGGCGCTATTTTTAGCGATGCAGTGCCTGAAAAATGGCTGCAGTGTGAAAGGGGTCTAAAAGCAGTTCTAAATGCCTGAAGGTAAATAAAAAAAACCTTGTCTGCAGCAGCCCCCCCCCCCCCCCCCCCAAATACTTACCTGAGCTCCTCTCGATCCAGCGATGTGCTTTAGAGAATCAGCTCTCTGGGGATTCTTCCCTCCTCATCGGCTGAGACAGCAGCAGGAGCCAATGGCTGTCAATTACAGCCAGTGAGCCAATGAGGAGAGAAAGGGGGCAGGGCCGAGCCACAGCTCCGTGTCTGAAAGGATACGAAGAACAGCGGCTCGGGAGCATGCCTGCTTAGGTGTCGCTATCGCAAGCGGCTTGCTCTGGGAGCCCTCAACAGGAGGGAAAGACCAGGAGTGCCGACTCTGCACAAAGCAGGTATGTATATGTTTTTTTATTTAAAATAAAATTTTTGCCTTTAATATCACTTTAAACTGAAATCCGTTGGGCTTTAAACCGCATAATTTAAAAAGATACAAGATCAATAACATTTAATTTAATTTTAAAAAGGGTACGACATAATAGTATATTGTTATAAAAAAAAAAAACCCCACACGAAAAACAAAAATGACTTTTGTACGAGAGTGTGTTTAATGATACTGAGAATGTTTAGTGAATTCCTAGTTGTTTTTCTAAACCTTTTGAACCTGCTCAACAAGCTCATACATTCCATTTTTCAAGCACATTACTATAGATAGTCTTAAATTGCACTTTGACCAGCTTTTGAAAAAAAAAAAAAAAAAACAAGTGCAGGAAGCACAGGGGGTTGTGTATTCATTTCAATATACCACAAGCTGAACAGAAAAGATCACAGGACTCCTGACTATAGTCCAGATACATGAAAATGCACTAATAAAAAAAAAAAAAAAAAAAAAAAAAAAAAAAGGAATTTTTTTTTTTACTCCAGTGTAGTAGCAGGTTACATTGAACATGCTCCTAGGAAATTCCCAGGGGTTCAAGGCGCTAAATGAAAGTGATGGCTCTTCATATCTTGGACTAAGCTCCTTCAAAACAAGTTGTGCACTGCCCCCTTTGTCCTCTAATCTTGCTTTGTCACCATTGTCTATATTAAAAAAAAAAAAAAAAAAAAAAAAAAATCTGCCATTCCCTTGTTGAAGAAATCCGTTCTTCTGTTTTATACTAGGCCTGGGAGGCAGATGGTATGCAATCATTAGCCTATTGTCAGCAGCAGTGCTGGGGTAGATTACTAGTGTGTCTTGCTTGTCATGGCAGGTGCATGGCCTTGAGGCTGCCATCTGCCGAGGAAGGAAGTGTTCTCCTGGAAGATGGGACATACAAAATGTAAACAACAACAACACCGAATCTCCATTGATTGGCAGGAATCTCTGCTTCTCTGTACACGGCAGAGCCAATTTCCATACAGAATAGACAAACCTTTTATTTGTGATGATGATTGCTACAAGAAAACCCATAAAACACCTTCACTAATACATAATCAAGGCACAAAAAGAGCCGCTATCTTAGGGCAAATTGGCTTTCGCTATTTTCATCCAGTGCATAGCTTGCTCCATTCATCATCATCCAGACAGGAAGGAAAGAGAAATTGCAGAAAAAAAAAAAAAATCAACATGATGTGATACATAATTCAATAAGTGATTAGAAAATGAAGTTAATTATGTCAGTTCAGCTCTAGTGAGACGGATAACAGACTGGTTTATTGTAGATCTCTGTATAGCCAAATCCAGTCTACAAACGTGTATGAAGAATTTACAAGAAATAAAAATATAAATAAAAAGTATATAAAATAAAAAAAAAAAAAAAAAGATTATTAATAATAAAAAAAAAAAGAACAACAACAACCCCACACACACACACGTTGCCCTTTGTTCTGTCGTGCCAACACCACACGAGTCTAATAATCACTGATAGTGACTAAATCTGGACTATAGTTTATGACAGATGTACAATAATCTATAGCACTAAATAGTCTGCCTTCAAAAGAATCTTTATTACCTGTAAAAAAAAATAATAAAAAAAAAAAAAAAAAAAAAAAAAGATAGAGACTAACTTACCTATATAACAACAAATACACGTTTGTCAAACTATACGTATTTTATGGGGATCTTACCCCTAATAAAATTTTAACAATATAACCCATCTTAAAATAAATAAAAAACTAGAAACTGATCAGCTTAGGTATTATTCCAGCCATTACGAGGTTTTCATTCATCACATATTAGGTAGAATGTACATAATTATGTAAAGCTTTGTATTTAAGACTAAAAAAAAATAAATAAATAAATAAATAAATAAAAAAAAAAGTTACTCAAGACCGGATTCTTTTTATTTGACAAAAAAAAATAAAGGACCCCCAAATTGCATTGCTCACGCATAATTACATGCATCGCAAGCAAGTACCTTTCCCTCTCCCAATAAAACCGATTAGCTCCCTTCATTCAGACATCCACTGACCTTGAATACATTTTTGGCACTGTGCACATGCTGAGCTTCAACACACACACTAATCCTGAACTCACAGGCAAAGCCTGGGGTCTTTTCAGGGCAGCATCCTTCCTCGTCTTTATTAGAGCTATTTATATTCATCAAGGACTTCATTATCAAGGAGGTGTTAGTCAAATGTGCACATGCTGGACGTTAAATTGTGTCCTATTCGGCCTAAAAATATCAAAATACTAAAAAGCAAGCACAGTACTAGCTTTGGGCCACGTTGGTTTTCGGGCATAAAAGTTTTAGAACGAAGGGCAGTCTCCTCTACCGGCAGTCTTTGTTATGTTACCTAAAACGTAGCCTGTGAACCTTTTGTACCACTCTCCTACACCGTGTCAGATATGAGATCACTACATATTAGTCACTGTAGGATACTATACTGTATTTTAAAGTGATTGTAAACAATGTCACACCACTTTTACCTACAGGTAAGCCTATAACAAGGCTTACCTGTAGGTACCTTGAATATTTCCTAAACTTGCAGTTTAGGAGATATTCAGTATATGCGCTGCTGCTGACCTCACCGGTGCATGCACAGTGAAGAAATGGGCCGCTGGTGCCGTTTCTTCAGTAGCTGTGCCGTGACGTCATTGTGGCTCCAGCCAATGACAGCGCTGGAGCCACGAACCCGTAAGTAACTCTGGTGGAAGATGCCCATGCTGTACTCAGGAGTGCCATACTAGCTAATTATGCCTTGGTTTTGCAGGGTTTGGTTCCCCCCCCCCCCCCCCCGAGGTTTACATCCTCTTTAAAGCCTCGTACACACTACTAGTTTTTCCTTCAACCCAAAAAAATAAATAAAAATCTCCCCTGCTGTGCCATTGTGTTCTAACAGGGGGACAGCCCCCTCACCAGAACACTGAGGCTCCGGGACTAGCTGAGAGTGCTAACCAAATTTTATTTTATTTTTTCTCCGGTCATGACCCTTTTGACAGAAGCTAGCCACAAGACGTCAAGCTTCTGTCGGACCGGCTGCCGTACACACAGGCTGAATGACAGCTGATTTCTATTGAGCCAGCCGATGCCGCCCAACATTTGGCCTGCGTGTACTAGGCAAAAAAGTTATTTGTCTAGTACACGCAGGCCAAATGTTGGGCGGCATCGGCTGGTTCAATAGACTAAGGCTGGCCACAGGCAGGTCTAAGGCTGCATTCACACCTTACCAGAGCAACTTTTTAGAAGTGCATTACAAGTTTTTTTAGACGCATGTTACAAATGTTTTACAGCTTCAGGGGTTCTTGTTTAGCCAATAGAATCTGCCTCCAATCTGCCAAAAAGAAGAAAAAAAAAAAAAAAAAAAAAAAAAAAAGGAAGAGCACCATGTGGCTCGACAAAAATCACCCAAGATTGGTGGTAAATTGTTGGCGGAATATTGACGGATGTCAAATGCAGTCACTGTTTGGAGGCATGCTGCATTCTGTATACAATAGTGGCAGTGGAGACTCTTCCATCCACGCTGTTAAGCTGGTCATGCATTGATCAAATTAGGACTTATTGCTGCTGAATCGGATGATTCAGAGGTGGCCCTGTCAGCATCACCCAACTTGACAAGTCGATTTTGGAGCCAAATGGAATTATCAGTGAACAGTACCTACATCCAATGAGATGCAGGAACTGTTCAGGTGACAGCTGCGGGTGGCGGCTGTCAGAATACAATAATAGCCAGCAGAGGAGGTTCCTCTATCTATACTAGGGATGGGTAAAGCAAGGGATTTCTCAAAATGTATCCGGCAGGTTTTAAACAGAAGTCTTAAGCTGACCATAGACGTTCAGCAGGAACCAACTTGGATTCAAACCATATATGGGCAGGCTGATTGTACCCAAGTTGATTGAGCTATCAACTTGGGTACAATCAACCTGTTGGATTTTACATGCGATTATTGCTAGCGGCTGTTCTAGCCTTCAGCAATAACCATTGTGTTCACCCAGCGAGGACAGCTTCCCCTGCCCAGAGAATACAATGGCTCCGAAGGAGGTATTCTCCCATCAACACAGTCAATGGAGCGATTTGGCCATCTTTAGCGTGTTTGGGGGGGAATTGATTGATTTTCTCTTGTTCAGCCCACAGGACTAGCTAGAAGTCTAAGATGCAATGCTCATCTATTAGAAATCTTACAGCTGCCAGTTAGGCGACACCCAGAGAGGTTGTGTCCTTTGTTTGGATTATACAATGTCACACATACCTCATGCTTAGAGCAAATAACGACATACAGATAGAAAATTACGCATATACAGCATGAGGAGGCCTGAGAACCTAGACAGGTCAGGAGTTTTACGATTCCAAGAACACACATGCATGTTAATTAATCCTATCTGGCTAATGGTTGCAATCTAGCTGGTTCCAATGTTGTTTAGTTCCTCTTTAGAGTCTTCTTTTTACATACCACCGGTTTTTAAAACACCGTTCACGTTTTGACCTGCCTGCATTCCTTTCAAGGCAGTTTACAGCATCTGTTTGTCAAATGCTAAAGGAAAGTTATGAATCATAAATTCCAATTTCTAGTTCTCATGGTTGAGAAAACAGTTCAACAACATTCTCACCACTATGCAGCTCTACATACTTTTATTTTTGTGTTTTTTTTTTTTTTTAGAAATTGCATTGGCTATAAACATTTATTGCATTTTTCAGAATGTTAGCATATGTCAGCTATGGTTCCGTAACCCATCACAATACAAAAACAATTTCAAACTTTTCTGTAAATGCAAACATTTTACACATTCCACAGCATTGAAGCCGATCCTATTTTCTACAGACACATGAAGGCTACAGTCGCAACAGCGTTTCATTAAATATATGTGGGATACGACCAGATACGAAACACCTCTTCTGACGAGGTCCTGAATTCTCTGGCAGCAGGTTGGCAAAGTTGAAGGCTTGTTTTGCCCAATCATCAGTACCTCAAAGACCCGGTCACAAAGACCTCAATGCTGGTCATGTGACCATTGGTCGCCTAGAGAAATATTTTTTTCCAGGAAGCCAATTATTTTACAGCTCCATGCATCCTACATATTTTGTTGCAGCACTATTGTCACTATAGTTTTTATTGGTCTATAAAGAACAGGCCCACTTTTAGCTACATGTATGCATATGTAGCAATTTTCAGCAGTTTAGAATAAAGTCATATTGAAGTGGTTCAAAAGGCTTTACAATTTTTACCTTAATAAAAAAATAAAAAAAAAAGTCAACAGCTACAAATACTGCAGCTGCAAAAAAAGGACACTTGCCTGTCCAGGGCGCCCGCGACATCCTCACCCGAAGCCGGCCTGTCCCTCGGCTCCAGGGTGGAGGCGCCGGCATCTTCAGTTAGGGAATCAGGAAGTGAAGTCTGGTTCCCCACTGCACATGCGTGAGTCGCGCTGCACATTCTGAGTGGTCCCTGCTGTCTTCTGGGACCTGTGCGTCTCCCAGAAGACAGAACGGAGGAGGGGCCAGACATGCCGTAGATCACCGTGGATACTGCCAGAAGTAGAAGAAAATACCTGTATTAGATAAGGTATCTGCTTCCCCCAAGGTGCCAAATGTGTCACCAGAGGGGGGGGGGGAGGAATCCGGACAGCGGAAACTGAATTTTTGGGTGAAACTCTGCTTTAATGCATTGTATGCATAAAGCTAAAAAAAATAAAATAAAAAAAAATAAAAACACACACACACACACACACACACACACACACACACACAACACACACACACACACACACACACACTAAACATGTACCCAAACATGTACTCAAGTTCTCTCTTGATCCAGCGATGTCCCCGTTTGCAGCCCCAGTCTCCTCTTACAGGAGAATCGGGCAGCAGTGGTAGCCATTGATTGGCTCCTTTCAGTCAAATCCTGTGAGGAATGAGCAGGGGCGAGCCACGCTGCGTGGTCTATGGAAGCTCAGAGCCTGGCTCCAAAGCACACGGCTTCCTATGGGGGCACCAAAAAAATAAAAAACAAAATAATAAAATAAAAAAAATGGGACGAAAACCCTGGTGGGGGATTCAAGAGAAGAAAAGGAGGTAAGGATGTAATTTTTCTTAGAAGAAGGAGATCCATGTCTTTTTTTTTTAAATCTAACACACACACACACACACACACATCAATTTAAAGCATTTTCAGCAGCCGATTTAGCCCCTGTTCACCCTATAACACATGCGATTCAGTGCGATGCGATTTAAACCCATTAATTTTGAATAGGCTCAAATCGCACCACATCGAACCAAAGACATGCAGCCACACTGCAATTGAACACATGATAGTTTTGTACCAAGTGATCCAGTGCAGGCAAACCGCACTGCATTTGCAATCCGTTTGGGGGGGGTCATTAACTTTGGATTGACACCCGCATCAGACTGCAAACACATTGCAATTCAGTGTGGGAAACACGCAGGGAACGTGGCATTTCCCACATGCATGTGAACCAGGGTTTAATCCTTTAGGGCTCACACTCCAAAATGCCAAGTAAAGCCCCCCCGAAACGTCCCCATTTTTTTTTTTTTCACAAGTCAAAATGTGTCACCATTTGAACAAGCCTGTAGAGTAGAAGGACCTATGTGCGATTCCTTTACCGTGAAGCAATTCATTTCATTTTAAAATGTTCTTCTCTGCATAAACAGTGCTATACATTACAACTGGAGTTAATTAGTACATAAACTATTCCTAAGTGGCGCTTAAATATTATTTCAAATCCCCTTTGATCGCACACACTAGCGATGTTAAAGCGTATACTTTGTTAGTAAATGCAGACAGATCAAATATCTTCCCATGTTCAATATGTTGTTTATGTATAGAGAACAAATGAATGTAATCTTGTCTTGCCATCTTAAAAGTAATCAGAGGCAATCCTCAGCAAGCACTTCCTGCGCCTTAAGCAGCAACTGTTCTGGGTTCATTGCAGAACAAGCTCTCTATTCAGAAAATTCGCCTACATTCTATTTTAAAACTCAAAAGGTAGACCGGCACAGAAACAAATTTAACTCTTCGAGAAATACAACATGTCCACTTAGTAGAAGGGCACATGTATTTATCGTTAAAGAGTGATCTTAAAGAAGCACATTCACACCTGACATTGAGGCAGACATGGCAGAACCATTGAAACTCCCACATCATATCATTGTTGCTCAGCAGTTAGCATTGCTGTCATTACACTCGGACACGCTAGATTTATTTCCACAAGGGTTATACATCTACAGAATCTTATATTTCTCTACGATTGTGCTTTTTTTTTTTTTTTTTTCTCCACTCAATACCACACAACGCCAATAAAACAAGGCCTTGGCGTGTGCCCACCCTCTGTGGAGGGAGAATGCATGGAGTCAAATGGATCAGTATATATCAGCAAAGCATTCATTTCACGCAGTCCCAAATGTTGCCTAGATTATCATATTATATAGATGTGTCGCAGTATTAGATGATGGTGCTGTAGCCGATGTCCGGAAATTAGAGCTCTGGGTAAAACTGTGTGGGAGGCATGCATCTGTATTATACATTGAGTGATTCCAAACACTTGTTCTCCAGACATCCATGTTGCTAGAGAAGCCCTTTCTAAAACCTTTTTAAAATGGGAGGAACTATTGAAAATTTCCTGGTGCCAGCATGATAGCATGCTGCCATGGATTGGCACCAGGAAAGGAAAATTACGGTAAATATTTTATACAATTTTCTGTTTTCTTGTCACCAATATGGCAGCACACTACCATTTGTATGCTGCCATGGATTGGTGCCAGAAAAGGAAAAAAAAAATTACAGTATTTCATACAAATTTTCTGGTTTTCCTGGCACCAACATACTACCACTTGTACGCTTCCATGGATTGGCGAAAGGAAAGGAAAATTACAGTAAGTATTAGATTCAATTTTCCGTTTTCTGGTCCCAAGGGCACCCTCCTAATAATTATTATTATATCTACAGCTCACAGTACTTTGGTGTGGTGGTCAATGAGAAGAATGCTCATTTGCGGTCAGCAGGAAGATTCCTTCCCTTAAAGATAGCTAATATTTCTTTGATGTCAGTGGTTATCTTCTAACAGGCAGAAGTTGCTCAGAGAACCTCTAGAAACCTCTGGAGGAACCCAGGTTGAGAAAAGCTGCTCAAGAGTGTGCTCATGTGTACGATTACTGTAAAAATCGCTAGAGTAAGCGGCAGGTATGCGGTATGAAAAGAAATTACCATTTTGTAGACAAAAAAATAATTATGCCAATGTTATTATTAAACACATATACAAGAAAAACAGAACTGTTTAGCTTGCTGTAGCAAACTTTGCAAAACATAAAAATATGCATGCAGATATCTAGAATAAAATACTGCTAAAAAAAAAAAAAAAAAAAAAAAAAAAAAACGATTTTATATTACGTAGACAGTAGTAAACAAAAAGAATACACAGAGTGAAAACGCCCACAAGTACTGTATAAAAACTTGCAGAACATGGAAAAATCCCAGTGTTCATCGCTATGGTTGCCCAGGTATATTTCCTTGGGTTGCTCATGTCCTTGAGAAGGTGAAGCAGAGTCTCGGTGTATACTAATTTAACCCAGTATGTTTTTCGTTGTAGGACGTTGCCTAGGATAGAAGTAAGGTTGTATGTGCTGATTCAGTCACTGAGTTTTAATACAATGGGAAAGTCAAAGGAAAAAAAAAAAATAGGAGTGGAACATGATGTACCAGGTGAAATAGAAGAAACAATGGTCTAGTTCAAAGGGAATATTTGTGTCTGATACTAGCTGGAAAGCAGACACCAGAATCATCCTGCTGTGACAGGAGAGTACAAGCTAAACCAGAATGGGTTAGTTATCATTACTGTTAAATAACTGATGCACTTAACTTGTGTAAGAGTGACTATGTCTGAAAGTCACATGTTCCCTTTCCTTGAAATGTAAATTATAGTTTGTAGCTCCTAAATACCCAATGTAACAGGGTAGACCAAACACTACTACTTAAGTACCTTAAGCGAACCCAAGTGTAAATTGAACATACAAAAAAGTAACATAAGCTGCAGGTAGATGACCGTATAGGCGTCCAGAATACACTGCACAACCCTAAGCAGATATGTTAAACAGCAACATTTTCTAAATCAATAGAAGCACAACCCCTATCCCTATAGGGAAGTTCTTGCCCTCAAGGTACAAGAAGGTCACAACAGCTGTCATCTTTTATGCCGTGTACGATTTGGGGGGGGGGGGGGGGGACAGGACAGTTCAATTGCTACATAGGCAAAGCACCCTATACTCTCTCATTTAAAATAAAGTCTAGAATTCCCTAGTCTCCTTCTTCCAATGGTTGTCCCTCCTTTACATCCATTGAAGAAAAAAAATAAAAAAAAAGGGACACATAATAAAAAATAAATATAGGTTTTGTAAAAAACTCTCACCAAGGTCTCCAGTGTAGAGCCAAAATGGCAGGAGGCTTTGGACCAGTGGTCTCCAAACGGTGGCCCTTTGCTTGCTTTTATCTGGCCCTGGAGTACTAGTCCACCAACTGACACCAATGATGGGGCACCATTCCCCCTACTGATACCATCAATGGGGCACGATTTCTCTCATTAAATCCAATGATGGGGGAACTGATGCCGACGAGGCAGGAAAAAATAAAAACTCTTCTGGTTTGCGTTCCTGATTGGAGCTTACTGGTGGCAAGGGAACTGGAGTTTAAGCCCAGTGTACATGGAGCCTTAGGCCCCTTTCACACTGGGGCAGGAGCTGCGGCGACGGTAAAGCAGCGCTATATTTAGCTCTGCTTTACCGTCGTTTCAGCCGCGGTATTCGGCTGCTCGCGGGGCGGTTTTACCCCCCGCGAGCAGCCGAAAAAGGGTTAAAATCCCCCGCAAAGCGCCACCGTAGCGGCGCTTTGTGGCGGTATTGCCGCGGTGTCCCATTGAAATCAATGGGTAGGAGCGGTATAGGAGCGGTGAATACACTGCTCCTATACTGCTCCAAAGATGCTGCTAGCAGGACTTTTTTTTTTACCGTCCTGCTAGCGCACCGCTCCAGTGTGAAAGCCCGCCGGCTTTCACACTGGAGTGAATGGGGCTGTTTTTTTCAGGCGGTGTACAGGCGCTATCTGAAAAAACGCCCCAGTGTGAAAGGGGCCTTAGTGATCTACTATGGGTTGACAAACAGTACAGAAGAGAAAAACCAAAAGCATGGAGAACTTGGGTATTTGATGAAAACCCAATTCCGTATCTATATCCAAGCACTAGATGTTGTGTGCCAAGGTGCATCTGCACTAAAGCAACTTGGGTGCCCATGTTTAAAATAGGATTCTACAGCACTGGAGGTCCTTCTGGTGTTCAACCAAGTACCTGTAAGTGGACTTGGGCAAGGTCTAATACTGTGTCCATATAAAATGTTACTAAAATGTTACACTCCAAAGTGCAATTAAAGCAACTTGGCTGACCTGTGCGCACACACACACACACAAAGAAAAAAAAAAAAAATGACTTTTGGCAAACCATGTTCACTATATTGTAGAGCATGCAAATGTGGACAGGTACAAGCCCTAAGGAAGGGATGGGGGATCTCTACAGGTTCCGCAGCTCGTTTTGTTCCCCAGTGTTGCTCAAGGAGCACTTAAGGCATATATATATATATATATAATATATATATATATACACATACATATACACACACACACACACACACACACACACACACACACATATATTTTTTTTTTTAATATAATGAATCACAGCAAATTCACATAGTGCCTGCAATAAGCTTACAGATGTTTTTTTTTTCTAAACGCCGAACCACAACATGACGTGGCCTATCTAAAGAATGCACTGCCTGGATCTGGTCCCAATAAAAAAGCTCTATACAAGGGGATGTTGTTGTGCATGCCTATTTAAAACACCCCTAGGATACAAGTCTGACTCACTACACCTAGAATTGCAAGGGATATGGGATCAAATTGTCAGTACAAATTACTACAAAAGGGTCTCAATGTAATCCTAATAGGCCATAAATTTAAAAGCAATTGCTCATACAGGCTGCACTTTTCCTTAACATGTGCAGTGAAAAGAATGTAATTTTTTTCCATCCAAGCTATATTTATTTTTTTTTTACAAGTTTGAGAAAGCGACACAGAGGGAAAAAATAAAAAAACACCACACAGGCTACTGCCATTACAGTTTTGACAATCTTTAACCACTTCAGCCCCGGACCATTTGGCAGCCAAAGGACCAGAGGTCTTTTTTCAATTTCGCACTGCACTACTTTAACTGGTAATTGCGCGGTCATGCAATTTTGTAACCAAACGAAATTTGCGTCCTTTTCTTCCCACAAATAGAGCTTTCTTTTGATGGTATTTGATTGCCTCTGTGATTTTTATTTTTGAGATATAAACGGAAAAAGAGCGAAAATTTTGAAAAAAAAAGAGATTTTCTACTTTTTGTTATAAAAAAAATCTAATAAACTCAATTTTAGTCAAACATTTGGGCCAAAATGTATTCAGCCACATGTCTTTAGTAAAAAAAATGCCAATAAGCGTATATTTTTATTGGTTTGCGCAAAAGTTATAGCGTCTACAAACTAGAGTACATTTTCTGGAATTTACACCGCTTTTAATTTATGACTGCCTATTTCATTTCTTGAGGTGCTAAAATGGCAGGGAAGTACAAAACCCCCCCAAATGACCCCATTTTGGAAAGTAGACACCCCAAGCTATTTGCTGAGAGGCATGTTGAGCCCATTGAATATTTTTTTTTTTTAGTCCCAAGTGATTGAATAAAGACAAAAATAAAAAAGATTTTTTTTTTTTTTTCAAAAAGTTGTCACTAAATGATATATTGCTCACACATGCCATAGTTATATGTGGAATTGCACCCAAAATACATTTTGCTGCTTCTCCTGAGTATGGGGATACCACATGTGTGGGACTTTTTGGGAGCCTAGCCGCGTACGGGGCCCCGAAACCCAAGCACCGCCTTCAGGATTTCTAAGGGTGCAAATTTTTGATTTCACTCCTCACTACCTATCACAGTTTCGAAGGCCATAAAATGCCAAAATAGCACAAAACCCCCCCAAATGACCCCATTTTGGAAAGTAGACACCCCAAGCTATTTGTTGAGAGGCATGGTGAGTATTTTACAGCTCTCATTTGTTTTTGAAAATGAAGAAAGTAAAGAAAAAAAAAAATTTTTTTTCTTTTTTCAATTTTCAAAACTTTGTGACAAAAAGCGACATCTGCAAAATACTCACCATACCTCTCATCAAATAGCTTGGGGTGTCTACTTTCCAAAATGGGGTCATTTTGGGGGGTTTTATGCCATCTGGGCATTCCATGGCCTCCGAAACTGTGATTGGCAGTGAGAAGTGAAATAAAAAAATTACACCCTTAGAAAGCCTGAAGGCGGTGATTGGTTTTTGGGGTTCCGTACGCAGCTAGGCTCCCAAAAAGTCCCACACATGTGGTATCCCCGTACTCAGGAGAAGCAACAGAATGTATTTTGGGGTGTATTTCCACATATGCCCATGACATGTTTGAGCAATATATCATTTAGTGACAACTTTTTGTAAAAAAAATATATATTTTTTTTTTTTTCATTATTCAATCTCTTGGGACAAAAAAAAAAAATATTTAATGGGCTCAACATTGCTCTCATCAAATAGCTTGGGGTGTCTACTTTCCAAAATGGGGTCATTTGGGGGGGGTTTGAACTGTCCTGGCATTTTATGCACAACATTTAGAAGCCTATGTCACACGTCACCCACTCTTCTAACCACTTGTAGACAAAGCCCTTTCTGACACTTTTTGTTTACATGAAAACATATTTTTTTTTTTGCAAGAAAATTACGTTGAACCCCCAAACACTATATATATTGTTAAAGCAAAGGCCCTACAGATTAAAATGGTGGGTGTTGCATTTTTTTTTTTCCACACAGTATTTGCGCAGCGATTTTTCAAACGCATTTTTTGTGGAAAAAATACACTTTTTTTTATTTTAATGCACTAAAACACACTATATTGCTCAAATTTTTGATGAAATAAAAAATATGATCTTAGGCCGAGTACATGGATACCAAACACGACATGCTTAAAATTGCGCACAAACACGCAGTGGCGACAAACTACATACATTTTTAAAAGCCTTTAAAAGCCTTTACATGATACCACATTAGATTCACGGAGGAGGTCTACTGCTAAAATTACTGCCCTCGATCTGACCTTCGCGGTGATACCTCACATGCATGGTGCAATTGCTGTTTACATATGACGCCAGACCAACGCTTGTGTACGCCTTTGCGCAAGAGAAGGGGGGGCAGGGGTGCTTTTTTTTTTTTTTTTTTGTTTTTTTTTTATTTATTTAGCTTTTTTATTTTATTTTTAAACTGTTCCTTCCATTTTTTTTCTTTGTTATGATTTTTATTGTTATCTCAGGGAATGTAAATATCCCCTATGATAGCAATAGGCAGTGACAGGTACTCTTTTTTTGAAAAAATTGGGGTCTATTAGACCCTAGATCTTTCCTCTGCCCTCAAAGCATCTGACCACACCAAGATTGGTGTGATAAAATGCTTTTCCCAATTTCCCAATGGCGCGGTTTATATCCGGGAGGGGGGACATTCCCTCCCACTGCTTGTAAAAGCAGTCTAGAGGCTAATTACCCGCTAGAATTGCTTTTACATGAAAGCCGATCACTGGCTGAAAAGAATGATACCAAGATGATACCTAAACCTGCAGGCATCATTCTGGTATAACCATTCAAAGTCCAGCAACATACTGGACATATATTGTAATCTTTTTTTTTTCATGCAGCCTCTTGGCTGAACGAAAAAAAGAGATTGATTGGTGGGTATGCCCACCATTAGAATACCTCCCTTCATCCACCCACTTCTAATGATGGGCATACATGCACCATTTATATATGCCGATGCATGGGGGCATCCTCCCGCAAAAGTTATGCCGTGTACACACGGTCGGAATTTCGACCGTATGTACGTGGCATTAGGAGCCAATCGCTCCTCCCCCCCCTGCTGCCCCCATGCTTCGGCATATATGCTCTTTTTTTTAACTGTGGTGGTGAAATCACCTCCTACAGCGTTGGAGTCGCGGCTTTATGTATCGTGGGAGCAAACGCTGTTGCTGTCAAGATAAATAAATCCGCGTTGCAACTGAATGGCGCACCTGAAAACAAAAAAATGCTCAACACTAAAACACAGTAAACAAAATTACATACCTGAAAAGCAAGCGTGATAAAACATGATAAAACATAATAAAACATTGCAGAATAGAATGGAGTAAAAAAAAGAGCAACAATAGAGAGAGAATAGAGTGAGAGAGAGAACAATAAAACGACAACTATTTTATTTTTTTTTATTTTTTTGAGATTCACAGGTAAAAAAGCTCCTGACTGAAGCGACTGAATCAAAACGCTACCACAAAAAAACTGTTAGCGATCGCAGGGATCAGGCCTGACTCTGCGAACGCTGCAGTTATGTGTGCTTAGTGTTTTGTAAGTGACAGTGATCGATCGATACTGCACTTGGGTGGGCTGGGCTGGGCGGAGGGGGAAAACGCAGGTGCTAGCAGGTATCTGGGCTGATCCCGCTAACAATGCGGTTTTTTTTGGAACCCTAAACTGCTGGGACGCTAGTATAGATCTGATCAGATCAGATATCGATCTGTTCAGATACTGTGCCACTAAGGGAGGTGTATGCTTTGCGCGTGGGTGTTTGCGGTACTGGCACTAACCTGGGGCGACGCAGACCTTATTTGACCCTAAAACCTAATTGATATCACCCGCCGGGCGATCAGGGGGTTAAACCGTTATTGGGTAATAAATGGCGGGTGCCCTGACAGTATAAAAAACAAGCTAACTAACCAGCGTCACCCGTAACAGTAATACAAAAAAAAACTGGTTACCTAGCGACACTAATGCAGCGATCAGAAAAACGATCGCTTAGTGACACTGGCAAAAGGGGGTGAAAGGGTTAACTAGGGGCAATCAGGGGGTTAAACCTTTATTAGGTAATATATGGGGGTACCTGACGCTATATAAAAACCTGACGGGGAACCTAAATAACGAAATAACTAACTGGCTAACCAGCGTCACCAGTGACAGTTATACAGTGATCACTGGTGAAAGGGTTAACTCTAGGGGCAATCAGGGGTTAAAACCTTTATTTAGGTTGTAATATGGGGGTACCTGACCTATAAACCTATTTATGAACCTATATAAACATGGCGGTTACCTAAAAAAAAAAAATGGTTACCTAGCGACACTAATGCAGCGATCAGAAAAACGATCGCTTAGTGACACTGGCAAAAGGGGGTGAAAGGGTTAACTAGGGGCAATCAGGGGGTTAAAACCTTTATTAGGTAATATATGGGGGTACCTGACGCTATATAAAAACCTGACGGGGAACCTAAATAACAAAATAACTAACTGGCTAACCAGCGTCACCAGTGACAGTTATACAGTGATCACTGGTGAAAGGGTTAACTCTAGGGGCAATCAGGGGGTTAAAACCTTTATTTAGGTTGTAATATGGGGGTACCTGACCTATAAACCTATTTATGAACCTATATAAACATGGCGGTTACCTAAAAAAAAAAATGGTTACCTAGCGACAGCAGTGACACTAATACAGCGATCAGAAAAACGATCGCTTAGTGACACTGGCAAAAGGGGGTGAAAGGGTTACCTGGGGGGCAATCAAGGGGTTAAACCTTTATTAGGGGGTGGGTAGGGGGCTACCTTGGACCTAAAACTAACTGCCCTGACAGTTATTACAGTCACACTGACACTAAATGCAGTGATCAGTAAATAAATGATCACTGCAATTAGTGACACTGTGACTGGGGGGGGAGGGGGTGATCTGGGGGGTGATCAGGGGGTGACAGGGGGGTGGAATATGTGCCTAACTGTACTGGTGTCAGTGTAGTGTTTGTGCACTAACCTGTACATGTTCGCCGCTCGGCGTCTCCGGTCACATAGACCGGCGCACCGAGCGTGACATCACTTCCGCCTTCCTGTCTATACAATAGACAGGAAGGGGAAG